>JBBBDQ010001969.1:932500-1277500 GCA_037127315.1 Ascarosepion bandense
TTTTATCATCGCGTATGAGGGTTAAAGTTCCTTTTTTTAGTTGTTTGTCAAGATCCAAAGAAATGTGATTTCTTTGCGTGTATGTGCGAGAAAAAAAGAATCAAACGAAGTGTAAGTGTCAAGTAGCTTGGTGAGGAAATTTGTAAATGTCACGTAGCTTGGTAAGAAAGTGTATAAGTATCACATAGCTTGGTGTTGAAGACGGATGAATGAGTAAGGGAACCTCCTTTAAGCTTCATTGTCGTGCTGTTGCCGCATGTATCTTCTTACTAGTTTGTCTAGAGACTTTATTATAAATACTCTTCAAAGGGATCAAGAATTTTTTAAATGTTGGCGGAAACGTGGCTCGTTGGTTGAAAAATGTTAAATATTTATTTTTAAATTCAAATACTTGGAAAGTGTTTTGAAAGAGGATGGAAAATGCGACACGGAAATCCAAAGACGCAGAATCTAACCATAGTCCTGAAGGACAGGAAAATCTCATTAGAAACAAAGAAAAGAGTGCTTGATTGCTACGTGATATCTGTCCTTCTGTATGGAAATGAATGCTGGACGATCTCATCAAAAATGAAGGAGAGGCTTGAAGCAGCAAAAATGTGGTTTTACAGAAGGATGATGAGGATGCCATGGACAGAGCACATGTGCAACGATGAGGTGTTGGAAAGGATGCAAATGAGAAAAAACTGATACATATCAGTAAGAGACAAATGAGATTCCTGGGACACGTAATGAGGACAGAAGGCTTGGAGAACTTGATACTCACAGGTTGGATAAATGGAAGAAGAGACAGGGAAGAGCAGCGCGAGACGAACTTGTTAGGTCTGAGCAAATGGTTGCCGGAACGGGGCTTGGAAGAGATACCAAGAGAAAAATTATTGAGAGCGACAAGAGACAGAGCCAAGTGGAAGTCCATGATCGCCTACGACCTGAAGGGACAAGTGTGACGAGAATATCCATGGCAATAAAAAGATGAATCCTAAAGACGCTCATATCCAAGGTAACTAAGTTGTTGGTTGTTTTTGTGGCATATCAATCTCGGCGGGGGTCATTTATTGCCAACTAAATTTTTATTTATTTATTACTGGTAATACCTTTTTCTATTCAACAATGTATTTTTGTTTTTATATAAGTTTTGTGTCTAGTAATACTTTTTTCTTTTCGAGCATCAAGATTCATTGGGATTTTTTTTTTCATTGGGATTTTTTTTTCATTGGGATTTTTTTTAAAGCCAGTCTCCCCAAGTCCTACCCTTGTTATTTAACCCATAACTGGAGGGAAGGGACGGATTAATACCTTTCCCAAGGGCACCAGTACTTAAGTGAATGCAGGGTATTTAACTGGAGTTCGAACTCGACTCATCGATTTTTCTCTTTCGGAGCCGATATCCACTGCACCGCAACGCATATCCGTCACTATACGCTTACGTATTCCCAAGCGGTCACCTATCTAAATACTGATCAGGCTCAACGTTGCTTAACTTCAGTGATCGAGCGAGAACCGGTGTATTCTACGTGATAGGCCGTAAGCCTGGTAACTAAGTGAAAGAGTCTTAGAAACGTTCTTATATCTGGCAACGTAAACAAAAACAAAACAGAAAAAGACGTACTGAAGAAGACGGATCGTAGCTAACAGGCAAAAAGATAAGTAGAAATATATATATATATTTTTATAGAATATCGTTTTCCACATTGAGATGACTTCATCCTCCATGTGAACATAAATTTATTTGGATATGAAATAATTGTCTGAGATATCGCTCTCAACAACTTTATTCCCTAAGTGAACATTAATTCACTCGGATATGAAACTGTCTGAGATACTGTTCTCGATAAATTTCTTTTTTTCTTTTTATTGTGAACATTGAATTTTAAAAAAATGTATTTCCTTCAAGTTATGAATTAAATTGTTTCGTTGCTGTTATGATCGCTTTTGTTTTGTTTGTTTTTGTCAATAATATTGATGAATCGCTGACACCTTTAGTTTATTTTTTTCTTTCGGTTAACCAAATTTTTGTCTGAATCGCTGACACCTTTATACCCGAACCACACCCCTGTGCCAATCTGGGTTTAAAATATTCGACGAAAAAAATAACCTATTTATGACACAGCAGCCGCGGTTATCAGATAAAAATTCGAGTATCCTTCGAAGCTTCGCCCCGCTCGTGACACACGGCACAAGAATCATCATCATCATCATCATCATCATCATCATCATCATCATCTATTAAATGAAAGAGTACGCGAATCCACTGACTTAGAAAGCTGTTTTGTTTTTTTTCTTTTGATGTTTGACTCTTTTTTGCTGCTTATTTTTGTCCTCGCTCCACACACTCTTCTTCTTCTTCTTCTTCTTCTTCTTCTTCTATGTGCCCTGTCCCTTCAGGACGTAGGCGATCATGGCTCTCCATGTCTCCCTATCCCTTGTGGCTCTTAGTATGTTTGCTCCTGTTGCTCCTGGCAACCTCCGTTCCGTCATCCACCTGATCAGTCCCTGCAAATATGTTATCCGCTGCCTTCCTCTGTCTCTCCTTCCTTCTATCTGTCCAGTCAGTATCAGGTTCTCCAGGCTCTCCTTCCTCATTGCATGTCTCAGGAACTTCAGTTGTCTCTTCCTGATGCTCAGCATCAATTTCCTTTTTGTTGCCATTCTTTCTAACACCTCGTCGTTGCTTGTATGCTCAGTCCACGATATCCGTAGCATCCTTCTATAGAACCACATTTCGGCCGCTTCTAGTTTTGTCCTCATTTTCGATGATATTGTCCAGCATTCACAGCCGTATTGAAGAACTGACATCACGTAGCAGTCTAGCACTCTTTTCTTCGTTTCTATTGAGATTTTCCTGTGTGTTAGTATTTTGCTCATCTTCTGGAACGCGTCCTTTGCCATGCCCACACACTGTTATGTGCGCTAAAAATTTGAATTGTCTCTTTCTGATGCTAATCATTACTTTCCTTTTTGTTTACGTTTTCTCTAGAACTTCGTCGATGCTCACGTGTTTGGTCCAAGTTATATACTCAACATCCATTTGTAAAATCACATTTATGTTGCTTCTAGTCTCTTCGTCGTATTTTTCCCTGTTCAAAAACAATCTCAATAAAGAATACTAAAAACTAGTAAGATGTATAAAGTAATCTCAGAGCCATTGTAGGGATGCGAAGGTCGATTATCTCTCTTTGGTCAAGTCGAAATCACGTGACGGCAGGCAAGTGACGTGAGTTCGTGATGTGACAAAAGTGAAATTTCCATATAGTACGTCAGGAGATAAGATATGTGTTATGGATCTTCGTCGACAATTTGTTGTGGTGAAATCTTCGCCGCAAGTTGTAGTGACCGACTTGGCCAGAAATAGGACACGGAACACAGAAGATAGGTTCAAAAAGTATATTAGTATAATAAGAACATCTGTACAAAGTAAGTGTTAGTAATCAGTAAATAGAAAGATGTAAGTCCAAACGATATATTAGCTGGTTTTAACTGCGTCTAACTGCGTTTGTAGCGACTCGGCCCGCAGGTCAAAACCAAAGTGTAGTCTCTGTTCTCAGATACTCACTGCCTGTTCGCCGGCCGGGAAGCAATGACCAGCTAAGACCAGCTTTGTACCCAGTTAAGCGTGGGCTGGGTAATCTTTGAACAACTGCCTGAGCGTACGCGCTCAGGTCCCCACAATAAAAACTGACCTTGTGTCCCAACTCGCTCCAGTGGGGGAGTAGGGTAAATCAAAAATGTAGTATCTGTTCTCAGGTACTCACTTTTTGACCAGCTTTAACAAGCATGACTACCTAAGACCAGCTTTGTACCGTTACTGCATAAGTTGGGGCTGGGTAATCTTTGACCATTGGCCTGAGCATGTGCACTCAGGTTCCCCATGTTAAAAACTAACCTTGTGTCACATCTCGCTCCAGTGGAGGGGTGTGGTAAATATCAAGTGTAGTATCTGTTCTCAGATGCTCACTTCCTGCTCGTCGGCGTAGAAGCAATGACCAGCTAAGACTGGCTTTTGACCAGCTTTGACAAGCAATGGCCAGCTAAGACAAGCTTCATGCCTAGTTACCGCGTAAGCATGGGCTGGGTAATCATTAACCAATGGCCTGAGTGTACGCGCACAGTTTCCCTACGTTAAAAACTGGCTTTGTGTCACATCCAGCTCTAGTGTGGGAGTAGGGTAAATATTTAATTGCTGTTAACTGCCTCCCGGAAGTCACGCAGCTAATTATATATAGTAATAGGAAGAGTTCATTCCTCGTAGGAGGGCACAATAACAATATGGCTGCTCACAACAGTTTCTGATGATTGACCTCTAAAGAGCTAGATGTCATCCCAGTCTCAAAGTTTTGCGGAGAACAGAAGTACAGACAAGATACCTCTAAATTCTTAGAATATACGACCCGCTGGTCGCTTACCTTCGGGAAATATTACAAGTAAGACCTTCTAGTTTGTAGCCTTTCTACTCTGCTTGTTTTATTCGTAGGTTACAATTTCTCTGTGTTGTACAAATTAGTGACGAGTATTTATATATAATTGCAAGACATTCTTTTTTCTTCTTTATGTGCCGTGTCCTTTCAGGACGTAGGCGATCATGGATTTTCACTTGCTCCTATCTCTTGTCACTCTTAATATTTTTCCTCTTGGTATATCTCCCAAACTCCGCTCCGCCATCCACCTGCTCAAACTCATCAACAAGGTCACGCGCTTTTTTCCTCTCTCTCTCCCCCCCTCTCTCTCTCTCTCTCTCTCTGTTTCCCTCTATCTGTCCTGTGAGTATTAGCCCTCTTTCCTCAGTATGTCTTCTATAAACCACATCTGTCTCTTCCTGATCCCAAGCATGTTTTTTTTTGTTTGCATCCTTTCCAAAACACCGTCGTTGTTCATGTGTTATGTCCATGATATCCCCAGCATCCTTCTGTAGAACCACATTTCCGTTGCTTCGAGTCTTTTCTTCATTTTTGAAGAGATTGTCCAGCATTCGCTGCCATACAGGATGGACAGATATTACATCACAGTGCAGTACTGCTTTTTGTCTCCAACAAAATCTTCCTTTCTCTAAATAGTGGTATATTGAAAAGGTAGGGTGCTGGTTAATGTTTATTTGATTCGGCCTTGTGTCATACATAACCGAACTCCCTACAGCTTACAAGTTTTATGTAAAGTTATCATAATGAAGGTTATTATCAGGAGGTTGGTTGCCGGCAGGTTGGAATGTGTGAATTAGTGTAGAATAGTGGAATAGTGTCAGAATAAAAGATACATTTTTCTTGTTAAAATAGAAATGAATAACAAGAATTAGTAGAAATTTAAGAGTTATAAAAAATGTTCATAGTAGTAATCTTTAAAAGAGTATATGCGTATGTACGTATGCATGTGTGTGTTTGATCGGAATGTCTTTAGATGGAGAGGAAGAAGTCAAAGGAATCAGTACACGGGAAAGAAGGAGAAAGAGAACAAGGTGCGACCTGACCTTATCTCTGGGTTGATTTGAAGTTGAAGGTACATTTTAGTTTTGTCTTTCTCGATGCTTTCATATGACAGATCGTTTGAGGCTGATGGAGGTCCGTTATATATAGTCCTTTTGAATTTGGCACTGGATCGCTAAGTCTCCAGGTCTTGCAAGTCGCTCCCATTAGTCAAAATCAATTTAACACCTACTTGCGAAATCTGGTTTCGACTTTTTCCTTAAGAAAATGGTCAATCCTTTTTCGATTTGGGAAAAACCAGGATTTCAGACGTCATTGAGAATTTTTTTAAAAGTAAAGAAGAATGTTGATTTTAATTCTTAATTTCTTATTCACTACAATATAAAATAAGTATATTAAGAATAATGCATGTTTGTCATTCCTTTCTTTTAGTTATTCTGTTCTTCCCGTTTATTAAGGTGTTAGTATATCATGAAAATAATAAGGCCTAGAATAGGGAAGGTAAACAGGAAATATTCTTTAGTACCCAGAAACCCTATTTCCCAAATAGTTTGGCTATTAAAGCAACTTTCTCAACCAATTTATTCTTATTGTGATCCTAGCCTTTTTCTGAAGAAAATAATGCGAGCGTAGTCATAAAGTAATGCCTTGTTTTCTTTAATAACAAAAGATCAACCCATAGAAGCTTTCCAACTGAAACAAAAAGTATAATGATACTCGAAGAAATGTGGTTGATAACTTTTTATATATGTTTGTATGCAAAACAACATAGCTGAGAAAAGAAGACAGATGATTAACTGTGGAATGTGCACGCGCGAGTGTATGTGTGTCACGTGGCTTGGTTGATTAAAAGTCGGTTTGCCCGGGGAAATAAAACCTACCCCGGAGGGACAATCTAGACACGTCTTACCACTACCTCGCTTCTTAGGGTTGAGCAAAAAAATACAGAGTTTGAGTTTTTTCTATCGTGATGTTCCAACGCTTGAAGGAGAGCCTTCACCGTAACACGACAGAAACGCTTTGACTGCATCACTTAAAACCATGCGCAAGCAATTGGCTTTCATCTCATCGGGCTTACGGCCATATCACGTTGAATACACCGGTTCTCGCTCGATCATCGAAGTTAAGCAACGTTGAGCCCGGTCAGTACTTAGATGGGTGACCGCTTGGGAATACCAGGTGCTGTGAGCGTTTACTGACGGATGTGCGTGCTTACGGCCATATCACGTTGAATACACCAGTTCTCGCTCGATCATCGAAGTTAAGCAACGTTGAGCCCGGTCAGTACTTAGATGGGTGACCGCTTGGGAATACCAGGTGCTGTGAGCGTTTACTGACGGATGTGCGTGCTTACGGCCATATCACGTTGAATACACCGGTTCTCGCTCGATCATCGAAGTTAAGCAACGTTGAGCCCGGTCAGTACTTAGATGGGTGACCGCTTGGGAATACCAGGTGCTGTGAGCGTTTACTGACGGATGTGCGTGCTTACGGCCATATCACGTTGAATACACCGGTTCTCGCTCGATCATCGAAGTTAAGCAACGTTGAGCCCGGTCAGTACTTAGATGGGTGACCGCTTGCGAATACCAGGTGCTGTTAGCGTATAGTGACGGATGTGCATTGTGGTGCAGTGAATATCGGCTTGGAAAGAGGAAACGGTGAGCCAAGTTCGAATTCCAGTTGAATACCCTGCATTCTCTTAAACAATGGTACCCATAATTCGTCCCTTCCATCCAGTTATGGGTTAAATAACAGGGTAGGACTTGGGGAGCCTGTCCTTAAAAACAAATCCTAATGAATCTTAGTACTCGAAAAGAAAAAAGTATTACTAGACACAAAAACTTATATAAAAAACAACAATAAATTGTTGAAAGAAAAAGGTATTACCAGCAATAAATAAATAAATAAAAAATTAGTTAGCAATAAATGACTCGCCGAGGTTGATATGCCATAAAACAAACCAGCCAATCATCTCATCGTCATTGAAAAAAAAACACTAGCTTCAGATTACCGCCTCCTTAGGCCAGAAAAATTTAAGCGTAAGGATGTCAGGTCAGAACACCAGAGCAGTTGTTCAGCAACTATTGTCTGCTCCTTTATTGGGGTCGGTCACTATTCTAAATACGACTTTGTATCGTCAAGAAACTGCACTAAACAGTCCCACCGGCGATTCTTGCAGTAGTGTTTCTTCAGTTGACCTTTAATGAGAGCATCAACAATTATTACTGTCATTCACAGCAGCACCGTTGCACCTATCACCGAGAAGAGTCAATTGTATTTATCTTTAAGATTGCCATCAACTCTAGTGCCTTGTTCTCTTGCTGGGTTAACATCGAAAGCAGTTTTCCTATTAACATTAACTAACCTCATGTGAACGACAAACATTTTGAAATGATAACTTTGAGGCCGTAGGGAGATGGTTAATGCTTATTTGATTCGTCCTTGTGTCATACATAACCGAACTCACTACAGCTTACAGATTATTCCAGAAGGTTGGTAGCAGGTTGGAATATACTGAATTGTGTGGAATAATGTAAGAATAAAATATACATTATTCATGTTAAAATAGAAATTTATTAAAAGGATAGAATAATAAAAATAGGTAATAGTTAATGTTTTATGAGAAACAAATAATGAGTCAAGGGGTATATGTTCGTAGTAGTAATTTGTTAGAAAGAGTTTATGGGTACGCATGTATGTATTAGGGTTTGTTTGTTTCTTTGAATGGAGAAGAAGAAGTAAAATAAATCAGTACAAGAGAAAGAAGGAGAAAGAGGACATATGTCCGGGTCACTTGAAGTTTCTCTCGTTACATTTTTAGCTTGTCGTCTCTGCTGCTTCCATCCCAGACTCTCTGACTGGCTGACGCTGATCGAAGTCCTTTATAGTAATTTAGATTTTTTTAGCACTTGATCGCGAAGTCTTTATGGCATTGCAATTCGCTTCCATTGGTCAGAATATCAATCTAAGATCTACTTGCGAAATCTGGTTTCGACTTTTTCTTTAAGCACATGGTCAATCCTTTTTATATTTGGGAAAAAACAGTATTTCACACATCATTGTGAATTTTTGTAAAAGTGAAGAAGAAAGTTGATTTTAATTCTTAATTTTCTATCCCACAACTTTTTCTTATTCTATGTGCCTTGTCCTTTCAGGACGTAGGCGATCACGGCCTTCCACGTCTCTCTATCCCTAGTGGCTCTTAGCACGCTTTCTTCTGTAACATCTCGCAACCCTCGTTTTGTCATCCACCTGATTAGGTCCTTCAAATATGTTATCCGTTGCTTTCCCCTGTCTCTCTTTCCCTCTATCTGGCCTCTTAGTATCAGGTTCTTCAAGCCCTCCTTCCTCATTGAATGTCCTAGGAACTTCAATTGTCTCTTCCTAATGCTCAATATTAGTTTCCTTTTCGTTGCCATTCTTTCCAACACCTCACCATTGCTCCCATGATATCCGCAGCATCCTTCTGTAGAACCACCTTTCAGTTGCTTCAAGTTTTTCCTTAATCTTTGATGATATTGTCTAACATTCACTGCCATATTGAAGAACTGACATCGCATAGCAATCTAGTACTCTGTTGTTTGTTTCTAGTGAAAATTTTCTGTGTCTTAATACTTTACTCAGCGTCCTTAGTTCGCCATGCCAATTCGCCTTCGGATCTCTGTGTCGCACTATCCGTCTCCTATTAGAACACTTCCCAGATATTCAATTTTTTGTACCTGCTTGATTTTAGTATCCCTCACCTGTATTTGGAATTTTGGGCTGCCTTTTTTGCTGATGACAATGCATTCGGTTGTAGTACGTTTTTGTCCCTCTCTTTAGCTACCTTCTGTAGACGGTCTTTCGTGTCGCGAATTTTCTGCTGAACTTCTTGAAACAACGTTTTAAAACAACCAAAAATGGCATTCCTATTCATACTTTTAAAATTAAATTAGAACATGTATTTACAACTTCAACGAAGTTCGTATTATACGTGATACTTAAAAAAAATTAGTTTGAGAAAGGTTTTTAGCACTATTTTAAAATTTTAAAAGTCTGAATGTGAGAAAAATACCTTACAGTTTTGTGTGAAATTTTTATTTTGTAACTTTCACTTATGGTCGTAACGTTCCTCTTTAAACAGAAAATAACTTAGAAAATTAACAACGTACTAACTTTGAAACAGTCGATAATTCAGTCAGTTAAGTGCCATACGTGATACACGCTTGAGCGATCATGTCTCGAAAGCGACATGACTGACTTGGCAGAAGATTATCCCGCGGTAGGTTGCCATTGCTTTTTGTGGTAAACTCGTTGCCAGCCAAGGTTATAGAACCCAGTCTGTCCTGTTATTTAACCCCTAGCTGGAGAGAAGAGACGAACTACTACCTTTTCCAAGAGTATTTGTGTGTAAGTGAATGCAAGGAATTCAACTGGGGTTCGAGCTCGGCACCCCAATTTGTCGTTCCGAGTCGATATCCACTGCAGTTTCGAGTCGATTTTGCATGAAAAACTTGTATAATTTGTAAATTCGCTTACGCTGGTAGAGGATATGAGGTGTAACTAGCAACAACTTCTGGGGTAAATCAGTTTTATTATTTACATATTTTATTAACCATTACAGTGTAACATAGAGGATGTGCGTTGCGGTACAGTGGATATCGGCTCGGAACGAGAAACCGGGGAGCCGAGTTCGAATTCCAGTTAAATCCATTGTATTCACTTACGCACAAATACCCTTGGGAAAGGTATTAATCCGTCTCTTCCTTCCAGTTACGGGTTAAATAGCAGGACAGATTGGGTTCTATAGTATAGCCTTGGTCGGCAACCAGTCTACCGCAGAAACAATGGCAACCTACTGCGGGATAATCTTCTGCCCAGTCAGTCATGCCTCTTTCGTGACATGATCGCCCAAGCGTGTATCACGTATGGCACTTAACTGACTGACAGTGTAACAATCATTTTCTGTTCTGGGGAAATAGAGTGAAGTTTGTCTGTAGTCAAATATGCTGCGTCTGTAAGACTGGTTTATGTTTTGTATTCAGAGGATAGAATAAAGCACATTGCAAAGTAATTGTATACGCCGTGTCTATAAGACTGGTTTATCTTTTGTACCCAAGGGATAGAATGAATCACCTCTATAATCACATATGCTGTGTCTGTAAAGCTGATTTATCTTCTTCTCTTGGGGGGGAAAAAAGAACGAAGTTTGTCTATAGTTATTAAATGCTAGATTTGTTTTCCTTCCAACTTGGTTGGTGTAAGTTAATCCCGTCTAACTAGATTTATTTCCACGTCTTTAACTGGTGATGCCAGGTAAAGAGAAAAAGAGAATTCTCAAAGTTGACGAAAATATTTGGCTGCTTTTTATTTTTAATTTTAATTTTTTTATTTTATTTTATTTTTTTTCATTTTTTATTTTTTTATTTATTTTTTATTTTTATTTATTTATTTTTTTATTTTTTTTATTTTTTATTCTTTTATTTTTTATTTTATTTTTTATTTTTATTTTTATTTTTTTTTTTATTTTTTATTTTTTTTATTTTATTTTTTATTTATTTTTTTACTATAGATGTATTTTTACAATTTTCTAGTGTTTTGATGTTTGTTCAATTTGGCCAAATCTAGGGCACAAACAAGTGCGAC
The DNA here is from genome assembly GCA_037127315.1 of Ascarosepion bandense. Classification (NCBI taxonomy): domain Eukaryota; kingdom Metazoa; phylum Mollusca; class Cephalopoda; order Sepiida; family Sepiidae; genus Ascarosepion; species Ascarosepion bandense. The sequence goes on from JBBBDQ010001969.1 coordinate 943,540, forward strand.
TACGGCGGGTCAGAGTGGCTCCATGATTCTCAATAGCTGAAATCTTTCGATCAGAGAGGCCTTGCTGCCGGATTAAGTTTATCATTATAACCAGGACTAGTACAGTTATAGATGTCACAAATTGTTGAAAAGAACAGATCAGCACATGAATTTTCGTTTTAGTATCATCACACACGCGCACGCGCGCGCACACACACACACACACACACACACACACACACAGAAAGAGAGAGAAAGAAAAAATTACAGATAGAATATATCTGTAAAAAATTACAGATAGAATATATCTGTAAAAGAATAATATGAATAAAGTCAAAAGACAACTAATCATAGTGGACAAAAACTGTCGTCTAATTTACGTTTCTCTTATGTTTTTCTTTTATATATATATATATATATATATATGTGTGTGTGTGTGTGTGTGTGTGTGTGTGTGTGTGTGAAAAGTGTATGCATATAATTATAAATATCAATATATATTTGCAGTTTGTTATATATTATTTATATATTATAAATTTAAACGATGTTACTATACACGTAGGTTTGTTTTAGGCCACTGGTGCCCCCCCCCCCACCTCCACAAGGATTTACTCGTGCAACCAGACTGGCAATAAGGTCCCACCCTTTTACAGTTAGATCAACCAAATGCAGGCGACAATTCTACTCAATCAGTTTCTTTTCTCGCGCTTCCCGCCTGTTGAACACCCTTCGATATATTTGCTTTCTTGACCTCCAAGAATTTAAATGCAAAGTCAGTTCCATCTCTTATCCAGCCCTTTCCACATCACCCCGTGTATCTTGTTCTTTTCCTTTCTCTCTACCTTCGTAACTGTCTTAACTACTGTGTTCATATCCTTCCCTTGCTCTTTCTCTTTCTCCGTCTGTAGCTAGTTCGTCTTTATCTTCACTCTCCTCCTGCCTAAAACTTTAACTCTCTCATGTAGCCCCTTGCACATCAGTGGCGGTACCGCCTTGCTTGGGGTAAAATGATTAAAAAAAAGTCTAGTTTGTTGCTTGCTCGTCATGGCTTATAGTTCATGACTGATGCTTTAAGCAATTATCTAACTTGCACTAGTTTATTTTTTATTATCTTTTATAAACTGATATTTTTTCTACCATAAAGACATTAGGATAATGAAGAACCTATATTGGCGGCAAACATAGGGACAGGAAATGAATTCAGCAAATATACAAATGTAGAAAGTGGCGTAAGAAAAGGGTCTGTTTTCTCACCAGATCTATTCACTTGTACAGCGAAAGAATTCCGAGAGAGCTAGAATCTTTTTCAGGATTCGTCATTAACGTCGACAATCTCAACAAGATAAGATATGCAGATGACACAGTGCTGATAGCAGACACGGAAAGGAAAATTCAAGACCTCCTAGAGAAGGTAGCAAGAGAAAGTGAGAAGAAAGGACTGAGCATAAACTTCAAGAAAAATTAATGCATAGTCATCAGCAAAAAAGACGCCAAAATGTCACCTACAGGTCGAGAAACTAAAATAAAATAAGTAAGGAAATTTAAATACCTGGGAAGTGTTCTAACAGAAGATGGTAAGTGCAACACTGTAATCGGAAGTCACATTGGCATGGCACATTGGCACCAGGAAGAGACAACTGAAGTGTCTGGGATACGTAATGAGGAAGGAGAATTATATATTGACAGGACGGTTAGAGGTAAAGAAAGACAAGGCAGCGCGAGACATATTTGATGGTGGAGCGGGGTTTGAGAGAGTTACCAAGAGGAAAATTATTAACGGGGGCAAGTGGAAGTCCATGATTGCCTACGTCCTGAAAGGACAGGGCACATAAAGGAAAAGAATATCTTTTTTATTACTCAAGTACTTTAATGTCATTGCGAAAAATAGATCATCAGAAAATACTTCAACAAAGTATGATGTTTTGTTTTAATTTGCCTTTTACATGGATTTATCTTCATTACACACACACACACACACACACACACACACACACACACACACACACACACACATATATATATATATATATATATAAATAATGATAGTAATAACTACTTAGACTCTGTAAGAATGCACTCCGTAAATTTATGCCAATATAAACTCTCGAAAAAACCATTAACAAACAGAACCTAAATCCGTTACAATCCGGCGTACTAAGTCATCGGATAAATGGGGGAAAAAAAAAAAAAGAAACCAGCGGAACAAGAACAAAACATTCAAGATTCCGCAGTAAAGAAAAAAAAACCAAACGGAACCAAACACAAAAAAAAAAATAAAAAAATAATATATATATATATATATATATATATATATATATATATATATATATATATATATATACTGTTAAAAATAAGCGATAATGAATGTCTATTATGTTTAATCATGAGCCGTTCTAAACATCGTATTTTGGCTTTAATTTCGGGTGAAAATGAAGACAAAAATTCTCCAACATTTGGATGATTTTTATTAAGTTGGTTCTAAGCTTTCGGCTCGCATAAACCAAATTTAGAGAGGTTACAAGGACATTAACATAAAAAATCCACCATCAAAGACGCTTTTATCTTTGACATAAAACTTTGCTAAGCAACGATAACAGTTACCAAATAGCAAATGCAGTTCGCAAATTTGTGATGCGGTTCTATGACGTCACACCGCGTGAGAGCTCAAAATGTTAACATAACCACATATTTAAATGCAATGTAATGTGTTATGACCAGATATAAACGTGATTTTATTAAGTGTGGGTTGTTTTAATTTAATGTAGATGGCCTCCAATATCTGAAGATTCTTTTACTGTGTGTATGAGTGAGGATTATTGTATTGTTGAGTAAAATCTGTCTGATATTACCTATATGGCTATATTTTTCTAAGAAATGTTGTTTAATTGTACTCTGATCAGAAAGGTGACAGGTAAGTCTGCGGAAGAGCGTGGTTGTAGTAAAACCAATATATGTAGTGGGATTATTATTAGTACCAGAGATACTTAAAATCTGAAATTTAATAGAAAAAATCGCTTTCCAAACTATGATCGAATTAAGATTTAAAATTTAATTGAAAAAATAGACTTCCTAAATCCAAAATTATGATTAAATATACAAATTTAGATTATTTACAAAACCCCTATTTAAATACAAAAAATATTCTGTACTGAATACGCATCCCACCCCTAACTTGTTCCTCTAAGAAATCCTAAAGGATATAGTCTAGCCACAAGAAATTTTTTAAATAAAACTTACACTCTAGCTACTAATGGTAAATCTGTCTAGAATTCAAAGATACTCATTAATCAAACATACTCACTACCCACATACTCACTATCCGCACCCACACTACGCTCCTCAAAATTCTAAAGGTCAATCAGCATTGTTTGTTCCCTTATCACTAAACCCCCACGCCAACACCACATACACAAGTGACTAATATAAAAATAGAAATTTAAAATTAAAAATTTAATAGAAAAACGACTTCCAATCTGTGATCTAATTAAAAATTAAAAATTAAAAATTAAAAATTAAAAATTAAAAAATATAATAGGAAATATATATTTCCTAAATCCAAAGTTAAGATTAAATATACAAATTTACATTAATTATAAAGACTCTGCTTAAATACAAAACTATCCGGCTCCACACCCTACCGGCTCTTCTAAGAAATCCAAAGGATATAGTCTCGTCACAAGATAATAAAAACTTACATTCTAACTGCTAAGGTTAAATCTGTCTAGAAATCAAAGACTCTCACTAGTCAACCACTTTAACAACACTCTCTCTAAAATTCCAACGGTCAGAGACTTATTCCCCTATTACTAACCCCCATCAACACCCCAAACACAACTGAACAAATATATAAAAAAAGAGGCTTTCCATTCCTTTACATACCGCCTGATGAGACATTGAAGTTTCAATGTCGAAACAAATGTACCTTTGTCGTGGATATATATAGAAAAATTATGTACATGTTCTAAAATATAATTTATAATAAATATTCACAGCTATATATATTATATATCGAGCACTGTTTTAAATTAATGTTTTGGACGTTGTAAGAATTCTTTCTTCGTTCTGTATTCACTCGGATATATATATATATATATATATATATATATATATATATATATATTATATTCTGAGAGAGAGAGAGAGAGAGAGAGTGAGAGGCGGAAATTCCTATATAAACCTTTTTTTCGTGTTTTTGTTCACTAGAGAAAATGATTGCTTGGTATATGACATTTTTGGATCTGCATATAACTGCAACTGGGCATTTGTTTTTGACTCGACAATTACAGGAGGTTGTATTATTTGTTTTATGATTGTTATAAAATTTATTCAGCATACTATTATTGTGAGAGTTGATGATGCTGTTAATGTTGTTAGAGCAGAAATAACTAATTCTTAATGTTTTCCTATTGAAAATATTACTTAGTGGGTTGTTCTGCTTAAAATGTTTCTCAATATATATATATATATATATATATATATATATATATATATATATATCTACATATATGCTGCGTAATTTCTAAGTATTTAGCCAATTTACCTGACGAGCTGTTAAGCAAAACCGTGGTTGGTTGTTGGCTCACTCTTAGATTTTCGATTTTGTTTGTTCTACTTTCGCTTTGAGTGCTTTATGTGCTCTGCTTTCGTATTGAGCTCTTTATTGTTAAGGTTTTCGTCTTGGTTTTTTTTCTTACTTACGACTGCTTGACATTTTGCTCAGGTACTTCATTTGTTTCTTTTTTATTTCGTCTTCTTTTCCCTCTGGGTTCGTTCCCGGTGGGTTTCAAGACGATTTTATTTGTAGTTTAATTATTGCTAGTCTTGATAGAATTAGTTCTGTTAATATTGGTATTATTACTATAATTAATATTACTATATATATATATATATATATATATATATATCTGTGTGTGTGTGTGTGTGTGTGTGTGTGTGTGTGTGTGTGTGTGTGTGTGTGTGTAGTCGAATAGAACGAAATACAACAAAAGTCGGTAATAATTATACACTGAGAGAAATACTGAAGATGCAAGGGTGGATAACTTTAAATTTTAAATTTCATCAACCGAAATTTCTCGATACGCATCTTATTCCTAACCAACTCATTTAGCTTCCTACCAATTTTTTTTTTAGTTTTTATCGTTGTTGGTTTTAAATATCTTACATTGTAATAGTAATAGTTTTGATAATAAATTTGATATACTGTCTGTTCCTGGAAGTTGCAGGAAATTGCGCATTTTCTATACAGTACAGGTGTAAAGAAATTTTTAAAAAATCGTAACGGAAGTTTTATATTAGCATCTTGTAACACATTGGACTTTATGCATCCCACCGAATAAAATCACGATATTAGGAATCTCAACATAAAAAAATATAATTAAAGTTAAAAAATGAGAGCAATTCTTGTAAAAATTGTTTATTTATCGAAATTTATTTTCGTCAGACTATAATGTCCTTAATATACCCCCCCATATCTCTCTCTCTCTCTCTCTCTCTCTCTATATATATATATATATATATATATATATATATATATAATTTCAAACGAATACTACCCATATTTGGAACTGGACTCTATCTCTCTTCTTTCTTTCCTCCTTCCCCTTACATTTATTGTCATTTATTTATTTGTTTGTAATCTTATGTTTATTATTATTATTTCTATTATGTTCCCTCTTAACCCCCAGACCCCGCCAATTACCGTCCTATTAGTCTCCTTCCAATCTTTGGCAAAGTTTTCGAAGCCATTATCAACGCCGAGGTGATTCAGCATCTTATGGCCAACGGGCTTCTCTCTGACAAACAGTATGGGTTTCGCTTCACCAGGTCTACTGCTGATATGCTAACGACCATTACCGAGTACATATACCAGGCACTTGACAAGAATGGTGAAGCCCGAACCGTTGCCTTGGATATCTCCAAAGCATTCGACAGCGTCTGGCATGCTGGCCTCTTGTGCAAACTGCGAAGCTATGGGATAACTGGACATCTGTTTGACCTCATCCAGTCTTTCCTCTCTAACCGCACATTGAAGGTGGTATTAAATGGGCATGCCTCCCAAAACTACCAGACGAACGCGGGCGTCCCTCAAGGTTCTATCTTAGGTCCCACGCTCTTTCTGATCTACATTAATGATCTCCCCGACACCATTAGATCCCAAGTTGGCATGTATGCCGACGACACAACAATCTACTCCCGCATCGATCAGAAACCAGGTCTGGACGACAAAGTGAACCTCGCTGCCGTACTTGAAAGGGACCTCCAATCTGTAGTGACCTGGGGTAGGGAATGGTTGGTAAATTTCAATGCCTCCAAAACAAAGCTGTTATCAACTAATCACCATAGACAATCGCATCTACCTCCCATTAGCATGGGACAGGCTAGCCTCCCAGAGAGTAAAATACTACGCCTCCTTGGCCTTACACTCTCGGCGGACCTCAAATGGAATGAGTATATTGAATCCATTGCCAAATCTGCTGCTATGAAAGTGGGCTCCCTGTGCAGGGCCCGGAAATTTTTCCCACCTGAATCTATTCTGCACATATACAAATCTACCATCCGCCCGTGTATTGAATATTGCTGCCATATCTGGTCGGGTGCCCCTGCTGCTCTCCTTGGGCTTCTTGACAAAATACAAAGGAGGATCTGTAACGTGGTTGATACTGACTTGGCAGACCGGCTGCAGCTGCTCTCACACCGGCGTGATGTGGCTTCCCTGTGCCTCTTCTACAAGTACTTTCATGGCTTCTGCTCCGATGAGCTTAGATCACTGGTGCCGCCTAAGCACGAATTTACACGAGATACTAGATTAGCAACTAGGTCCCACCCTTTTACAGTTAAACAAATAAGATGTAACCGTAAATTCTACTCCAACAGCTTCTTTTCTCGCGCTTCCCGCCTGTGGAACTCCCTTCCACAAGTCTGCTTTCCCGACAGTTACAATCTCCAGGTGTTTAAATGTAGGGTCAATAGACACCTCCTATCACACTAACTCCCAACTATTCTCACAACACTCTCATCTATCCAACCCTCATTCTCGGTATCCTTACCCGCCTATCACCCACCCTCTGTCATTTCCTATATTTAATCAGCCTTTCTCCACTCTACGTAGCCCCCTGCACAGTAGTGGCAGTGACATGCCTTGCTCGGGGTGAATCGCTTATAAAAAATTTTTTTTTAAGAAAACGTTCATTCCGGCAGACATTTTATGCCAGATGGAGGAATATTGTTAAAGAAACTGATGATATGAGCTAGTTAAGCTCATTGAAATGAACTATAGTTTATAACTAATATGACGTGTTGATTTTTCTTTATAAACTATATATATATATATATATATATATATATATATATATATATATATATTAAAAGCTTATCTAATTAAATGATTTCATAGTTTTATTTCATTTTTTTTATTTTACTATACAAAGCAGATTTTCAGGACAAACGGCCAACTATTTGAAAGAAAGCCATAGGTGATCTACATTCCCCAATGAGTCTTGCGTTCAACTAATAAAACAAATTTTCGAAAAAAAATTAATTTCTTAAAATTTCATGAATTTACGTGGAGGTGCGAGTAACAGATTTACAGATATTTTACCATGATGTTCTAAAAATAATAATTTAGAAAATAATTCATTTGTGAATAAGTCCTAAAATTTTCATTAAAATTCGAAAATTATTTGATTTTTGCAAGAATTTTTTCAGACAATAAAAAAGCTTAAGAAAGTAAATAAACATGTCTATGTGAGTCACATTTATGGGAACTAATTTTATGAGTACGACATACACTGAGTAAGTACCATGACAGTTAAATAGTCCAGGCAAAACGTCGTCTTATTTGAGCAAAGATGCTTCACTTATCGTCATGGCGAACTGCCATTTAAAAGCTATTTTAACTTTAATTACAGTAAGAAAAACTTCTCTATTCAATATTTTTATTATACACGTTTGGTTTCATTACTTGAAAATCAATTTAGCCTACTTTGGCATGCATTTGATTTCTTACAAGTCGACTTAATACAAAAATACATTTTCTTCTTTACATACAAAAAGAACACCGATAAACTTTAATACATTTCTTTTCATTCCAACTTCTTTAAAATTTTAAGAGGATGATATAAGTAGATTGTTTTATTTGTCGTATTTTGATATAAATTGTTTTTCCTGTTTTTACCATTCATCTACAAATTTCTAAAAATCTCAACTAGGCATAGCTTATTTCTCAAGTTAGCGGACAAATATCGACCACTAAAAATCTAATAGCCTTTTATTCTGTTAAAATTCTCAGTACAGTTAATCTTGGTAACAATCCATTGAAAGTAACCAACTATTTTTAGTTTATTTTATCTTACATCTCAAATAGTTTTCATATCAAGGATTTGAGTTAACAAAACTTATTTTGTGAGCTTAAATTAGAAAGGAAAATGCAGATCTATAAAAATTGATTACACTGTTTTTTAAAATATTATTTTGCATATATATATATATATATATATATATATATATATAGAGAGAGAGAGAGAGAGAGAGAGAGGGAGGGAGAGAGATAGTTTCTATGAATAATTTTTATATCCATTTACACTATTTTAATTGTTTGGACCGTTGTACTTATTGTCATATTCAAGATATTTCGGCCGTTGTACGCTCTGACTTTCTGCAGGTGATTAAGAATTTCAAACCGAACCATTTAATTTAGCTATCGAAGTAGATTGTTCTAGTTCCGAGTGCCACGCCTCTTCCGGATATCACAGATTCAGTTATTCAACTCCCCAAGTTGTTTTTCTTCACCTCTGCTGTGACAAGGTATTGAACTTTCAACACTTTAGACCAAGTCACTAGATTACTTATCCAAGGGCTCATGCCCCAGGTACATGCCCCAGGCACATGCTCCAGGCACATACTCCAGGTACATGTCCCTGTCACATGGGTGTGCTTTCATCCATAGTGTTTACCGTAAATCTACATTTACTGAACCAATTTCGACTTTGGCCCATTGTGCGATAATGATGTTTTGTTTTCAAGCTTGATTGTGAAATGGTTAACAGAAACCAGATTTTACAGTGGATAATGTAATATATAATTTTTTTCCGTTAATTTCTTTTGAAATTCTTGAAAAAATCAAATTATTGTCGAAATTTTAATGAAACTTTTAGGACTTATTCATAAATGAATTAAATTATTTTTTAAGTTATTATTTTGAGAAAATCTTGGTAAAAATATCTTTAAATCTGTTACCCCCACCTCCACGTAAATTCATGAAGTTCTAAGAAATTAAATTTTGTTTCGAAAATTTGTTTTATTAGTTGAACGCAAGACTCATTGGGGAATGTAAATCATTTATGACTTTCTTTCAAATAGTTGGCCGTTTGTCCCGAAAATCTGCTTCATATAGTAAAATAAAAAAAGATGCAATAAAACTATGAAATCATTTAATTACATAAGCTTTTAATATTTGTGGGGGGGGGTATATTAAGTACATTATAGTCTGACGAAAATAAATTTCGGTAAATAAAATTTTTTTTACAAGAATTGCTCTCATTTTTTAATTATTAATTATAATAATTTATAAAATCTCTAAGTTTTCAAAATTAATTCTCCAAAGACTTGTTGCGGTTAGGTTATTAATTTATTACGTGAAGACAATATTTACTAACCGAAAATTAAAATGTTTAATAAATATCATCAAGCCACTGAATTTTTAAAATAAGTTTTTTTTGGTTTTGTATAAAAAGTTTTTTAAGTAAGATATTTTCTCTGTTATATTAAAAAAATCACGTGTTTCAAAGTTTCTTCCCTTTAGAGGAAAAAATTTGGACCATTATGTCAATTCTGGTCAACCGTACTTAGTTGTCATTTAATATCTGACTGTCATCAATTATTCTAAATTTCATGACATAAACAAGTAATACTTGTGTAAATCAAATTAATTTAACTTTAAATCTGCTAATTTTTCAAAAAGTAAATAACGTGTCAAAGGTGTCTATTTTCGTTTTACAAGATTTTTAAAACGGGAATTAACTTTTGTTTACAAACATGTCGATTGATCAAAAATGGCTGAAAAATTGAAAAATTTAGATTCCAATCAATATAATTTCTGTTTGAAATACACCAGAGTAGCTTGCTTACTGGAAATAGTAAATTTAACCGTTTAACTTTCAATTAAAGCTAAAATAAATGTTTCAAGAAAAATTTTTAATTTTCAAAAATTCAGTTTAAAACTTAGGTATAGAAAATAAGTGGAGGGACCACGTTAAAAGTCTTAAGTTCACACCGATGTTTGGTCCAGTGTATCTGAGATAGCCGTGGTTGGGGAGAAAGGTGTCAGCCTGTGCTAAGTTGTGTTTTTCTGCCGTCAGGACACGTGTTGTTTTAATACTGTTTCCTCGTTTCCTTCGTTTGCTAAAGATGTTCTGCGCCTGGCAATATCAGACGAGGGTTAGGGTTAGTAACTGTAATACACGCGTGACCGCACAGGATTCCGTGACAGATCAACACCTTTTAGAAAATCCAGATTGTGTGTCTAAGTACAGTCATTCGTGGTTTTCTTTTCGAGCAAAGCACGGTCGGCTAAGCATCTGCACTTCTTAGAAGTAGTATATATTAAATTAGGCCTTTCGACACCTTGTAGGAGTATATGAAAAGATCCGCGAATCAATGATCCAACAGGTACATGCGTGTGTAGATGCAAGCGAGGTCATTTTGAATATTTATGCTTCTCTATTAGGAGGGACAACGATGGCCTTTTCGACATATGTTTATATGGACATTTTACCTTTTTTGAGGTCAGGAATCCGCTCCCAAAATTTGTAAAATATTTTTTTATATACCCTGTATACAAAAAATAAATAGCCACGTTCTCACTGATGGAATGAGGCTTACCTCTGTCTTTCCTACAAATATTTTCACGGCTTCTGCTCTGACGACCCTCATTCACTGGTGCCCCGCACTCATGAATTTACTCGTGCAACTAGATTGGCAACTAGGTCCCACCCTTTTACCGTCAAAATAGGCATATGTAACCACCTCTTCTTCTCTAGTAGTTTCTTTCTTTGCACTTACCACCTGTGGAACTCCCTTCCCCGTGCTTGCTTCCCTGATATCTACAATGTCCAAAAGCTTAAATACAATATCATTTGCCATCTTCTCTCTCCTTGATTCTTACCTCCCAAACCTTTTCTTCAACATCCCCTGTACCGATGATTTTTTTTTTCATTTCTATCTTCCCCCTCTACTAACTGTATCACCCTGAGCGTGGGGGTAAAACGATTACAATAATAATAATAATAATAATGAAATACAAACAAGATTTACATTTAGTAGATTCTGCAGAAAAGCCAAACAGAAGCCAAGAACCAACTATTGCGGAAAAAAATATGAAAATGAAAGCCAAGGATAAAGCTCTTGAACAGATAAAACAACGCTGGCAAAACAAACCTCTGCATGGCCAATATCCAGAACGTGCCAATAAATCCAATGTTGATAAAGTTAATACTCATCGATGGTTACGTGCATCTGGATTAAAGTCTGAGACTGAAGGCTTTATTCTTGCAGCGCAAGACCAAAGTCTTTTCACTTGGAACTTTCAGGTAAATATTATACATAATAATGTGGATCCAAAATGCAGGTTCTGTGATAAATACCAAGAAACAATAGACCATCTAATCTCAGGATGTTTTGTACTTGCCCCAAATGAATATGAAAATCGTCACAATAGAGTATGGCAATATTTATATTGGACAATGTGCAAAAACTATGGAAAATATGTAAACAAACACTGGTATGAACATCACCCAGCACCGGTTACAGAAATAGAAGATGTCACCATTCTATGGGATTACACCATCTACACAGATAGAAAAACTGAAGCAAAGAGGCCGGACATTATTGTTAAAAACCAGAAAGAAAAAACTTGCCTATTAATTGATATGGCTTGTCCAGCAGATTGTAACATAGCAACCAAGGAATTTGAAAAACTGTCAAAATATAAAGACCTGGAAATTGAAATAGAAAAAATGTAGAAATTGAAAGCAAGAATCGTGCCTGTGACAGTAGGTGCACTTGGAATGATAAAAAATGGAACAAAACAACACATTGAAAGAATCCCTGGAAACCCCAGCATAAGAGATATACAAAAAATTGTCTTGTTAAGTACAGCTCACACACTAAGGAGAACTTTGTCTATGTAACGCTAGGGATGATATGGGTGATAGAAAAAACATGAAATGGAGCCATAACAACACGCCAGGACCTGCCTTAGGTCTTTCCGCAGACTTGGTTGGTAGTGCGACCATAGCAGAAATCGAAATATGATGCAAAATGACATAATAATAAATAAACAAATAGTTATTTCTTGTCGACGTCTTAACGAGTAACGAATCTCGAAAGTCTTAATTACGATCTTTAATGACTTCTGATGAAATAATTATTACTCTTTGATAATTACTGATCACTTTTTTTTATTGGAATAAATTCTGTTCGCTCTAGAATACGTTGAATTCTATAATTCCAGCTCCGATAATTCACGTCACATTTACATGAGCGGTCTGACTGGTGCTAACATATTCATTTTTTTAAATGTGACACTCTGATAAAAAAAAAAAAACTGTGTAGTTACTGCCTTTCACTATCTCGACATTAATTTCTTCTTCTTCTATGTGCCCTGCCCCTTCAGGACGTACGCGATCGTGGTTTTCCACGTTTCCCTATTCCTGGTGGCTCTGAGCACGCCTTCTCCTGTTACACCATGCAACCCTCGTTCCATCATCCACTTGATTAGGTCCTTCAAATATGTTATCCGTTGCTTTCCCCTGTCTCCTTTTCCCTCTATGTGGCTTGCTAGTATCAGATTCTCCAAGTTCTCCTTCCTCATTACGTGTCCCAGGAACTTCAGCTGTCTCTTCCTGATGTTCAGTATTAATTTCCTTTTTCTTTCCATCATTTCCAAGACCTCATCATTGCTCACATGCTCGATCCATGATATTCGCAGCATCCGTCTGTAGAACCGCATTTTAGTTGCTTCAAGTTTTTCCTTCATCTTTGATGGTATTGTCCAGCATTCACTGCCATATTGAAAGACGGACAGCACGTAGCAATCCAGTACTCTCTTCCTAGTTTCTAGCGAAATTGTCATGTTTCTTAATACTTTACTCAACTTCTGGAATGCTTCTTTCGCCATGCCAATTCGCCTTCGGATCTCAGTGTCGCACTTTCCGTTTTCTACGTAATTATAATCACTGACCCAAACAATCCCCATTAATCTTTTCACTATGACGTCACATGGATTATGATTTTTTTCCATGCAACAGTTACCAAAAGTCTGCGAAAAAAATTTGGTGGGGGTTGCGTAATAGGAACTTCGACCATAGCTCATCATTTTTTTTTTCATTTCTTTATAATACTATCGATTAAGCATTCCAAATCATGAATATCAATTTTCTTTTTATTTAATCTCATAAAAGTTAATAGAGTTTTATTTGCTGCGCAAAATCAGTGTAAATTGATCCCCCCTATGCAATCCAAAACAAATAGATTTTTCCAAGGTGATTTTTTAAAGTGTAAAAAAAGAGAAATGACAAACTTTGATATCTGGAGTTCTGATATATATATATATATTAGTCATCCACATACAAGCCTGTTTCGCAGCTCATCAGCGTGGCTATGACATATCCACTTGCTTCTGGCCGGGATCGAAACTTGACCAATTTGGTATCAATCGGAGTCGCTACTCCCTAAGCCATAGGCGCACGGAATCGGAGAATGGAAATTTTAACGTGTTGTATATAAGCAGTGTATACACACGCCAGTCACCGAAAGAACTCAATTCATTTCTGAAGAGTCACGCATATAGCAGAAGTGGAAACTTTTTAAAATTTTATTCTCCAGAGAGCTCAGTCGTAATGAGAGCATATATATATATATATATATATATATATATATATATATATATATATATATAATCTAAACATATACTGTTAAATATAAGAGACAAGGAATGTCTATTATGTTTAATCATGAGCCTTTCTAAACATCATATTTTGGCTTCATTTTCAGGTGAAAATAAAGATAAAAATTTCCCAATATTTGGATACTTTTTTATTATGTTGGTTCTAAGCTTTCAGCTCACATGAGCCATCTTCCGAGAGGTTACAGGGACGTTAACATAAAACATCTACCATCAAAGATGATTTTTTAAACTTGCGTTGACATAAAACTTTAATAAGCAACGATAACAGTTACCAAATAGCAGACGCTCTTCGTAAATTCGTAATGCGGTTCTATGACGTCGCACCGATATATATATATATATATATATATATATATATAATTTAGAAATGAGTCATTTCACACCCTCATTTCAACATTCTGGTATCTTCAGACGATTTACAATAACAGAGTTATTGTAAATCGCATGAAGATTCCGAAAGGTTGAAACCTATGTTTCGGAAATAATTCATTATCAAATAAAAAAATATTTAAAAGTTCTACAATAACACATCAGTTGATAAATCCTAGGCCTGACATATAGAATAATAAAAAATTCATATGACTTTTAGGAAGTACGAACCTTCAAATGGCCCGTGACAAAATTTGGGTCTAATCGGATTATTAGTTTACAAATTACAGTTATTTAAGGGGCGCTACTGCTGCAAATTTTCAAAACAATTGAAAAATTTGAATTTTGTGTGTTGATAAAGCATCGCTTTGTGATGGAAAAATAAATACGGTTCAAGCAAAGCATTGGCTTGATAAGTGTTATTCGGACTCTGCTCCGTCGGAAACCACGGTTAAGAGGGGGTACGCTGACTTTAAACGCGGTCGTAGAGACACAAATAATGCTCTGGTCTGGTCGCCAAAAATCAGCAGTTGTCTCGGCAAAAAAAGCAAAAAATAAAAATAAAAATAAAAATAAAAAAACTCCACGAACTCGTTTTGGCCGATCGTAAATTAAAGTTGCGTGAGATAGCAGAGGAGTTAAGAATATCAGAAGGAAGTGTATTCACCATTATGCATGAACATTTGTTAATGAGGAAGCTGTGCTCAAATTGGGTGCCGGGTTTGCTCACAATCGATCAAAAACAACGATTCAGTGAGTTGTTTGCAACTGTTTCAACGAAACAAAGAGTTTTTGCGCAAATATGTGACAATAGATGAAACAGGGATTCACTGCTTTACTCCGAAGTTAAATCAGCAGTCAGCTGAGTGGACAGTAGCAGGTGAAAGACGCCCAAAGCGACCAAAGATCGCAAACACCAGCAGGCAAGATTTTGGCCTCCATACTTTTGGATGCACATGGTATTTTTTCATCGATTTCCTCGAGAAAGGAAGAACCATCAATAGCGAATATTGCATAGCATTATTGGCGCGTTTGAATGAAGAAATCGCCAAAAAACGACCACAAATGAAGAAAAAAAAGTGATCTTTCACAAGGCAACAATGATGGCAAACTACATGAATCGCACTTTGTATTGCTTCCGCATCCACCCTATTCCCAGATCTGGTCCCCAGCGACTACTGGCTTTTTGCAGACCTCAAATGAATGCTCCAGGGAAAGAGATTTGGCTCCAATGAAGAAATGATATTGGTATCTTAAGCGTTTTTTAAGACCAAAGACAAATCGTTCTGCAAAAAAGGCATCGAATTGTTAGAGAGGCGTTGCAATCAGTAGAAGAAGACTATGTTGATGAATAAAGTCGACTTTTGCCTAAAAAATCGTTGTTTTATTAGTTAGGCCCGGAATTTATTGAGTGATGTGTTATAATTGTAGTAAAAACTTTTTAATACAACTGTGTACGGGTCAAATTTAATTATGACCAAAAAATATCATATATATATATATATATTGAATAATAAATTTTGACTCTCCTCATCTAGGGAATAGTCTATTTCGGCAGACGAAGATATCAGTCGTCTGTCTTGTCAACACCAGAGAGATGTTTCCGGAAAATTTTGAAAATTGAAGTAGATAGTTTGTCAGATTATATGTTCCACACGTACTCCTAATAGTCTTATAGATAAGTATAACTTATATTCAAAAGAATAAATTAGATTAATAAAATGCAATAATCAAAGCCAATTAGTGAATCAGAGGAATGAATTAGTGTTTTAAATGACAGTTTTAAATTTGCATAATATAGGTTGAACTAAATTAGCTGCTATATTTACATATACTCACTCTCATCTAATTCTTCTAATGCCGAAATTATAACTAATTCTGATTCTTTCTTTTTAATAACCTTATAAAACGTATGTTTTATTTTTAAAAGATTTTTTTAACAAAGAGAATTACACTGTACTGTTTGATTGCTAAAAATGGTCTTAGAATCTGTGATGTTTAGCGACTTCAAAACAAACTTATTCCATTCAATTTAAATTAGTTTTTAAATATAGCAAGGTATTTTGCTTATTAGAAATATATAATTTAATCTATTAGTTTGAAATTAAAAGTTTCAACAAATATTTTTCATGTTTTTAAATTTATTTTAAACCTTAGGTATCACATTTCTGTAGAGGTGCCTCGATTTAATTATTTTCATTTATTATATAAAAAAAGAAATCTGCGTTTTATAATAAAATGTTTCATGCGACACTGGCTGAATTTTTTACGGTTTTAAGTTATAAGGAGAAACCACTAGTACAATTCGTATGAACCGCTCAAAAGAAAGAAAATAAGTTTCATATTTGATCACAGTTGTTTGATACTTTAACCATTTTTAAAGAATGAGCAGAGATTGATTTGGTTTTAAACTGCTTCTAAAATGGCATAAAAATCCTTAAATAATTCCATGTATTATTTTGTTAGTTATTAATACAAATTGCTATATAAGATTACTAATACTTTATTTTAGTAAGTAAAATTTAATTTAAAGCAATAGTTATATTTTAAATTATGCTAACGTGTGCTATGGTCAATTTTACCAAAACAGTTTTACAAATAAAAAGTTAAAAGTGTAAGTGTATACAACTATACACTTACCCTTTATAATTTATACGCTTTCCCTTTCCATTTTTGCATTACTTTTTTTATTTATGTTTTAATGTTATTCTTAATCCCACTCCTTTTTTCTCTCCAAATTAATCTTATAAGGTTTAAATTCGGGTTTTATTTTAATGTAATTTCTTCCCTTTAAGACAAAAATCTTCCACCCTCCTCTGACGCTTGTCTCGTGCTTTTCGTCTGAGGAAATTTTTATTTCCGACACTAACCCAGTCCTCATCAGGTTTGACAAGACAGACGACAGAGATCTTCTACCGAAATAGACTGTTCACAAGATGAGATGATTCGAAATTTGTTATATATATATATATATATTTGTGTATTTAGGCAGCAAATTTCTTTTAAAGATGTCACATTAAATAAATTGCAAACAATATGTTTGCTTATTTTTAATAAAATCCGTTCATACTCACGGATAATCTTTCGCGTATTACAATCAAAAGATGTCAGAAATGAGCTGTAACATTGACAGATCTTATTTTCATTCATTTCTTAATGTACCCAAGTACTTTCAACCTCTTCCCGAGATCATCTTCAAGGGTTTGAGTTATGGTAAATATTTTAACCGGAAAACGGTGTTGCTAAAAATTATATATATGCTGGATATATACTTAATATTAAATGTTTTCACTCGCGTGGGCATGTGTGACGTTGTGAGCTGTGGTGCGATATTCGCTTCCAGCGTCTTGTATGCACGACTTTGTCATTGCTTGGAAATCTTCGATGTCCACAAAAACAGATTGCCATTATTGTTTGTCCGTGAATTGTTATACTATAATGTAATTTTACATGATTGAAAATGGCTTATGTAAGCCGAAAGCTTAGATTGGATTATAAAATTATGTATCAATATTGTAATTTTCTGTCTTTATTTAATGATAATGCTATTAAGCTTATCAGAAAATATGAAAAAAAAAAATTCAGAAAAAATAAATAGACAAAACTTGTCTATATCATTTACTAAAAATGCATTCATATATATGCATTATATATATATATATATATATATATATATATCGATTACACGCTGCAATGTACGAATGAAAAGAAAAATTTCATTTTAAAAATCACTTCCTTTGAGCATATTTATTTTAGCTAGGGTTTTATTTCAATCAATCTGTGGCTTACCCAAATATAAATATAAAATCTGAAAATATAATAATATTTTTTTAAAATTAGAATTAAAATGAAGCGTTGCTTTCTTTAACAATCCATGTCTTTCATTGGCTATAAGAAATTATCTATTTTTGGTCAAAACGATAATCATAAGTTTCTCAGCGTCGCAAAATTCCACAAAGGCTGAAGAGACTTTATTTTCGGGAAACTTTCTCTCTCTTTCACTCTCTCTCTCTCTCTCTCTCTCTCTCCCGTCCTCTCGCCTCTCTCTCTCTCTCTCTCTCTCTCTCTCTCTTAGCAGAAAGTAGCTGTCACTACTAGGGTCATAAAATCCGCCATCTCCTGTTCCATAGGTGGCTGCCGTCTCTCTCAATGGTCGTTAAATTTTTAATAAAGGGGAAACTCACTTCTCGCAAAAATGGCTTTTTCCGATTTTCTGCGCCAAGAATCTTTGAGTCATAAAAACGTTATCTATCTAACTTGTATGGGCTAAACATATCTCTCGCCTAGCTCTAGAGAAGAAAGAAAGAAAGAAAGAAAGAAAGAAAGAATCAGTTATTACCTCTCTTCTTTCTTTTCTTCCTTTCCTTTCTCCCTTTTCTTTTTCGTGCCAAAAATAGTGTTACATATATGCTGGACAATTTTCTCACACATGTAAAGTGGACTTTAGGTACAGAGATTTGGTTCTACAGGAGCCTACTGAAAATACAATGTGAGCAACGAGGCTGTTTTAAAGAAACATCGAGAACTGAAATAAATACGTATAAAAAGAGACAATTAGCATTTTCTGGATATGTAATGAGGAAAGAAAAATTTGACAGTCATAGTAATTATTGTCAGTCAGAAGGGTAGATAGTTTTTTTTCAATTGGAGTAGATAGATCTATCGCCCGGTTCACACTCCACCCTCGTCTATTGAACAGGTTAAGAGGCTCATCCCTTGTTCCCTGTTTAGGATGTGATTTCCGGCTTTCTCTTTTCCAATCTTCTCACTCCTATGTAGCCCCCTGCACATCAGTGGCGTCACCGACTTGCTCGGGGTGATACGATTAAAAAAAAAAGTACCTCCACTTCATTTTCGATACCTAAGTTTTAAGTTGAATTTAAAAAACAATTTCTTAACTTTAATTTTAGCTCAATTTAAAGCTAAATGATTTTTACTAAGTAAAATACTAGCGTGTATTTTAAACAGAAATTATATCCATTAGAACCTAAATATTTTCAATATTTTTAAAAAATTTCAATTTTTGGTCATTTTTTTTTGTGCAATCGACTCATTTGTAAACAAAATTTAATTATCGGTTTTAAAAATCTTTCAAAAATAAAATATAAATCTCACACTTGTTGGTTTTAGAAAATTATCAAATTTAAAGTTAAATTAATCTGATTTGAAACAAAAATTACTTGTTTATGGCATGACATTTATAATAAAAGTATTTCTTAATTACAAAGGTCTGATCTGTTGACCTGTCAAGTAGGCGATTTTAGCATCTATCGATCAGTCTGGAAGTATGATGACCAAAAGTTGACATAAACCAGTTTAACATTTCGTAAGGTGAACAACCCTTAAAACATGTAAACTTTTAATGATAAGTCTCTTAGGAGTTTTCATACTAAACGAAAATGTGCAGTTTAACATAATAAAAAAAAGAAGTGGAAATTATTTTAAAAATCTTAATTCTAAATGATTTGTATTAAGCTTATGAATTTTCGATTTGTAAATAAAGTCTGTTTTTAATGAATTAATAACTGAGTAACTGGAAGAAATTTAAAAAGAAGTTTGAAGCTTTAATTAGCAAAGGAAAAAATGAAAACAATTCTTATAAAAACTCTTTGTTTTTCGCCTTTTTTTCCGAATACGATATTCTAAAATTAAATTATTTATAAAATCAATTAAAACATTAACTTCATTAACAATAGCGTAGTTTTAATGCATTTTGATTTTACAGTTCGGAGCAGATTTTTGAAAAAGTGGTCCCGTAATTAAAAAATTACATAATTTACATTCCCCAATGAGTTCTGCATTTTACTAATAAATACAAAATTAGTATAGATAATGTATTTCTAGAAGTTTTATGCAATTAATTGAAGTGGGGGGTAAGAGATGTAAAAAAAGATATTTTACCAATGTTTTCTTAAAATAATACTTGCAAAAATAATTTCATTCATTTGTGAATAAGTCCAGATAGTTTCATTAAAATTAGACAGTTAGTTGATTTTTGCAAGAATTTTCAAGTTAATGTGTCTTTCAACGCTAATAAACTACTTTTGTATGACGTTTTCCTTAATAGTCACATTTTGGGAAAGACATCAGAGTAATCAAGAATCTCTACTGGCAGCAAACAGCCTGCATACGGACAGGTAACGATTTCAGCAGATTTATAAAGATAGAAAGAGGCGTAAGACAAGGATGTGTCTTTTCAGCGGATCTGTTCAATTTGTACAGCGAGAATATTTTGAGGACCCTAGATGACACGCCAGGATTTGTTATTGGAGGCCACAACCTGAACAGCATAAGGTATGCAGATGATACAGTACTGATTGCAGACACGGAAAGGAAACTATAAGACCTCCTACAGAAGGTATCGGTGGAAAGTGACAAAAAAGGACTACAAATAAACTTTAAGAAAACTGAATGCATGGTCATCAGCAAAAGGTGCAACTTAAAATGCCAAATACATGTGGGGGATACGAGAATCAAGCAAGTACAAAAATTTAAATACCTAGGAAGTGTTCTAACAGGAGATGGAAAGTGCTACACAGAGATCCGAAGGCGAATTAGCATGGCAAATGACGCGTTCCAGAAGCTGAGTAAAGTACTAACACACAGGAAAATTTCACTAGGAACAAAGAAAAGACTGGTGGATTGCTATGTGATGTCAGTTCTTCAATACGGCAGTGAATGCTGGACTATATCATCGAAAATGAGGACAAAACTGGAAGCAGCGGAAATGTGGTTCTACAGAAGGATGCTGCGGATATCGTGGACCGAGCATGCAAGCAACGATGAGGTGCTGGAAAGAATGGCAAGAAAAAGGATATTAATACTGAGCATCAGGAAGAGACAACTGGGACATGCAATGAGGAAGGAGAACCTGATACTGACTGGCGAGATAGAAGGAAAGAGAGACAGAGGAAAGCAGAGGATAACATATTTGCAGGGCTTGATTAGGTGGATGACGGAACGGGGGTTGCGAGGTGTAACAGGGGTAAACATACTAAGAGCCACAAGGGATAGGGAGACGTGGAGAACCATGATCGCCTACGTCCTGAAGGGACAGGGCACATAGAAAAAGAAGAAGCCTAAATCAGTGACGGAAAACCGCCTGTGGAATTCCCTTCCGTACAATTGCTTTCCTGGCGGCTATAACCTCCAGGAATTTAAACGCAATGTCAATTCCCATCTGAAATCCACTTGACTCCAGTCCTTCCCTCGTCCTTTCTACATCACTCCGTGTATTTTCTTTTCTTTTCTCGCTACCTTCACAACCTCCAGGAATTTAAATTCAATGTCAATTCTCATCTCTTATCCACTTGACTCCAATCCTTTCCACATCGCCCCGTGTATCTTGTTCTTTTCCTTTCTCTCTGCCTTCGCAACTGTCTTCACTCTTGTGTTCACATCCTTCTCTTGCCTTTTCTCTTTATTCATTTGACTCCAGCCCTTTCTACATCACCCCGTGTATCTTGTTCTTTTCCTTTCTCTCTGCCTTCGCAACTGTCTTCACTCTTGTGTTCACATCCTTCTCTTGCCTTTTCTCTTTATTCATTTGACTCCAGCCCTTTCTACATCACCCCGTGTATCTTGTTCTTTTCCTTTCTCTCTGCCTTCGCAACTGTCTTCACTTCTGTGTTCCCATCCTTCTCTTGCCCTTTCTCTGACACTCCCTGTAACTGGTTCGTCTTTCTCTTCACTCTTCTCCTATCTAAACTTTTACTCTTATGTAGTCCTCTGCGCATCAGTGGCAGTACTGCCTTGCTTCGGGGGAAACGATTAAAAAAAAAGTAATTTTGATTGAAATGTCGAACGTGTTTGAAAGGATTAAAAAATGTAAAAAAATAATGACAGCAAACTTTATTCTTTTCTCTTAATAATTGCATGAACATTTTGATGATGAAACTTTGTTTTTTTTAAGTTTGAGCCATTTTAACATCATGTTATGCTGGTTTTTTGGCAATTAGTGGAATCTAGTAGATAGAAAACATTAAGTAATTTACTTCATGGACTTTTGTAAGGCGGCAACAAAACAGGGACTAGGAGGGACTGTAAGCGAACAAAGATTGTTTAAATGATAGAAATCTGTGTAGAGTCGTTATTTTCCACGTTCTGAAAGAAGTTCTTTTTATAATCAGGATTAAAGTAGTATGGATTTTAATCATTCTCACATTTATCTTTCTTACACATTATTTGATAATAATTTCTAATAAGGCAAGAGACATCTTGCAAATGTAGGGGCCTCGGCTATGTTTGTCCTATTGGCCTTGTGCCAAACACAACCAGAGTCCCCACAATTTAGAATATCAGAAAGTTTAGAGACCCTTAGCCTTCAGTAAGACACCACTGAAGGTAAATGGTCTCTCGACAGATGGAATCAACATAAGCCTTGACCAGGGAAAGTGTCATTGAAAAACGTTAAAGAAGGAAAATCTTATAACAACTTCATTGTGATGAGAAAAAGTACATACATAATAAAACCCCGTGTATATAAAAATATTAATTTGGCAAGCGGTGTGGGATAGTCATGCCTTTGCAGTCAGTCACCTAGTGGAGCTTTTGGGAACAATTATACACCCAAGATGTTAACCATCATGATGACTGAATGGCAACTGTTTACACTGTCACAAACCGTGCCTGATAGTAAGTTACCTCTCCTATCAGAAACAGCCTTGTCTAGGTACGTCCAATTTTACCGTGGGAAAATCAGCATAGTCTGAAATAAAAGGCCCCAAACTAAATAAAAACAAGGTTTTCTCGGCAAAATGTTTATGCTATCATAAAGAGGATAGATCAAAGTATTTTTTAATTATTTTTACAAATTTTTTAAATTGTTCTAACAGGTTCTGAAAGGCTAATTTAGTGATAGAAAATCTTTTTTCTCTCTCGTCAGTGAAAGGGGTAAATTGACGCTAGAGTTTATTACCTCAACAACGTAATATTACGCGAAGGCATTTTTTGACTGTGAAAGACACCTTAATTTGGAAATTCTTGCAAAACTCAAATAATCGTCTGATTTTGATGAACATTTCAGGACTTATTCACAAACGACTGAAATGATTTTTGAAATAATTATTTTTATAAAATATTCGTAAAAATATTTTTTTTAAATTTGTTACCCCACTCCCAATATTTAATTTCCAGAAATGTCAAAAAATGCGACTAGGTCACAACATATAGATAGTTTTCATTAAATTCAGAAGTCATTAAGAAAAGCTAATCGACTGTCTTTTTTTCTTCAAAACAAGCTACCTTTCAGAAAATCAGATCTGAATTAGGAAAACAAAAATGCAATAAAACTATGCCAATTTTTATTTGGGTAAACTTTTAATTGCTTTTATAAACATAAATCAAAATTGTGTCATCGTCCGAATAAAAAAACATTTTTTCCGTTAGTAATGAACTTTTACAAGAATTGTTTTTATTTTTCATTTTTTTCATTAAGTAATTTAAAAAGTTTCATAAATCTTTTACAATTTTCTCCTTGTAGGTCTCTTAGATGTTTTTTTAATTAATGTGTGACAAGTATATTTATTAATCGAAAAATTTAAAAAGTTACTCTAAAAGAGTAGCTTTTATTTTGTAATTTAATTAAAACTCTTTATTTTTGCATGTTAATTTCCAGTTTTTGTATGTACGGGTGCCCATAAACGATATAAATATGTAAAAGGTCACGTGACTCAAGGGTTGTCCGCCCTTACATAAAATTTTCCCATATATAAACCACCAAGGTCCTTGCTGCTATTCTTTTCATGCGTGTCTCTGAATCGCTCAAGAAAGAAGTCATTTCTAATCAGAATTCAAATATTTAAAGTAACTTCATTTTTAATATTAATTGTGAATCTATCTACCTGACAGAATTTAGAAAAAACATCAAAACTTCTTTTTTATTTGTTTTGCTTTTTGCGGCTGTTCATTTCAATGGCATGTGGTAATGATTCATACAAGAAATTATTAGGGATAAAAATGTTTACTTTCAATGCGTGTTTGCAAAATGTGACTAAGAAATAAATATGAACTACAATGTTATGGTGCGCATAGGCTAAGATTAAAACAATTTGGAAAAGGTTTCATTTTTTCTCTTCAATTGAATGAAAAAGCCATTTTTTATTTTCTTTATTTCATAGCCTAATCCTACTATTGAAAGTCTGCATTTGTATTGTTATCCTCCTACTTTTAATTTTTTTAAATTACAAATGAATGTACCAAAAGAAAGAACATGTTATAAAATTATTTTTACCCCTATGCATCAAATTTCTAGGTATCTCCCATAATTTGATACCTAAGGGTAAAAATAATATTATAACATGTTTTTCCTTTTTAAATTCATTTACAATTAAAATAAAAAATGGAAAATAGGAGTTAAACAATAAAAATGCTTAATTTCAATAGTAGGATTAGTTTATGAAATAAAATAGAAAAAAATGGCTTTATCTTTCAATTGAAAAGAAAAAAATGAAACATTCTCCAAATTGTTTTAATGTTAGCCTATGCACCATAAAATTGTAGTACATATTTGTTTCTTAGACACATTTTGCAAACACACATTTTTGTTAAATTCCAACTTTTC
Organism: Ascarosepion bandense; assembly: GCA_037127315.1. Lineage (NCBI taxonomy): Eukaryota > Metazoa > Mollusca > Cephalopoda > Sepiida > Sepiidae > Ascarosepion > Ascarosepion bandense. The sequence continues at coordinate 968,412 of JBBBDQ010001969.1, forward strand.
TCTTTTTTTTTTATTGTGCACAAAAAAAGACAAAAGAAAAAAGTTGGGATTTAAAAAATGTTTAATTTCAATGTGTGTTTGCAAAAGTATTAAGTTGAAGTTGGTGCCCAATATGTGATGCAAGAGCTGAACCTGGAAAAGCAGCTAAGCAATGAGGAGGATTGAATAGCCAATTAAACAAACACCACTGCCCTATTTAGGGCCACAAAATATTCCTGAAACTGAAAGTCTTTTCTCTTCAAGTTATTGCATAAATACATTGACATGTATAAAAAATAGATACTTAATTATACCATCTACAGTTATGTAAAATTAAATTAGATATTTTTACCTTTTTTTGTTAATAATTATTATGAAGAATGCATAATAAAAATATTAATAATTAGCATAATATTTCATAACTTTACTGTTTTTATTTTAATTTCATTCTTTGTTATTAATTTGTAAAATTATTTTAAAAGCAATTTCAATTTTTATTTATTTAGAAAGCATATTCAATCATCCAGCTATAATGCTAAACGAACATTGTATAAAATATTATGTAATTGATGTAAAGATTGTGTTATGGTTAGCGATGCAGTTAAAAAACAGAAACCGGTTTTTTAGATACATAAAAATTTGGCACTTCCGGACGCCATACTTGGGGTGTTGATAGACAGTAGCTGACATATTCAATCAATCGGCACCTGTATTACGTAGATGACAGGACTATTGTATAGGTACGTCCAATAAATTTTTAGATACCTAAATTTAAAATGAAAATTTTAAAATAAATACTCTATCTTCAAGCTTTAAAATTAGGTCTATTTGAAAGCCAAGGGATTAAAGTTAGTAATTCCAGTAATCAAAATACACTGGTGTATTTTAAACTGAAATTATGTCGATTGGAATCCGAAATATTTCGAAAAAAAAACAAAACCAAACTTTAAATTTTCCGCCATTTTTTGAAATTTTTGATTTATTGACAGGTTACGTCAACAGTAGCCAACTTTCTGTTTAAAAAATCTTTAAAAAAATTATACATTGCAGACACTTTTTTATAGTCAATTGTTTAAATTGAAACTTAAATCTGATTTCACACAATAGTAATTCCTTACTTTATGAAATTTACGACAGCTAGAGAGCCGGGCAAATTTTGGATCGAGCTCAAGATCATTTGTATAAAGAATTCTCAGCGATGAACTGTAGTTGATAAATCATGATCTAGAATAAACTCTGTTGGCATAGTTAGTGGATATCGGCTCGGAACGAGAAATCGGGGAGCCGAGTTCGAATTCTAGTTGAATTCATTGCATTCACTTACGCGCAAATACCCTTGGGAAAGGTATTAATCCGTCTCTTCCCTAGATTGGGTTCTATAGCCTTGGCCGGCAACCAGTCTACCGCAGAAAGCAATGGCAACCTACTGCGGGATAATCTTCTGCCCAGTCAGTCATGTCTCTTTCGAGACATGATCGCCCAAGCGTGTTTCACGTATGGCACTTAACTGACTGACTGACTTAATAGTTGGAATAATGAATAAGGCTTCTACTGGTCATAAAGTGAGGGATCGGTTTTCTATTGTTATTAAGTAATAAATTGATCCCCCATTAATTACTACGTAATAATATAATACATCTCTTCTACTTCTAGCTATGAGTCAAATAACAGGACAGATTAGGTTCTATAGCCTTGGTCAACAACCAGTCTACCGCAGAAAGCAATGGCAACCTACTGCGGGATAATCTTCTGCCCAGTCAGTCATGTCTCTTTAGAGACATGATCGCCCAAGCGTGTTTCACGTATGACACTTAACTAACTAACTAACCTTACTTTGGGCGTAACGATTGAAATGACACGAACACACAATTTAGCAAAAAATTATAATGTAAGGGACTTAACTCGGATTACACAATACTGGTTATTTCCCTTACATTTTCTGCATAGTCATAATGACTTTTCATTTTGATTGATTTTTTTTTTTTTTAATCATATCACCCCGGGCAAGGCGGTAACACCACTGATGTGCAGGGTGCTACGTAAGAGTGAAAAGATTGGAAAAGAGAAAGCCGGAAACCACATCCTAAACAGGGAACAAGGGATGAGCCTCTACACCTGTTCAATAGACGTGGGTGGAGTGTGAACCGGGCGATAGTTTAGTCTATCTACTCCAATTGAAAAAAAAAATAATAAAGAAAAGAGTGAAAAGATTGGAAAAGAGAAAGCTAGAAACCACATCCTAAACAGGGAACAAGGGATGAGCCTCTTCACCTGTTCAATAGACGTGGGTGGAGTGTGAACCGGGCGATAGTTTAGTCTATCTACTCCAATTGAAAAAAAATAATAAAGAAAAGAGTGAAAAGATTGGAAAAGAGAAAGCCGGAAACCACATCCTAAACAGGGAACAAGGGATGAGCCTCTTCACCTGTTCAATAGACGTGGGTGGAGTGTGAACCGGGCGATAGTTTAGTCTATCTACTGCAATTGAAAAAAAAAATAATAAAGAAAAGAGTGAAAAGATTGGAAAAGAGAAAGCCGGAAACCACATCCTAAACAGGGAACAAGGGATGAGCCTCTACACCTGTTCAATAGACGTGGGTGGAGTATGAACCGGGCGATAGTTTCGTCTATCTACTCCAATTAAAAAAGATAATAAAGAAAAGAGTGAAAAGATTGGAAAAGAGAAAGCCGGAAACCACATTCTAAACAGGGAACAAGGGATGAGCCCCTTCACCTGTTCAATAGACGTGGGTGGAGTGTGAACCGGGCGATAGATAGATCTATCTACTCTAATTGATAAGTATTAATATTTTTCCCTTTTTTAAAAATCATTTCACATCGAGAAAAGCGGAAACACCACTCACTTACATTAAGAAAAAAACCGTGTACAGAAGATGTTGAAGATAGGATAAAAGATGAACTAGATTTAAAAAGATAAAAGATGGTGATTGACGTTACATTTCAATTTTTAGAAATATCGTGGTTTTTAGAGGTTTTTAGAAATATCGTGGATCGAACATGTGAGCAATGATGAGGTTTTTAGAAATATCGTGGTTTTTAGAGGTTTTTAGAAATATCGTGGATCGAACATGTGAGCAATGATGAGGTTTTTAGAAATATCGTGGTTTTTAGAGGTTTTTAGAAATATCGTGGATCGAACATGTGAGCAATGATGAGGTTTTTAGAAATATCGTGGTTTTTAGAGGTTTTTAGAAATATCGTGGATCGAACATGTGAGCAATGATGAGGTTTTTAGAAATATCGTGGTTTTTAGAGGTTTTTAGAAATATCGTGGATCGAACATGTGAGCAATGATGAGGTTTTTAGAAAGGATGAAAACGAAAAGGAAATTAATACTGAACATCAGGAAGAGACAGCTGAAGTTCTTGGGGCATTTGATGAGGAAGAAAGGCTTGGAGAATCTTATACTCACTAGACAGAGGGAAAGAGAGACAGTAGAAAGCAGTGGATAACAGAGTTAAATGGCCTGAGTAGGTGGATCGTAGAGCGAGGTTTGGGTGGAGTAACAGGAGAAAGCGTGCTAAGAGGCTAGCAAGGATAGAGAGACGTGGAAAACCATGATTGACTACGTCCTGAAGGGACATGGCACATAGAAGAAGATCTATTGGGGAAGCAAATAAACGGAAGTGATTTCCACAGGCGAGAAGTGCGAGAAAATAGACTGTTGGAGTAGAAGTGTCGGTTGCATTTAAATATTTCAACGGTAAAAGGGACCTAGATGCCAATCTAGTAACACGCTTAAAATCATGTGGTCGGAGCACCAGGAAAAAATTTCGTCATAGAAGTTAACATAAAAATATTTGTAGATGAAACAGAGGAAAGTAACGTCACCTCGGTGAGAATGTAACTGATGTCGAGGTGCCAAGTCAGGACCGATTACATTGAAGATCCTTCTTTGGATTTTGTCGAGAACCTCAAGATAAATAGCAGAAGCACTCTACCAGAAATGACGAATGGTAGATTTATAAATGGGCAAGATGGATTCTGACGAGAAAATCTTTCTGGCTCGAAACAGTGACCCAAGCTTCCTGGCAGAAAATGCAGCTATAGATTCGATGTACCATTCCACTTCAGGTCAGTTGAAAAAGTGAGGTCAAATAACTCTATTCTCAATTTATCACCACTACTATGGTGATAAATTGAGAATAGGGTTAAACAACACAGAAAGGGGAGTGGGAGGTAAGAAAAATAAATAAATAAAAAATAATAAAGACAAAGAAAGGGAAGAATAGAAAGAAAAAAGAAAAGAGAAAAGAAAAAAAGAAAGATTTTCATATTAGAAACATTATTTATTTTATATATATATATAACATAATATATATATATAACAATAAAAAAAAATCAGGAGTATAAATGGAATGTACCTTTGAAGATGAAAGAAAAAAGAAATAAATGTAAATATTTTGTTTTGGCGATTCAGTAACATAAATTTTTCAGTTGTCTGAAAAGTTTTTCCTTCATCCTTCTTCAGAAATTGCACCGTAAACGTTCCGATTGACAAAAAAAAAAAAAAAAAAAAAAATTGTAAAAATTTCAATATTTAAACAATTTTAAGGGTTGGGTGCTCAGTTTTTCATACAACCTTCCAGTAAATCGATCCTGTACAATTAACTTTTTTGCTTGCGCATATTCAACAACTGAATCCTTTGCGAAATTTTTGAATAAAGCCATTCTTGGAGTTTCCGAGGAAGATGCCATCGTAAGAACTAAAAACTTGAAAAAGACAAAAACAAGAGCAACAACTAGTCCTCAAAAAACCAAAACAAATCAACCCCAACACGAGTGGTTCAAAAATGGAGGATCGATTTACTATAACGTTGTATCAGAAACTGAGCCCCCAGCTAAAATTTTTTAAATATTAAAATTTTCCCAAATGTTTGTTGATAATCGGAAACTTTATTTATTAATCGATAAGAATGCGCTGAAAAAAGTAAAAAAAATAAAAATAAAAAACAACAAAATTAAAGGCGGTGGCAGTTTTCTTCAGGTCCCCCGAAAAATCAAATCTTTTCCCCAAAGTTAGCTGGTGATAATAAATGGTGCAAGTCGTGGGGTCTGTATTGGTTAAATTTTATTTTCTCCAGCAGGTATCTCTTGCCGACCACTCGCCAGTGTTAGAAGTGAGTGAAGGGTAGAAAGAAAATATGAGAACATTCCTAATTCAGCAACTTATTTAGTTCAATCTGCTCGCCACTAAGACAAAAACTTCGCTAAAAAAGTTAGAGGGAGGAGAGAACGGAAATATGTCTTTCTTGCTCGTTTCTGATTAGTTACTTCAACGACCAATGAAAGGGCACTTTCTTCCTAGCAGCCCCGGTAACTGTCCTGTCAAATTTATCGTATTTCAGAAATACGATTATTTTCTACAATTTGTTGTCAGTTCAAAAAAGTCAATGTTAATAATTGTATTAGTAAATATAATTTTTTAGTGTCAGTTAGTTAAGTGCCATCGCTTGGGCGATCATGTCTCGAAAGAGACACGACTGTCATGGCAGAACATTTTCCTGCAGTAGGTTGCCATTACTTTCTGCGGTAGACTGGTTGCCAACCAAGACTATAGAACCCAATCTGTCCTGTTATTTAACCCATAACTGGAGGGAAGAGACAAATTAATACCTTCCCCAAGGGTATTTGTGCGTAAGTGAATGCAATGAATTCAACTGGAATTCGAACTCGGCTCCCTGATTTCTCGTTTTTAGTGTAATATCAAAATAAATGTTATCATTTCCTATCACATATTTGGACCAATTTGTATTAATGGTCTGCTTAATCTATATTTTCTAGAAACTGAAATACATCTATTTAGAATAGTGACGATCCACTATCTTCTTTAATATTAAAGAAAATATATAAAACACCGAATATATGTGTGTGTGTGTGTATGTGTGTGTGTGTGTATCCGTTACGTATAGACTCCGAAATGGCTGAACCGATTTTCTTGAAAATTTACACAGTTGTACTATAAGCGTCTGCGAGTGTTCTTAGCTAGATTTTGTGTCGAGGCACTCCCGATAAATATCGAAAATCGCTAATCGAAAAAATCGGGTTATAGAAGGAATGGTTCGATTTTAATCAAATTTAATATACTCATAGACAAAGACATAAGAAAAGATATTCCGAAGTTTCAAGGTTGCAGTTCTTACAATAGTGCAGAAAATCGATAATATATATATATATAAAAGGCAAGATGTTTGTGTGTGTGCCTGTTTATCTGCCTGTATGTCTGTATTTTTTTCAGCTCTTTTATTTTAGTTTTTGCTTCGGGTTTGGCTCTAAGTAAGTATAATTGTAGTTCTTAGTCTCAGCCATGATACCATTAACTCAGAGGACGTATTTGATATCGATACTAGGAAATCAAAATTTGACTTACATCCATTCATTTTTCTTTCAGTCTGCGGTTTCGCTTTGACTGGAAACAACTATTGCTTTTTAGTCTTTCGTGCCAACATCCAAAGAGTCTGAGCTCCAGGACCAGTTAGTTGGATTAGTTTTAAAGTTTTCATTACACCCGGGCAATGCCGGCTATACTGCTAGTATAATATACTTGAATTGTTTTTAAATTCTCAAATCTCCACAGATTTCTTTTCTTTATTATTTGGGAATTTCCATAATTTCTTGGAAAAGACATTGGAGTGGTTTCTCGTTTCCTTCTCCAGGTTTTGAATTTGAATGTTTCCTTTTTTGAGACTGGCTGCCATCAAAGGCTAGAGAGTAGAGTCTATGTTACTATTTAATCCCATAGTTTGACAAAGAAGAGATAAATCATCCCTCATCCGCAACAGAATCGGCCGTAAATTGAATTCAGCTTAGCTATTTCGAGTTTTGGCTCCGATAACTGATTCCCACTTGAATTTATTTCGCCTAAATGAGACCTGTGGAATTTTATGGGATATAAATTCTTGGAACCCGCAGCCACCAACGGACAATCTTACCAGCAATACCAATCTTGGCATCAGTAAACTTGACTCTAAGATATACTTCTTCTGTTTTTCCTTTCGATTTATCGATTTGTTGTCTTGCATGGCCGGACTGATCTAGGATCCAGTTAATATATTACACATGACATTCAATGCATATACACGTCGTTACACAAAGCTAAATATTTCGGCAGTCCGTTTTGAGAAGTAAATTTTCTTTATTATTTCTAAACAAACTTACAATTTTAATTTTTAGTTCAAAGTTCACTGTTTGGGAATATTCTAGAGTCAATTCTCTTATTTACCGTTTACACACACACACACACACACACACACACACACACACACACACACACACATACACACACACACACACACACATATATATATATATATAATTATGAACATATTCTTTGAAAAAATCTGGAACACAGACTTACAAAACAATTACAACCCTCATAACAATCTCATACACAAACAAAAACTAGCATTAGAAAACATCCCTGAAAACAATGACATAATGATATAAGAAGCCGACAAGGGCAGTGGATATAGTCATTATGGATAAAACTTACTACAAAACAAATATTTAAGTTATGCTAGAAGACGAAAATAACTACAGATTAATCAACCATAATATTGATTAAAACATCGCATCAAAAAATTAAAAAAAAGCTGTGTTACACACAATAGAATACTAACGAAAACGTTAAAAGATTTTCTTACAGACTTTATTTAAAAAATCAGCAATTTTTACGGATTCCCAAAGATACATGAATCAAACATAATTTCTGCAGCTATCCAGGAACAAAAATCTGAATATATTCACACCCCAAACCCTAGTGATCCTAAATTCAAACCCATTGTAGCAGGCCCATCCTCCACAACAAGCAGACTGAGAAACTTAATAGATAAAATATTACAACCATACACCACAAAAATAAAAAGCTACACCAGAGAAAGCTCCATACCACAAAAAGTAGACCCAGGTAAATTCATAGTAACATTTGACGTGAACTGATTGTACAGCAACATATCCCATGAGCTAGGTAAACAGGCCATTACATTTTGGATTGAAAAAAAAAAACAACACAGAAATACTTCCAAAACACTTCACAAAAAAATGTATTATACAGAGTATAGAACTCATATTAAACAACGATTCCTTCCGATTTAACAACCAAAATTATATTCAAACAACAGGTACCGCAATGGGGATAAAAATGGCACCAACATATTCAACACTCACATTAGCAGATCTAAAAGAAAACACTTACAATCAAATAGGACACAAAATATGGGACAGACAGAAAAACAGAATTCACTAAAACATGGAAAAATACGTAGATGATTGTTTTATCTTTTTGCGATCAATATGAGAAGACATAAATAGACTTCACAATCTACTCCAAAACTTGCATCCCAAAATTAAGTTACACACTAGAATATAGCTACAATGAATTCCTGGACATACTCATAAAAAACAAATTAATTATATCATCACAGACATTTACTACAAACCCACAGACACCCAACAAGACCTCCATTTCAAGAGTCACCACCCTAAAAGTTGTCTGAAATCCATCCCTTACTCCTATTCTTCTTCTATGTGCCTGTCCCTTCAGGACGTAGGCGATCATGGATCTCCACGTCTCCCTATCCCTTGTGGCTCTTAGTATGTTTGCTCCTGTTGCTCCTGGCAACCTCCGTTCCGTCATCCACCTGATCAGACCCTGCAAATATGTTATCCGCTGCCTTCCTCTGTCTCTCCTTCCTTCTATCTGTCCAGTCAGTATCAGGTTCTCCAGGCTCTCCTTCCTCATTGCATGTCCCAGGAACTTCAGTTGTCTCTTCCTGATGCTCAGCATCAATTTCCTTTTTGTTGCCATTCTTTCTAACACCTCGTCGTTGCTTGTATGCTCAGTCCACGATATCCGTAGCATCCTTCTGTAGAACCACATTTCGGCCGCTTCCAGTTTTGTCCTCATTTTCGATGATATTGTCCAGCATTCACAACCGTATTGAAGAACTGACATCACGTAGCAGTCTAGCACTCTTTTCTTCGTTTCTATTGAGATTTTCCTGTGTGTTAGTATTTTGCTCATCTTCTGGAACGCATCCTTTGCCATGCCAATTCGCCTTCGGATCTCTGTGTCGCACTTTCCATCTCCTGTTAGAACACTTCCTAGGTACTTAAATTCTTGGACTTGTTTGATTCTGTTATCCCCCACTTGTATTTGGCATTTTCGGTTGTATCTTTTGCTGATGACCATGCACTCAGTTTTCTTAAAGTTTATTTGTAATCCCTTCTTGTCACTCTCCACTGCTACTTTCTGTATGAGATCTTGCAGTTTCCTTTCCGTGTCCGCAATCAGTACTGTATCGTCCGCATATCTTATGTTGTTCAGGTTGTGGCCTCCAATAACAAATCCTGGTGTGTCATCTAGGGTCCTCAAAATATTCTCGCTGTATAGGTTGAACAAATACGGTGAAAAGACACATCCTTGTCTTACGCCTTTTTCTATCTTTGTGTATCTACTGAGGTCGTTACCTGTCCGTATGCAGGCCGTTTGCTGCCAGTAGAGATTCTTGATTCTTCTTATGTCTTTGCCGAAAATGTCGAGGTTGCCTACTCCTATAGCACGACGAATTTGCACAATAAAAGCTGACGAAATTCTTCGTAAAATACGCCTCGAGGAACTACGAAAAACACTTTAAATAAGAAGATACCCGACTTCGCTAATAAATTAGGGTTTCCAACTGGCAGAAGAAATACCATTAGAATCTCTCCGGAATCCAAAAACCAAACAAAATAAAAAAAATGAAAAAGAAGAAAACAATGTCGTAAACATCTCTACACATATCCAAAGCAACCCAGAATTATTTAAAAAGAAAAATTAGGCATAGAATTATGAGTCAAAAAAAAAAAAAGATGTGACGGATGCAACATAATAATAGAAGGAAACTACTTCAAGTTCGAAAACATATCAATATTTGAAAACACATCTATATTTGAAAACACATCTATATTTGAAAACATATCAATATTTGAAAACACATCTATATTCGAAAACAAATCTATATTTGAAAACAAATCTATATTCGAAAACACATCTATATTTGAAAACACATCTATATTCGAAAACACATCTATATTTGAAAACACATCTATATTTGAAAACACATCTATATTCGAAAACATATCAATATTTGAAAACACATCTATATTCGAAAACAAATCTATATTTGAAAACACATCTATATTTGAAAACACATCTATATTCGAAAACACATCTATATTCGAAAACAAATCTATATTTGAAAACAAATCTATATTCGAAAACATATCAATATTTGAAAACACATCTATATTCGAAAACACATCTATATTTGAAAACACATCTATATTTGAAAACACATCTATATTCGAAAACAAATCTATATTCGAAAACAAATCTATATTCGAAAACATATCTATATTCGAAAACATATCAATATTTGAAAACATATCAATATTTGAAAACACATCTATATTCGAAAACAAATCTATATTTGAAAACAAATCTATATTCGAAAACACATCTATATTTGAAAACACATCTATATTCGAAAACACATCTATATTTGAAAACACATCTATATTCGAAAACAAATCTATATTCGAAAACATATCAATATTTGAAAACACATCTATATTTGAAAACAAATCTATATTTGAAAACATATCAATATTTGAAAACACATCTATATTCGAAAACAAATCTATATTTGAAAACAAATCTATATTCGAAAACACATCTATATTTGAAAACACATCTATATTCGAAAACACATCTATATTTGAAAACACATCTATATTTGAAAACACATCTATATTCGAAAACATATCAATATTTGAAAACACATCTATATTCGAAAACAAATCTATATTTGAAAACACATCTATATTTGAAAACACATCTATATTCGAAAACACATCTATATTCGAAAACAAATCTATATTTGAAAACAAATCTATATTCGAAAACATATCAATATTTGAAAACACATCTATATTCGAAAACACATCTATATTTGAAAACACATCTATATTTGAAAACACATCTATATTCGAAAACAAATCTATATTCGAAAACACATCTATATTCGAAAACATATCTATATTCGAAAACATATCAATATTTGAAAACACATCTATATTTGAAAACAAATCTATATTTGAAAACATATCAATATTTGAAAACACATCTATATTCGAAAACAAATCTATATTTGAAAACAAATCTATATTCGAAAACACATCTATATTTGAAAACACATCTATATTCGAAAACACATCTATATTTGAAAACACATCTATATTCGAAAACAAATCTATATTCGAAAACATATCAATATTTGAAAACACATCTATATTTGAAAACAAATCTATATTTGAAAACATATCAATATTTGAAAACACATCTATATTCGAAAACAAATCTATATTTGAAAACAAATCTATATTCGAAAACACATCTATATTTGAAAACACATCTATATTCGAAAACACATCTATATTTGAAAACACATCTATATTTGAAAACACATCTATATTCGAAAACATATCAATATTTGAAAACACATCTATATTCGAAAACAAATCTATATTTGAAAACACATCTATATTTGAAAACACATCTATATTCGAAAACACATCTATATTCGAAAACAAATCTATATTTGAAAACAAATCTATATTCGAAAACATATCAATATTTGAAAACACATCTATATTCGAAAACACATCTATATTTGAAAACACATCTATATTTGAAAACACATCTATATTCGAAAACAAATCTATATTCGAAAACACATCTATATTCGAAAACATATCTATATTCGAAAACATATCTATATTTGAAAACACATTTATATTCGAAAACACATCAATATTCGAAAACACATCTATATTTGAAAACAAATCTATATTCGAAAACACATCTATATTCGAAAACACATCTATATTTGAAAACAAATCTATATTCGAAAACACATCTATATTCGAAAACACATCAATATTCGAAAACACATCTATATTTGAAAACACATCTATATTCGAAAACACATCTATATTCGAAAACACATCTATATTCGAAAACACATCTATATTCGAAAACAAATCTATATTCGAAAACACATCTATATTTGAAAACACATCTATATTCGAAAACACATCTATATTTGAAAACACATCTATATTCGAAAACAAATCTATATTCGAAAACATATCAATATTTGAAAACACATCTATATTTGAAAACAAATCTATATTTGAAAACATATCAATATTTGAAAACACATCTATATTCGAAAACAAATCTATATTTGAAAACAAATCTATATTCGAAAACACATCTATATTTGAAAACACATCTATATTCGAAAACACATCTATATTTGAAAACACATCTATATTCGAAAACAAATCTATATTCGAAAACACATCTATATTTGAAAACACATCTATATTCGAAAACACATCTATATTTGAAAACACATCTATATTCGAAAACAAATCTATATTCGAAAACATATCAATATTTGAAAACACATCTATATTTGAAAACAAATCTATATTTGAAAACATATCAATATTTGAAAACACATCTATATTCGAAAACAAATCTATATTTGAAAACAAATCTATATTCGAAAACACATCTATATTTGAAAACACATCTATATTCGAAAACACATCTATATTTGAAAACACATCTATATTTGAAAACACATCTATATTCGAAAACATATCAATATTTGAAAACACATCTATATTCGAAAACAAATCTATATTTGAAAACACATCTATATTTGAAAACACATCTATATTCGAAAACACATCTATATTCGAAAACAAATCTATATTTGAAAACAAATCTATATTCGAAAACATATCAATATTTGAAAACACATCTATATTCGAAAACACATCTATATTTGAAAACACATCTATATTTGAAAACACATCTATATTCGAAAACAAATCTATATTCGAAAACACATCTATATTCGAAAACATATCTATATTCGAAAACATATCTATATTTGAAAACACATTTATATTCGAAAACACATCAATATTCGAAAACACATCTATATTTGAGAACAAATCTATATTCGAAAACACATCTATATTCGAAAACACATCTATATTTGAAAACAAATCTATATTCGAAAACACATCTATATTCGAAAACACATCAATATTCGAAAACACATCTATATTTGAAAACACATCTATATTCGAAAACACATCTATATTCGAAAACACATCTATATTCGAAAACACATCTATATTTGAAAACAAATCTATATTCGAAAACACATCTATATTCGAAAACACATCTATATTCGAAAACATATCTATATTCGAAAACACATCTATATTTGAAAACAAATCTATATTCGAAAACACATCTATATTCGTATAGGTAAATTCAGAGTAATGCCTATCTACCAAAATTTAGATTATGACGCTCATAATGCAGATAAAATTTTTTATGTAAAAATAAAACCGCCCCTCAACAAAACAACATAAAAAACCTAACTTACACACACAAAGACACACTAAATACAAACGCCCTAAAAAAAAACATACGCGAAACTTTGCAAAAGATAGTAATCTAAAAAGAACTAGATGACTACGAGATTTGAATCAAAATCATTGAAAAAATTTTGAAGTATAAAGAAGAAATCAAATTTCGTAAGTCAGTGCAAATTTTTTTTCTGGCCAACGAAAGGTGATTCACAAAACGAAAGAGCTTTAAAGAGCTAGTGTAAAAAAACAAAAAAAACAAAAAAAAACATACACATATGAACGTTCTGACCTGCTCACCAGGCACTTATCTATATATACACGATATTTTTGGCCGCCAGAAAAACAAACGAACTCGATTTGTAAAGTCACAGTTTTATTCACCTGAAGAAAGTCAACTTTGGACTCGAAACACATGTAGCGACAAAAATATGATTATGAACACTTAATATATTATACAAAAAGCATGTAATAATAATAATAATAATTAATCTACACTTAAAGCAAAACGTTTACCACTTCTCGAACTCTTTCTTTTATATATATATATATATATATATATATATATATATATATGCATGTGTGTGTATAAGAAAAGGTCATATATATATAGTCATCCGCAGACAGATCTGTTTCGCTGTATCACAGCTCATCTGTACGGTCAGAAATCCGATTGCTTTTAACCCAGGATTGAAACCAGACCGAATTGGCGTCAGTCGGCGATTCTACGTCTGAGCTATGGGCGCTCGGTGGAAGGAGGCAGACTTTTAGCATATGATATATCTTATGCCAGTGGCCAAAGTGCTCTAATTCATAACTGAATGAGCGTTCCCCAAAACTATATATATATGTATAGTACCAGTATAGCCCGGCGTTGCTCGGGTGTAATGAAAGCTTGAAAACTAATCCATGACCCTGGAGCTCAAATTCAGCCTAAAGAATATTTGTGTGAATTTTGGTGAGAATCGGATAAAAATTGTGGATTTGTATAAAGGACATACAGACAGATAAACAGACACACACACAACACACAAACATCTTTCCTTTTATATATATATATATATATATATTATCGATTTTCTACACTATTGTAAGAACTACAACCTTGAAACTTCTGAATATTGTTTCTTATGTCTATGAGCGTATCAAATTTGATTAAAATCGGACCACTCCTTCTATAACCCGATTTTTTCGATTATCGATTTACGATATTTATCGGGGGTACCTCGACACAAAACCTAGCTAAGAACACCCACAGACGCTTATAGTACAACTGAGTAAATTTTCAAGAAAATCGGTTCAGCCGTCTCGGAGTCTAGGTAACGGACACACATAAACACACATACATACACACAGACAAAGTTCCATTTACAAATAATTTTAGATATATATATATATAGTTTTGAGGTATGATATATTTATGGGTGAAAGGGCTTAATAATAGAGACAGAGTGCGTGTAAACATAAAAGTGGGTATTAAGGTCATAATTCAGCAGCGACAGTGTCTTTTATGCTTAAATGCATTCTTCAGATCTAAAATTACGTTTAAGCACAAAACATACTGCCACTGATGAGCGTTGACCTCAATGTCCAGTACTGAGGCTGAACAGAATAACGGAAATACCATCGATAGGCGAGTTATCCCAAGTGGATGACTCGCTTATCGATGCCATTTAACTCTGCTACGTAAAATGATGCTCATTGATTTCAGTCTAATATCCCTCAGTAGGAACTGTGATATATTCAAGACTGTTCTAGTCTGTATCACTGTGTTCAGATGCATCATTGTTTATTATGTGTCTATTCTTATGTTTGTATTGGATGCGCGCTGTGGTGCAGTGGATATCGACTCGGAATGACAAATCGGGCAGCTGAGTTCGAATTTCAGTTGAATTCGTTGCATTCACTTATGCGGAAATACCCTTGGGAAAGGTATCAACCCACCTCTTTCCTCCAGTTATGGGTTAAATAATAAGACAGATTGGGTTCTATAGACTTGGTTAGCAACCAGTCTACCGCAGAAAGCAATGACAACCTACTGTGGGATAATCTTCTGTCCAGTCAGTCATGTCCCTTTCGAGACATGATCGCCCAAAGCGTGTATCACGTATGGCACTTAACTGACTGACTGTATTATTATGTGTTTGTATATGTGTATGCCTATTGTTTACGTGTTTTATTTTGTATGTGTTTTTGTTTTGTTTATTGTTTATGTGTTTCACATATGATTGTATCATGTGTTTGTATCATTATGTGTTTATTGTATTTTGTGTTTGTAATTTCATGTGTTTATATGTTTTTATTATTTATTATGTGTTTATTATGTGTTCAGATACATTATTATTTATCCTTTGTAATTCAAGATATAGGTCTTTGTATTTCCTTTTCTTTTTTTTTTTTTTTGACAAATATACAGGGTGGGTCACAAAAAAGGAACAAAGGTAAAAGTTCATATTTTCTAAAATATTTTGCAAAGAAATAATTGTTCCTTTTTTCTTATTCAGGTGAGTTACATAGCATACATGTAGGTTTTATCTGATACCAAGAGGAACCACTACGAGCAATTTCGGTGGAAGAGAGGACAAAGATTAAGGAACTGTATTTTACAACATAATCATCTACACTTGTTCCGAGGCAATTTCGACGTGAATATCCAGGGAAGAAAATTCCCCAAAGCAATACGATCACACTTTTGATAAAAAGTTTAGAAACATTGGAAGTGAAGTTAGCAATAACAAAGGCCATTGCAGCCCAAATATTATAGCGAGGAAGCCGGCTCGTGATCAAGACGTCAGAAACCAGTTGGAACAGACGCTCCGTAAATCCACCACATGGCTGTCACAGCAAGTGGGTATTTCCAGGAGATCCTCGCACAGAATTACCCACTGATTTGAAACTGTTTTTCTATAAAGTCCAGATTCTTCAAGTGCAAACTCAAATTAACAAAACCAAACACTACAATTTTGGCCAGACGGTATTTTATTCTGTCCCATTTATCGCATTTCATTTTTTGCATTTATATTTAAATATGTTAAAATGAGTGACTACTCAAATTTTAAAACACAAACTGTTGGAACCTGGATGGTCGGAGCTTCAGTTACAAAAACTAATGAATCCATTAATGCCTCGTGTGGTACAAACTCTAAAATCTCGTCATTTCAAAAACAAAAATAAAACCAGCTTTGAAAATCATAATTCTGGACGACAGAGCAGGAACGCAGAATGGAGAATTTTGTAGGATCTAAAAAAACATTTCATTAGGGCAGCAAAGAATATGGCAGCACTACTACACCATCAAATTGCCAACTATCAGAAGTGATTATCGGAAAAATATCAACTTGACAAATCGTCATCTGAAACGTTATTCACCCTCCTCACGTCTTGGTTACGAGTTTCTTTCTATGAACAGATCAAAGAAGCCTTAAAACCTGACTATTTGGTCTTGACATTTGAGGTGACACTCTGATCATTTGGGCTCCGATATACTTGATCTTTTTTTTTTAATCATATCACCCGAGCAAGGCGGTAACGACAATGATGTGCAGGGGGCTACGTAAGAGTGTAAAGATTGGAAAAGAGAAAGCTGGAAACCACATCCTAAACAGGAAACAAGGGATAAGCCTCTTCACCCGTTCAATAGACGTGGGTGGAGTGTAAACCAGGCGATAGTTTAGTCTATCTACTCTAATTGAAAAAAAAAAAAAGAGAAAAGAAAAAAATAAGAGTAAAAGTTTGGAAAAGAGAAAGCCAGAAACTACATCCTAAACAGGAAACAAGGGATAAGCTTCTTCACCCGTTCAATAGACGTGGGTGGAGTGTAAACCGGGCGATAGTTTAGTCTATCTACTCTAATTGAAAAAAAAAAAAAGAGAAAAGAAAAAAATAAGAGTAAAAGTTTGGAAAAGAGAAAGCCGGAAACCAAATCCTAAACAGGAAACAAGGGATAAGCCTCTTCATCCATTCAATAGACGTGGGTGGAGTGTAAACCGGGCGATAGTTTAGTCTATCTACTCCAATTGAAAAAAAAAGAGAAATGAAACAAATAAGATAAAAGTTTGGAAAAGAGAAAACCGGAAACCACATCCTAAACAGGAAACCAGGGGTAAGCCTCTTCACCTGTTCAATAGACATGGGTGGAGTGTAAACTGGACGATAGTTTAGTCTATCTACTCCAATTGAAAAAAAAAAAGAAAAGTGAAAAGATTGGAAAAGAGAAAGCCGGAAACCACATCCTAAACATTAAACAAGGGATAAGCCTCCTCAACCGTTCAATAGACGTGGGTGGAGTGTAAACCGGAGTTGTTTCATTTATCTGTCTTAAGACATTGGATTATCTGAGTATTTTGGCTGATGATATTCATTCTATGCTACAATATATTCTTCCCTGGTGGTAAAAAAAACCCGTTTCACTATGATAATGCCTCGATTCGCACGACTGATGTGATTGGAAATTGTTACGAAAAGAACAAAATGAAGCACGTAGGTTGGCGCTTATAGGATATAAATCCTATATCATCGTTCATGCAATTCAAAAAAACACAAAATAAATTCCACACTCTCAAAATCAGATTCAAACGACCAACATCTGGGAAAAACCCAAAATAAAATTGCTCACCCGCAAAAGTAGATTCAAACGACTTTGAAAAAACCCAACTAAGAAAAATTCACAAGTCAGTGCGAAAAGCAAATCCTAAATCCTGATTGGATTAAAAACAACAAACTCATATATGACGTATTTTTACAGCTAGATGCATAAAGGCTCGCTGGAGCCGGTATAGTGAGAAGTTTCACTATTTAAACTACGACGCTAACCTGTCAAAAGTCAGTAATATGGGAGCGGTTAGCTGAAGACCTTGTGGCAATGTAACGAAAGAAAATTCAAGAAGCCGTCCCGGGCGCGGGTTACGTCACAGTTTCATTCGATCTCTTCTTCCAACGTCCCTTCCTTCATTTGCACACCACGCCTCTAAAGAGACCAGCACAACGATAAAATGGACGTGTTAAGTACAACTTCTTTATTTGTTTTGCCTTCTCTTTCTCTCAATCTGTCGCGACCTACTAAAAAGAGGAAGGAACAAAGACTTTACATTCCGCTACTACACAACCATGAACTCTAAACTTCTGCGGACATTTTACCTACATTTCTCTACGAACAATTTTAACTACAAAACTGCGTGCATTTTCTCAATGAACATGTTTCTTATCACAAATATATTATAATTTTTTTTTTAATCATCTCACCCCAAGCAAGGCATTCCACTGCCACTACTGCGCATGGGGCTACATAGGGGAAGGTAAAGAGAAGGAGTGGTTAGACATAGGGAATGTCAGGAGGAAGGTGACAGATGAGTAAGGATACCGAGGATGAGGGTTGGGCAGATGGGAAGAGTATTTGATAGAATGGGAGCAGGTTAGTGTGTTAGGAGGTGTCTATTGACCTTACATTTAAACTCCTGGAGATTGATTCCGTTGGGGAAGCAATCGTGTGGAAGAGAATTCCACAGTCGGGAAGTGCGAGGAAAGAAACTGTTGGAGTAGAAGTTACGGTTGCATTTTATCGGTTTCACTGTAAAAGGGTGGGATCTAGTTGCTAATCTAGTATCTCGTTCAAATTCGTATTTATTATAATGTTCAGTTAACAAAATTTCACTTATATTTTCCTTACACTTTTGTCATTGTGAAAATAAATCTTTTCTTTGATGTACACACGAGGTATTTTATCCTTTCACATTTCAACCTTCAAACTTCTGATATTAAAATTTGGGGGATTTCGGACATGTTTGGCACAAGGCCAATTTACCAAGCATACATTTACAACTTGTGCGAATCAATTCCTCGACGCATTAAAGCTATGAATGATGCCAAAGGTGAGCCAACTGTATATTAACACGTTGGCTGCTGGAGGTCGATTAGGAAATCTGACCTTAAACGCCAACTTCATAATCACCAAATTGGGCACTCAAGCTATTTTTTTTTTGAATTGGTAAAGCTTCATCTGAAGAGTTAACATTGTTTAGTGTTTTCACACGAAAAGTATCACTGTGAATAAAATCAATCTTGGCACCCGCAGATGTACGCGTATCAGAGAATGAGAAGCATGAGATGACTTGTTAGTCGGCACGGGATAACTCATGTCGGGGTTATAATAAAAACTGCCAAAAGCGAATTATCTTGTGGTTGATAGGCAATGTTAAATAATAAAACTTCCAGTATTTGCATTATTCGGACTAATGTCCTCATCTTTGTTGCCATTTGTACGACGTTTCGGCCGTTATACGCCCCGGCCTTCTTCACTTGTTAGGAATTTCGAACCGAACCCTTTATTACAATCACTAGGGTATATATGTCCTTAAGGATACATAGCCCAATAGCTATAAACGTTGGTTAGTTCCTGTGACTTGGCCCAAAAGAGTTGTGAGTTCAATACCAGGCTACAGAACAAGTAACTTACAGGGTTAGAGGGAGATAACTCATGACTACCAAAAATGGCACTACTATGCGAGCAATGAAGACCATATATCCCAGTGATTGTAATAAAGGGTTCGGTTCGGAATTCCTAGCACCTGAAGAAGGTCAGAGCGTACAACGGCCGAAACGTCGTACAAATGGCAACAAAGACAAGGACATTAGCTGTAAATAGTACATCATCTCAGAATTATAGACAAATAAAAAAAACGTCAATTTAAATAAGTATTTTTTAGTTTATCCAACCGTTGTGTATACACACACGTCTATATGTGGGTGGGTGTGTTTCCGTGTGTCTGCGTGAGTTTTCTTTTTTGTGTGTGTGTATGTATGTGTATGTGTGTGTGTGTGTGTGTGTGTGAGTGTGTATGCGTGTGTGTGATAAATCCGTAATTGGCTTCCCAGATGAAAACGTATCAAAAAATGACAACCACGGGATAACTTATCGTCGGCGTTATTATAAAAGCTGCCAATTATGAATTACCTCGTAGTTGGTATCCAATATCTTAAACTTGATGCCTTTTTTTTAAAAAATGGAAGTTTTATTAAACTTTCACTTAAAAAGATGGTTCCACTATTTTATCCCCCACCAAGTATATGCAAACACGTCTATATGTTGGTGTGAGTATTTTTTTTTTGTGTGTGTGTGTGTGTGTGTGTGTGTGTGTGTGTGTGTGTGTGTGTGTGTGTGTGTGTGTGTTAAGAAGTAACCTGACTTTTCTATTTTTTTTGGTCGGTGTCTTACACTTAAGTGACTAGTCCCAATTGTATTCTTTTTTATGTACCACCATAAAACGTGTCCTACCTGTCACGTAGCCAGCAAAACAGTGGTTTTTCAATGAACAACCTTGGGCTAAGCAGTTTACAGTTCATCGAACGACTTTAGTTGTCGATTTAATGAATAAAAAAGTCAAGTGTACGTCTGACTAAAGCAATGGCCACCACCTTCAACTTCTTGTAAAACTCTGCTCCAAAGAAATAATCTGATTAACGAGAATCTAGTTTCGTCTGTTTGGAAAAGTACAGCGTATACGCAGAGTCCTGCGGCCATCTTGTGCATTGACAGAGAAGTAATTTCGTTTCAGCAATGTTGTATAACGTTCATTTCTCATTTTGGATGATCTGCTAGGTTCAAGTTGAGGGAAAAAATTTTCTTACTTGGTTAAGTTTAATAAGTTTAGCAACAGTGACTGGTGGAATACTTTAATAAAAAATAAATGAATTAACCACTAAAACACATACCAATAACCAGCGTTTATTATTGATTCTTTTTATTTATTTTAGAGAGAGAGAGAGAGAGAGAGAGAAAGAGAGAGAGAGAGAGAGACTTGCATTTTTATCTTAGCAGGCATTTTTTCTGAAATTGATTAGTTTGCCTAATACAAATAAAAAATATAAAATGCAGATAATACAAGCAAGAAAACAAGAAAGATCTATCTATCTATCTATCTATCTATCTATCTATCTATCTATCTATCTTTTCCTCAGCCTGGTCTCTCTCTCTCTCTTTATGAACACACACACACACACACACACACACACACACACACACACACACACACACATATATATATAGATATATATAGATATATATTTATTTATTTATTTAGTGTATCGAGGCAGC
Organism: Ascarosepion bandense; assembly: GCA_037127315.1. Taxonomy (NCBI): domain Eukaryota; kingdom Metazoa; phylum Mollusca; class Cephalopoda; order Sepiida; family Sepiidae; genus Ascarosepion; species Ascarosepion bandense. Next base: position 989,998 of record JBBBDQ010001969.1, read on the forward strand.
AGATAATTTTCTAAACATATACTGTTAAATATAAGAGACAATGAATATCTATTATGTTTAATCATGAGCCGTTCCAAACAACGTATTTTGGCTTTAATTTCAGGTGAAAATAAAGACAAAATTCTCCAACATTAGGATATTTTTTTACTAAGTTGGTTCTACGCTTTTGGTTCACATGAGCCATCTTCAGAGAGGTTACAAGGACGTTAGCATAAAAACATTCACCATCAAAGACGATTTTGTAATGTAATGTGTTATGGCCAGATTTAAACGTGATTTTATTAAATATTGGAGGTCATTTACATTAAATCCAAACAACCCACACTTAATAAAATCATGTTTAAATCTGGTCATAACACATTCAGTTAAATGCCATACGTGATACACGCTTGGGCGATCATGTCTCGAAAGAGACATGACTGACTGGGCAGAAGATTATCCCGCAGTAGTTTACCATTGCTTTCTGCGGTAGAGTGGTTGCCGACAAAGGCTATAGAACCCAATCTGTCCTATTATTTAACCCATAACTGGAAGGAATAGACGGATTAATACCTTTCCCAATGGTATTTGCGCGTAAGTGAATGCAATGAATTCGGCTGGAATTCGAACTCGGCTCCCCGATTTCTCGTTCCGAGACGATATCCAATGTACCACAACACACATTACATTGCATTTAAATACATGGTTCTGTTAACATTTCGAAATCTCACGCGGTGTGACATCATAGAACCGCATTACAAATTTACGAACTGCATTTACTATTTTTGGTAACTGTTATCGTCGCTTAACAAAGTTTTATGTCAACACCAGATAAAATCGTCTTTGATGGTGGATGTTTTTATATTAACGTCCTTGTAACCTCTCTGAAGATGGCTCATGTGAGTCGAAAGCTTAGAACCAAGTTAATAAAGAAATATCCAAATGTTCGAGAATTTGTTTCTGCAGGCGAGCGTTCTATAGGCATGTTAGGATTAGGGGTTATCCTATACACCTGCAGAAACTGTTGTAATGCTCTATCCGTCCGTGTGCCTAGTGCCTTTTTTAGAGCTCTTTTTAGGGTGTCCACGAACCTCTCGGCCTGACCATTCGACCTGGGGTGATACTGATGCGCCGTAATGTGGTCCATTTGATACGACTTGCATAAGTCTCTGACTTCACTTGATGTGAATTGAGTGCCATTATCTGTCACTACACAATCTACCTCGCCAAAACGCGCAAATAGCTCGTGTAAAAATTTGATCGTGCAGTTGGTAGCTGGTTTTTACATTGCTGGACCTTAGGGCATTTTGAGTGGCTATCCACTACAATAAGGGAGTACATGATGTCTAGAAGCCCTGCAAAATCCACATGAATTCTCTGCCATGGATGGTCTGTGTTTGGCCATGGTCTGCACGTCGTTGTCGGAGATTTTACTGCAAGCGCACATCCCTTACAAGATTCTATCATGTTTGCTATGTCTATGTCCATATTTGGCCAATATACGTAGCAGCGCATGAGGCTTTTCGTACGGCTCTTCCCCGGATGTCCCTTGTGAAAATCCTTGAGGATTTTTCTTTGTAGGCTATTTGGAATCACTATTCGGTCATTATACAGTCGAACATCCTCACAGAGGGAGAAAACTTCAGGCACAGTTAGGTCTTTGTTGCGAATTTTGTTTTTTATACGTTGGATAAATTCATCCTCTCGAGACTCCCTTTTTTATGTCGGCCAAAGTAACTGGGAGCACTCTAATTGTATTCGCAATCATATTTTTGATTTAATAATTCATCCTTAGTGTAGCAATGATGGAGTCTTCAAACACTTCCGTATTTTTAGGAATGAGTCGCGATAAACTGTCTGCATGGCAAATATTTTTAGGTGTTAGGAACTCGATCTTAAAGTTATAATTCAAGAGAATCGTTCCCCAACAAAGTTGTCTATTCGCCGTATATACCTGTAGGCCTTTCTTGGACCCAAAGATTGTTATTAGAGGTTTATGATCCGTTTTCAGTATGAACCGTCTTCCATGTAGGTATCAATGGAACTTAGTGACGGCGAATATTATCCCTAGAGACATCTTTCTCTATTTGGGAATATTGTTTCTCTGATGGCAGTAAAGATCTAGATGCGTGTGCTATGGCTTTTTGCAAACCATCTGGCAGTTTATGGAGAATGCAAACACCGATGCTGTATGGGCTTGCATCACTTGCAACTATGATGTCGAGATGAGGGACGTAGTGGTTGAGAGTGAGATCCGAGGTAAGTGTTTTCTTGATCTTCTCGAATGCGCCTTGGCATTCAGGGGTCCATAACCAGGCTTTATCCTTTTTTAAGAGTTCGTTTAGAGGTCTTCTCAAATTCTGCATCTATTAATGAAACATTGGTAGCAGTTAGCAAGGCCGAGGAAGCTTTGTAACGATTGAACGTTAACTGGGGCCGGCATGTTTCTGATCGCATTAGCTCTTTCTGAATCCGGCCGACGACCGTCTCTATTTATAATGTGACCTAGGTAGTTGATCTGGATCTCTGGTAAGAAAAAGTCACACTTTGCTTCCTTAACTTTAAGCCCGTATTCTTGTAACTTCTCGAATACGTTTATTATATGCTTCTGGTGCTCACCAGTATATCATCCAAATAGGCTGTTGCGTAGTCAAGGTCGCCCAGCATGGCGTCCATGACCTGCTGAAAGATTACAGGCGCAACCTTGACCCCAAAAGCCAGTCTGTTATATTTGTATAGACCTTTATGGGTGTTTATGCAGAGCAATTTGGAACTTTCTTCATCCGCCTCTATCTGAAGAAAAATCTGCGCATAATCGTATTTGGTTGAACTTCTTTTTGACATAGACAGTAGATGCTACCCATTCGTTAAAATCTGTTTTTGATAAAATACTCGCTAGTTAGATTCTATCTAATTCTTTGTTGATCTGCTCTAGAGCAGCGAAAGAGATATTCCGTTTCTTTTTGAAAACTGGTCTTGCACCGTCCTTTACCGAGAACTTAGCTTTTAATTTAGGATATTTCCCAAGGCTGCTAGAAAAAGCCTGGGGAAATTGTTGTTTGAGTTCTCTTTTGAGATTTTCCGAATTGGACGTTGTACTTTCTATTTTTCGGAAAAAAGTGCTCATTGGGCAATCCCATAGATTGAGTTTTTCTAGCCAATCCGTTCCGAACAGGTTATCCGCATTTTTTAGTACGTAGGCTTTCAGCTTTTTGGTAACTCCATTTAGTTATACTGTAAGGATCACCTTGCCTAAGATGTTAATATTCTCGCCAGTTACGGATTTCGCTGTTTTATCCGTTTTTAATAGGGTCGGTTTGTTTAACTTTCGCCAAGTACGCCAGTTGATGATCGATAAGTCAGAACCCGAATCAAGCTGGAATTTTATAGAGTTATTGAAAATATCGACAGTTACATATTTTCTTAAATTCCTATCGACTATGTTGTCTGATTGGGCTTGCCTAATTTTACTTTTGTGTTTCCTCGTTTTGTTGGCGTACCAGCACTGAGGTAAGTTATGACCATTTTTATTGCAATTTTTGCAAAATGTTTTCTTCTTGGATGGACCGAATTTCATCCAATGCCATTTTCCACAATGGTAGCATAATTCCGGATGTTTCTTTAGCTTATTCGTGTTTTGTTTATTGCGGGATTTAGAGCATGAGATTTACCTTTTGTCTTTTTGCGGGGAATTAGAGGTTGGGTTGCTTCTGATTGTTCTAATCTGAGCCACACCTGGTTCCTCGGTCGTTTTAGAGTCACACTTGACAGAATATACACTTTAACAATCCCCTGCCAATTTTTGGAGAGTCAATCCCTGTTCGTTTTCGAGTTTGGTAAGTACCCGACGTCAGACCTCGGCGTCTTCTACTGATACTAGACCTTGTGCGAATATTAAGCACTTGAAATCGTCGGCAGTCAGCTTGGCCAGTTTGAAATCATTACAGAGCTTGATTACTGACGCTGCAAACGTTAGAAAATCTTGCTGGTTGTCCTTAACTGTGTTCATGCATTTCCAATGTTTGTGGAATAAGGTTATGTTAGGCCCGAATAGTCCCGAAAGGAGCTTAATAGTCTCTGAAAAATTCAAGTCCGTAGTTTTCTTAGGTAATATGTAGTCTACGAACCTACTATGTTCGATAGTTCCTAGTTTTCTTAATAACAGACGTAACTTTTTCTCACTAGGCCATTGTTCACAGTCTACGTTGAAAATATCTTCATAGCGCCTGTAAAACGCCTCGAATGTTTTGTTTTTCTCTGGTACGTATTCGAGTGTTTCAATCGAATTGTAGATTGTACTCTGGGAAAGTGTCGTATCTTTTTCAGAGTTTGTAGAGCTGTTAAATTACAAGTAATTCATCAAGTTGCTGTTCTGCTTTCTGAAGTGTAAATTGTTGGAATGTAACTCAATAAACAATTGTTGCTGTCTTTCGTCTGATTTTTGTTGGTGGTCCATCTGGACCTTTAACATTTGGACAATTATTTTTTGGAATTCTTCCATATTTAGATAAAAAAAAAATGACAGCGATTTTATAATATGTAGAATAAAGAGATGAAAGATCACAGAAAAAAATGACAGCAATTACTTTTGCTTTGAAAACCCTAGTACCAAGGGGAGGGTTAACAAGAAAATATAGGTAAATTCTTTTCTTTAAAAGAAAATGGACAGACAATTAATAAAATTAAGAACTACTTACTGGTTTAAATCTTTCGAGATTTCGTTGTTCCGTTAATTTCAATGTTACCATTTAAATTTTCTCCACACATTATTTTTTTCCTCTAGCAAAAAAAAAAAAAAAAAATTTCAGCAAGGAAAGGAAAAAATATTTCTTGGTAGGCGCTCAACAGTTCATTTGCATAAGTATTTGCAATTAAGCAATTTTTTTTCTATTTTCTTTCCTTCGCCGGCGGACTTTTGTAATTGTTGACAAAAAAAAAAGTTTTCTCTTTCTTTTTTTAGAAGTGTGGGGAGAAGAATATCACTTAAACAGTAAAAAATAAATAAATAAATAAATGGACTGAATTTTTTTTCTTCTTTTGGGAGAACCTGCTTTTTTATTTTTAGAAAATCTGATGGGTGAATTTGATGGGAGGGTAATTTTATGCACAAGATTTGTCGGAATTCAAATCAATTCCATAAAATTTTAAACAATTTCCTGAATTCGCAACTTGGAGAATATTATTTTTGAACTTGAGTCAAACGTAGTACTTCGAGCTCTTGAATTTATCAGATTGTTTTGTGCACAAGCTGGGCTGTTTGTAAGCAGTCATTCTCGATAGCTGGTTGCTCATTTATTGTTTGCATATACTTGAGTAACCTTGAATATTATTTGTAAAAGGTAGCTATGCATTGCGTTTCGTTCGCTGATGTAGTAATGCCAGCTTAAATTCTAGTTCAACACTGATGTGTGAACCAGTGGGGTTAAACGAGTCATCTGTCGCTAGTATGTGAGACAGGGGCTTTGGGGTTTCGGCGTGGATGCGTGTCTCGAATCCTCTGTCGCCACTGATGTGGACCCAAAGTGGGGGCCACGGAAAGAAAACACGGAGCACGGGTTAGAGGTAAAGAGAGAGATATATTAAAAAGAAAGGTTACAAAGAATAGTGTAAGAGTAAGCGGAGCTTACTATCCAGTGGTGTCCGATATTGATAGTCGTACGCGGCTGCGCACTACTGCTGCTACAATATTTAGTTGGCCCTCCCACTTAAGGCAACATGTGACACAAGGTCAGTTATATGTGGGTCTTCCAGGCCAAATAACCCGGCCAAAAATATCTGTCTGTTATTCCCCAGTCGTGACTCTACCCTTCGGCGGAGCCACGACTGTGTTAGTACTCTCTGCCTTCGAAGGCAGAGAGCTGACAGTGGCAAAGGTAGCACTACTGGTGCGACAATATTTAATCGGCCTTCCCACTTAAGGCGAAATGTGACACAAGGTCATTTTTATTTGGGTCTTCCGGTCTTCTGGGCCAAAAATTATCTGTCTATCTTTCTCCAGTAGTGACTCTACCCTTCGGCGTAGTCACGACTGGGTCAGCGCTCTAGAGAGCTGACAGTGACAAAGTTAGCACTTCTGGTGCTACGGTATTTACCCACCTCCCCACTTAAGGCGAGATGTGACACAAGGTCTTTTTAATGTAATGTGGGTCTTCCGGGCCATCTAGCTCGGTTAAAAATATCTGTCTGTCTTTCCCCAGTCGTGATTGTACCCTTCGGCGGAACCACGACTGGGTTGGTGCTCTCTGCTCGAAAGCAGAGAGCGCTCTCCGCTCAATGGCAGAGAGCTGACAGTGTCAATAGTAGCACTGCTGGGGTTACTACCATAATTATACCACTCACATAGTAATATTGTACTGTAAGACTCCATGATGTAGATGAGTATCGGTCTCACAACAATTGTGTAGTGAACAAAACAATATCTAGATTTAAAATTCAAATGCTAAGCACTGACTCATTAATTTTGTTAGAAATAAAAAGACTCGAATTTACAAACGTTGCTTAGCACACAGGCAAAATGAATCCAAAACAAAACTCGAGAAATTTCACACCTTGATGCGAAATGTTTTTCGGCCAACAGAAAACTAGGAACACTAGGAAACATAAAAAAACAAATTCAAATCATTTTCAATTCTCAGAAACAAATTCTTTTACGGACCTTTTCGCGAAGTTTGTTCGTCGTACAATGGAAAGGCCAGAATCACATCCGGGAGTGAATTCCCAAATGACCTTTTCAAGTCCCACAACAAAATAAATGATGGGCAAGTTCACCTGTCACCAGAAAGAGGATGACTAGCGTATTAACTCGTACGTTAAGCGATCATTATTATTATCTCTCTCTTTCTCTCTCACCTCCTTTCTATTCATCGTTCATTCGTCTGTCTTTTCTTATAACTGATAACTGAATGGAACCCTTTAAGACTGAGTGAATACTTCAAAGACACTCCTACCCAACGATGATGCTCATATATACACAAGTTACTATTACGAATTCTTGACTTCTTAATAATGTTTCTCGTCGAACGGTTAACTTCTACAAGTTCATGTTACTCTGTTCTATTAATAAATTTCTATTTAAACATGCAAAAGGTATATTTTATTCTTACACAAATTCACCTTCTGATAACCTTCTGATAATACTGATAAAATCTTAAGTTGTGGAAATTGTCGGCTGTGTTCGTGAATTGGCCTTGTACCAGATATGGCTGACTGTCCCTACAGCTACAGTGGTGAGCCCTCCTGTCACAACTAGTTTTCAGAACTCAAATTATATAAGAATTGTGCAATGGACATGAAAAAATTTAAAAAAAAACACTTGTTTTCGCCAAAAGAGCTCGAAAAAAACGAAAACAAAAAACATCAGACAATAGTTCGGAAGCTGTCTATGGCTTTACTTAAATGAAATCACAAGTCATCATGGAAAGCGGTTTGAGTGTACAGGCCTTGTTGCTACGGCTGATGAGCATTGAGAACAAGGATTCATACAGATGAGGCATAGTTGCAGCCTAAACGACAGGCAGGCTCTGTGGGTTCTGAACAAGCAGAAATGTGCTCAAGCAGGCACCTGCAATACGGATTATCTAGCCGCCTTAGCAGACATGTATGCAAGACATGAGCACCGATATTGATGCATTGTCAATCGCACTATAGGCATAATATTATCGAGGAAACAACAGCGATATATGTTATAATTAGAAATGTGACTCTACAGGAGGATTCTGAGAATAGCATGGTCCAAACATGTGAGCAACAACGAGATTTTAGAGACTATGGAAACAAAAAGGATACTTATAATTAACATCAGGAAAAGAAGGTTTACATTGTGAGGTCACACAATGAGGAAAGAGGGTTTAGAAAATCTGATACTCACAGGACAGAATAAAAGCAACAGAGACAGAGAAAAACACCCATGAGATCGTGAGTGAATAGATAGAGATGCAGCCTTTGGGAGATTTGGCAAAAATACAAAATGTTTTAAGAGCTATAAATGTCAGGAAATTGTGGAGAGTCATGATCATCAACATTCTGAAGGGAGACTGCTCATAGAACGTGTCCTTGATCCAATTTTTCTAGATGATTTCTGGCAGGTAACGTTTAGTCTATGGGATACACAGCTTCGTTTGTATATGAAATCTTTGTTGCATCTAGTCTCGTCTTCTCAACTATGCCATACGGGGAGATCGATATGACAAAGGGCTACTAGCAATGAGAAAACTTTAGAAGAAATCAGAAACCCAGTCCTAAACGGGGAAAACCATCTACGTCTGTTCAAAAGACGGAAGAGAAGTGGGAACCGAACGATATATGTCTTCGTTTATTTCTCGTTTGAGTCTGCCATTAACACAATATTTATTTGTTATCAAAATTGTGTCTGTCGATAAGAAATTCCGGTAGGTTATCGAGCGGTACACTACCGGCCATAATTATCAGATCACTCCAGTTTTTTTTAAAAAGAAATTATGTATTTCATATTATTTTTGTATTTATTGCCAAGTGGATAATTCTAAATGAATATAGAATGGTTCTTTTGTTATTATTACTTCGCAAAAATTTACAAGGCAAATAGCGACAATTTACCCATCGCACGCTGTAGATTTTATATATATATATATATATATATGCTACCGGCCATAATTATTAGCTCACTCCAGTTTTTTTTAAAAGAAATTATGTACTTTATATTATTTTTGTATTTATTGCCAAGTGGATAATTCTAAATGAATATAGAATTGTTCTTTTGTTATTATTACTTCGCAAAAATTTACAAGGCAAATAGCGACAATTTACCCATCGCACGCTGTAGATTTTATATATATATATATATATGCTACCGGCCATAATTATTAGCTCACTTCAGTTTTTTTTAAAAGAAATTATGTATTTCATATTATTTTTGTATATATTGCCAAGTGGATAATTCTAAATGAATATAGAATTGTTCTATTGGGAAAGGTATGGCTTCACCTTTTCTGTGGGTTAATAATTAGCACAGAACTGAGTTCGAATTCCAGTCAAATTTATTACATTTAATTACATGCTGATATCTTGGAAAAGTATGATGACAACTCTTCTACCTCTAGCTATAGATTGCAGGACAGGCTGGGGTCTATAGCCTTCGGTGGCAACACGTCTTGGAGAATAAAAACTTTCAATCCAAAACCAAACTGGAATACGTCAGCAATTCAGATCATTTTGTCGTATCTGTTGATATTACTTTTAAACCGACTCTTAGAAAGGGACCCTCTTATTCACACGATTTCTTTCTTTTATCAAATTGAGATTCATTTAGAAATAATATTTCCGGTTGTACCATGGTGATAAATTTGATCACAACTTACGTCAATGAAGACAGAAGAGAATACCACGGATTGAACATTTGTGCAACGAGAAAGTTTTAAGGAAAATGGAAACAAAAATGGCACTTATACTTAGAATGAAAAAAAAGCATCAGAGATGTGGTTCTACAGATGAAAAGCTGAGAATACCATGAATGAAGCATTTGAGAAACGGGGAAGTTTTAAGGAAAATGGAAACGAAAAGGACAATCATACTTAGAATGAGAAAGAGGCAAGAATCAGAGATGTGGTTCAACCGAAGAAAGCTGGGAATAACATGGATGGGGCATGTGAGAAACGGGGAAGTTTTAAGGAAAATGGAAACGAAAAGGACAATCATACTTAGAATGAGAAAGAGGCAAGAATCAGAGATGTGGTTCAACCGAAGAAAGCTGGGAATAACATGGATGGGGCATGTGAGAAACGGGGAAGTTTTAAGGAAAATGGAAACGAAAAGGACAATCATACTTAGAATGAGAAAGAGGCAAGAATCAGAGATGTGGTTCAACCGAAGAAAGCTGGGAATAACATGGATGGGGCATGTGAGAAACGGGGAAGTTTTAAGGAAAATGGAAACGAAAAGGACAATCATACTTAGAATGAGAAAGACGCAAGAATAAGAGATGTGGTTCAACCGAAGAAAGCTGGGAATAACATGGATGGGGCATGTGAGAAACGGGGAAGTTTTAAGGAAAATGGAAACAAAAAGGACAATCATACTTAGAATGAGAAAGAGGCAAGAATCAGAGATGTGGTTCAACCGAAGAAAGCTGGGAATAACATGGATGGGGCATGTGAGAAACGGGGAAGTTTTAAGGAAAATGGAAACGAAAAGGACAATCATACTTAGAATGAGAAAGAGGCAAGAATCAGAGATGTGGTTCAACCTAAGAAAGCTGGGAATAACATGGATGGGGCATGTGAGAAACGGGGAAGTTTTAAGGAAAATGGAAACAAAAAGTGCAATCATACTTAGAATGAGAAAGAGGCAAGAATCAGAGATGTGGTTCAACCGAAGAAAGCTGGGAATAACATGGATGGGGCATGTGAGAAACGGGGAAGTTTTAAAGAAAATGGAAACGAAAAGGACAATCATACTTAGAATGAGAAAGAGGCAAGAATAAGAGATGTGGTTCAACCGAAGAAAGCTGGGAATAACATGGATGGGGCATGTGAGAAACGGGGAAGTTATAAGGAAAATGGAAACGAAAAGGACAATCATACTTAGAATGAGAAAGAGGCAAGAATCAGAGATGTGGTTCAACCGAAGAAAGCTGGGAATAACATGGATGGGGCATGTGAGAAACGGGGATGTTTTAAGGAAAATGGAAACAAAAAGGACAATCGTACTTAGAATGAGAAAGAGGCAAGAATCAGAGATGTGGTTCAACCGAAGAAAGCTGGGAATAACATGGATGGGGCATGTGAGAAACGGGGAAGCTTTAAGGAAAATGGAAACGAAAAGGACAATCATACTTAGAATGAGAAAGAAGCAAGAATCAGAGATGTGGTTCAACCGAAGAAAGCTGGGAATAACATGGATGGGGCATGTGAGAAACGGGGAAGTTTTAAGGAAAATGGAAACGAAAAGGACAATCATACTTAGAATGAGAAAGAGGCAAGAATCAGAGATGTGGTTCAACCGAAGAAAGCTGGGAATAACATGGATGGGGCATGTGAGAAACGGGGAAGTTTTAAGGAAAATGGAAACAAAAAGGACAATCATACTTAGAATGAGAAAGAGGCAAGAATCAGAGATGTGGTTCAACCGAAGAAAGCTGGGAATAACATGGATGGGGCATGTGAGAAACGGGGATGTTTTAAGGAAAATGGAAACAAAAAGGACAATCGTACTTAGAATGAGAAAGAGGCAAGAATCAGAGATGTGGTTCAACCGAAGAAAGCTGGGAATAACATGGATGGGGCATGTGAGAAACGGGGAAGCTTTAAGGAAAATGGAAACGAAAAGGACAATCATACTTAGAATGAGAAAGAAGCAAGAATCAGAGATGTGGTTCAACCGAAGAAAGCTGGGAATAACATGGATGGGGCATGTGAGAAACGGGGAAGTTTTAAGGAAAATGGAAACGAAAAGGACAATCATACTTAGAATGAGAAAGAGGCAAGAATCAGAGATCTGGTTCAACCGAAGGAAGCTGGGAATAACATGGATGGGGCATGTGAGAAACGGGGAAGTTTTAAGGAAAATGGAAACAAAAAGGACAATCATACTTAGAATGAGAAAGAGGCAAGAATCAGAGATGTGGTTCAACCGAAGAAAGCTGGGAATAACATGGATGGGGCATGTGAGAAACGGGGAAGTTTTAAGGAAAATGGAAACAAAAAGGACAATCATACTTAGAATGAGAAAGAGGCAAGAATCAGAGATGTGGTTCAACCGAAGAAAGCTGGGAATAACATGGATGGGGCATGTGAGAAACGGGGAAGTTTTAAGGAAAATGGAAACAAAAAGGACAATCATACTTAGAATGAGAAAGACGCAAGAATAAGAGATGTGGTTCAACCGAAGAAAGCTGGGAATAACATGGATGGGGCATGTGAGAAACGGGGAAGTTTTAAGGATAATGGAAACGAAAAGGGCAATCATACTTAGAATGAGAAAGAGGCAAGAATCAGGGATGTGGTTCAACCGAAGAAAGCTGGGAATAACATGGATGGGGCATGTGAGAAACGGGGAAGTTTTAAGGAAAATGGAAACAAAAAGGACAATCATACTTAGAATGAGAAAGAGGCAAGAATCAGAGATGTGGTTCAAACGAAGAAAGCTGGGAATAACATGGATGGGGCATGTGAGAAACGGGGAAGTTTTAAGGAAAATGGAAATGAAAAGGACAATCATACTTAGAATGAGAAAGAGGGAAGTATCAGAGATGTGGTTCAACCGAAGAAAGCTGGGAATAACATGGATGGGGCATGTGAGAAACGGGGAAGTTATAAGGAAAATGGAAACGAAAAGGACAAGCATACTTAGAATGAGAAAGAGGCAAGATTCAGAGATGTGGTTCAACCGAAGAAAGCTGGGAATAACATGGATTGGGCATGTGAGAAACGGGGAAGTTTTAAGGAAAATGGAAACGAAAAGGACAATCATACTTAGAATGAGAAAGAGGCAAGAATCAGAGATGTGGTTCAACCGAAGAAAGCTGGGAATAACATGGATTGGGCATGTGAGAAACTGGGAAGTTTTAAGGAAAATGGAAACGAAAAGGACAATCATACTTAGAATGAGAACAAGGCAAGCATCAGAGATGTGGTTCAACCGAAGAAAGCTGGGAATAACATGGATGGGGCATGTGAGAAACGGGGAAGTTTTAAGGAAAATGGAAACGAAAAGGACAATCATACTTAGAATGAGAAAGAGGCAAGAATCAGAGATGTGGTTCAACCGAAGAAAGCTGGGAATAACATGGATTGGGCATGTGAGAAACGGGGAAGTTTTAAGGAAAATGGAAACAAAAAGGACAATCATACTTAGAATGAGAAAGACGCAAGAATAAGAGATGTGGTTCAACCAAAGAAAGCTGGGAATAACATGGATGGGGCATGTGAGAAACGGGGAAGTTTAAAGGAAAATGGAAACGAAAAGGACAATCATACTTAGAATGAGAAAGAGGCAAGAATCAGAGATGTGGTTCAACCGAAGATAGCTGGGAATAACATAGATTGGGCATGCGAGAAACGGGGAAGTTTTAAGGAAAATGGAAACGAAAAGGACAATCATACTTAGAATGAGAAAGAGGCAAGAATCAGAGATGTGGTTCAACCGAAGATAGCTGGGAATAACATGGATGGGGCATGTGAGAAACGGCGAAGTTATAAGGAAAATGGAAACGAAAAGGTCAATCATACTTAGAATGAGAAAGACGCAAGAATCAGAGATGTGGTTCAACCGAAGAAAGCTGGGAATAACATGGATGGGGCATGTGAGAAACGGGGAAGTTTTAAGGAAAATGGAAACGAAAAGGACAATCATACTTAGAATGAGAAAGACGCAAGAATAAGAGATGTGGTTCAACCGAAGAAAGCTGGGAATAACATGGATGGGGCATGTGAGAAACGGGGAAGTTTTAAGGAAAATGGAAACAAAAAGGACAATCATACTTAGAATGAGAAAGAGGCAAGAATCAGAGATGTGGTTCAACCGAAGAAAGCTGGGAATAACATGGATGGGGCATGTGAGAAACGGGGAAGTTTTAAGGAAAATGGAAACAAAAAGGACAATCATACTTAGAATGAGAAAGAGGCAAGAATCAGAGATGTGGTTCAACCGAAGAAAGCTGGGAATAACATGGATGGGGCATGTGAGAAACGGGGAAGTTTTAAGGAAAATGGAAACTAAAAGGACAATCATACTTAGAATGAGAAAGACGCAAGAATAAGAGATGTGGTTCAACCGAAGAAAGCTGGGAAAACATGGATGGGGCATGTGAGAAACGGGGAAGTTTTAAAGAAAATGGAAACGAAAAGGACAATCATACTTAGAATGAGAAAGACGCAAGAATAAGAGATGTGGTTCAACCGAAGAAAGCTGGGAATAACATGGATGGGGCATGTGAGAAACGGGGAAGTTTTAAAGAAAATGGAAACGAAAAGGACAATCATACTTAGAATGAGAAAGAGGCAAGAATCAGAGATGTGGTTCAACCGAAGAAAGCTGGGAATAACATGGATGGGGCATGTGAGAAACGGGGAAGTTTTAAGGAAAATGGAAACAAAAAGGACAATCATACTTAGAATGAGAAAGAGGCAAGAATCAGAGATGTGGTTCAACCGAAGAAAGCTGGGAATAACATGGATGGGGCATGTGAGAAACGGGGAAGCTTTAAGGAAAATGGAAACGAAAAGGACAATCATACTTAGAATGAGAAAGAGGCAAGAATCAGAGATGTGGTTCAACCGAAGAAAGCTGGGAATAACATGGATGGGGCATGTGAGAAACGGGGAAGTTTTAAGCAAAATGGAAACAAAAAGGGCACTTATACTTAGAATGGGAAAAAGACAAATATTAGATGTTGTTCTACAGAAGAAAGCTTGAAATACCACGGATGGGGCATGTGGGAAACGGGGAATGTTTTTAAATGGATGCAAAAAGGGCAATGTTGGAAAGAATGGCAACAAAAAGGAAATTGATGCTGAGCATCAGGAAGAGACAACTGAAGTTCCTGGGACATACAATGAGGAAAGAGAACCTGGAGAACCTGATACTGACTGGACAGATAGAAGGAAAGAGAGACAGAGGAAGGCAGCGGATAACATATTTGCAGGGCCTGATCAGGTGGATGACGTAACGGGGGTTGCCAGGAGCAACAGGCTCAAACATACTAAAAGCCACAAGGGATAAGGATACGTGGAGAACCATGATCGCCTACATCCTGAAGGGACAGGGCACATAGAAGAAGAAGAAGATACTTAGAATACGTAAGGGACAAGCATCAAAGATGTGGTTCAACAGAAGTAGGCTAACATTTTCAGGGAGAGAACACGTGAGAAAGAAGGAAGTTTTAAGAAAAATGGAAACAAAAAAGGCACTTATACTTAGAATGAAAAAGAGGCAAGCATTAAAGATGTGGTTCTGCAGAAAAAAGCTGGGAATACCATGGACGGGGCATGTGAAACACGAGAAACTTTTAGAGAAAATGGAAACAAAAAGGGCACTTATACTAAGAATGAGAAAGAGACAAGCACCAAAGATGTGGTTCTACAAAAGAAGAATATCACGGACTGAACTTTTAGGGAAAATGGAAACGAAAAGGACATTTATATTTAACGCCAGAATGAGACAGTTGAAAATTCTTGTAATCATATCGAAGAAAGCGCGGTTGAAAAATTTGCCATTTGAAGAGCATATTGAAGGAAAGAGGGACCACGAAGCAAACAGTGTATAACATACCCAACGAGCGTGTGTAAATGGATGGCAGAAAGAGGTTTAAGATAACAAAATGACAAGGAACAGCAAATCGTTGAGAACCATGTTCTCGAACGCCCTTAACGGATACAGCACATGAAAAAATATTTCACATTTTCCTTAAAAGATTCGTCTTGCTCAAATTTTCAGTGCTTGATATTCGAATCATCTCTCTACAGGACAACATTTCTGTCGCTTCGAAACTCTAAAATTTCCCAGCCACCACTGCCATAAAGAGTATTAAGTTTGACATAGAAATTCATCATTTTTTCTTATTTTTTTAATTAATTTCTTGATAGATGTGCGTCGTGCTGCAGTGGATATCGGCTCCAAACGAGAAATCGGAGGTCCGAGTTCGAATTCCAGTTGAATTTCGTTGCATTCACTTAAGCGCAAATACCCTTGAGAAAGGTATTAATCAGTCTCTTCCCTCCAGTTATGGGTTAAATAACAGTTCGGATTAGGTTCAATATTCTTGGCCGGCAGCCCTTCTACGGTAGAAAATGATGGCAATCTACTGCGGGAAAATCTTCTCGGTCAGCCAAGTCTCTCTCGAGACATGATCGCCCAAGCGTGTATCACGTATGACCCTTAATTAACTGACATGTCATAACACTGAGCGTTTATCCACAGAAAACATTTATATAAATAAAACCATGATGAGTAATATTACATGAAATCTAACACCCACCCACCCCACACACACAGATAGCGTGTTTATCTATGATAATGTTTGGTGCCAAGATTGTTATAATTCAGTAGTTTTACTGATAAAAGGTTGTCAGGCATGCAGTGTTTTTCCTCGTAATGCGCTCGATATTGAGGTGGGGATGAAGCGTAGTTAGTTTTAGTGCAAAGAATTTGTCACTTTAACTAAGCAGATTCATGCCCACTTCGAAATTATGTGAGTACACCATTATGATTTTCACACTCAGCAAGAAACCCAGCTGCGACGAGCAACGACATCATAACCGTGTCGTCACGAAACTTCGAAGTAAGCCTGAACCTACTTGGCATGAACCTGCCCAGTTAAAGTGACAAAATCTTTGCACTAAAACAACTTGCAATTGAGAAGACACTCCGTTTATTTATTTGGTTTCGTCTACAGGACTAAATTTTGGAGAAATCTTAAAGAAAATTTTACGGTCTTCTCTCATTTAGAAGATTTCTCAAACATTAAGGTCAGGAGACGGAAATAAACAAACATCCTGCTAAGCATATAAACGGATCATCTAAGAAAATATGAGGAGCCACTAAAAATAACGTTTAAAACGGGTTTCAGAAATTTTGTAAAAATTCGTAAAAATAAAATTCGAAAATGGAATAAAAGTGTTTTATTCTTATTTTCTTAACGTTCCCAATCTATTAAAACCGTTTTGGTTTGGGTTAGTACGAATTTTTAGAAAAAAAGCAAAAGTTGTAACACGAATTAGGGTCATTCCCTAATTCGGTAGGAATGTCCGTATGTGTCGGTTGGCGTCTCGAGGTCTGTAAGTTGACACGAAACGGTGGTACGGTTAAAGTATCTCTCTTATTAATAAAAATACATTAGGCCCTTGGGAAAAAATGGTATATATACTAAGCAGTTGTAGGTCAGATTTAAAGCAGATTTAGATTAAACTAGTAAACAGTTCTATTAGAAAGTGCATGTCTGAAAAGAGAAATGAAGTATTAACTTGCAGAACATTTATATATTTAAGTTGGCAGATCAGCTGATTACACTAACAAAGTTTCGATCTTTACACTTTCGTCAGGCAATTTGTACTAAAGCACAAATCGCCTGATGAAACCGAAAAAGTCGAAACCATGGTAGCGTAAACGGCTGATCTCCCCAACTTATTTATAAATGGAACTTTGTCTCTGTGTGTGTGTGAATGTGTGTCCGTCCGTTACCTATAGACTCCGAAAGGCAGAACTGATTTTCTTGAAAATTTACACAGTTGTACTATACGCGTCTGCGAGTGTTCTTAGCTAAGTTTTGTGTCGAAGTACCCCCGATAAATATCGAAAATCGATAATCGAAAAAATCGGGTTATAGAAGGAGTGGTCTGATTTTAATCAAATTTGATACATTCATAGACAAAGACATAAGAAACTATATTCAGAAGGTTCAAGATTGCAGTTCTTACAATAGTGCAGAAAATCGATAATATATATATATATAAAAGGCAAGATGTTTGTGTGTGTGTCTGTTTATCTGCCTGTATATCTGTATTTTTTTCAGCCCTTTTATTTTAGTTTTTGCTTCGGGTTTGGCTCTAAGTAGGTATAACTGTAGTTCTTAGTCTCAGCCATGATACCATTTACTCAGAGGACTTATTTAGCCTTCAAAATTCAGTTTAGGACGAAAAGACTTATTTGATATCGATACCAGGAAATCAAAATTTGACTTACATCCATTCATTTTTCTTTTAGTCTACTGTTTAGCTTTAACTGAAAACAACTATTGCTTTTTAGTCTTTCGTGCCTTTCCAAAGAGTCTGAGCTTCAGGACCATGGATTAGTTTTAAAGTTTTCATTACACCCGAGCAACGCCGGGCTATACTGCTAGTATATATTTAGAATCTAGAATTCGTAGAAATTCAGCAAATGAAGAAGTGTTTAATAAGCATAGTAATTTTTATAATACTGCCTTAAGAATAGAGGTTATAAATGCCAAATATTAAATATCTAAAAGAGAATATCTATTACCGAAGAAAAAATAAGAATAGAAATATTATTTGGTATACAATCCCTTTCAACCAAATGATTAGCGGTAAATTAGGAAAATTTTCCTCGCTTTGATTAAGAAACACTTTCCAAATAATAATCCATTAAGTAAGATTTTCAATAAAATACTTTAAAACTAAGTTATTGTTGTGGAGTAGTTTTCGCACTAAACATTATAATCGTACTATGTCGGTTGCTAATCGACTTAATGTACTCAAAATGTTAGGAACTTGGTAATCTTCCACTGAAAGCTGACTCCTTAGTATTCGGCTAACTGCCGACTAATATCAACTGCCTAGTAGTTCTACTGCACCCCAGTAGAAGTTTAAAGAACTTCTATGAACTTCTTGTTAGCTCTTATTAATATAGGAGGGAGAGTCCATTATCTGAGGAATAAGTGTGTTTCCCCTAACAGTTATAGTTGTACGAATAATCTGGAAAAAATATGAAAATCATAATAATAAAAAAATAAAGTTAAAAGTTAATAAAATTAAATGTAAAATAAAGATTTAAACCTAATTGAAAATAAGAATTATCCAATAACTGAAATCAACTTGGACAATAATAAATGTAATTGTAGAAACTCTATAGAGTGTCCTTTGGAAAACAGGTGCCTTACAGAATCCAGTGTTTATCAATGTACTATTTCTTCCATGGAAAAACTTGGTAATGTAAAGATCTATAAGAGTAGTGCAAAGAACTCTCTAAAAAAACGATTTTATGAACACACGTCTTCATTTAATGATAATGAATACAGAAACAGAACATCCCTATCGAAATATCATATAATTCCCAAATTGAAATGGAAAATTTAAAGATAGCTAGAATATGTAAGACTTTAAACGAACCATGCCCCTTGTTTCTGTATGAAAGACTATATATTATTATATTTTTTTAGAATAAAAATCTATTAAATATACGTAATGAAATAAATCTCATTGCAAAATGTTTACCTTCGAATATGGTTAAAAAGATTCTTTATAAAAAATGTATTAACTTATACGTATCTAACAATTTGTTTTATATTATGAAATATTAATAATTAAATAGATATTAAAATAATTAAATAGATATTAAAATAATCAAATAGATATTGAATATTTTAATAATTAAATAGATATCAAAATTTTGTGTTTTTATATTTAAAATTGTATTAGAATATAATAATAATATAATAGATTTTTTAAAAATAAAATGGATATTAAAATTTTTAGTAAATAGATATTAATTTTTTTTACAAATTAAGAGTTTTATGATATATTAGAATCAAATGTATTCTGAATCGAAATAATAATAATATAATTGCACTCAATAGTGTCTTTAGGTCACATAGAAATATAATATGTGGTAAATTTTCGTTTTAATTCCCGTCGATGTCCCCTTCAAACTTAGCCAAAATATCATTATTTCCGTGCATGCTGAACTGAAATCAAGTGTCAATTAGTGAAGAAACTAACTTTTTTTTATCGAACTGTCCATAAAAAAACGAACTATATCTCTTACTTTTTCTCCCGTAATTCTCATGAAGTCATGGAATTAACTGCAGAATGGCGGACTGCTTAAGGACGAAATTTCGCCTGTTTACATCCGCCTGTTTACTTCCGGTTAGGGAAGTAATACGCTTGTTGTTTTCGGTGCACAATTTCAACAGAAAGTTGCGTGTTTTTTGGAAAAAAGCACATTACTTCCCTAACCGGAAGTAAACAGGCGGATGTAAACAGGCAAAATTTCGTTACCTTACGCAGTCCGCCATTCTGCAGTCAATTACATGACTTCATGAGAGTTACGGGAGATAAAACGTGCGAGATATAGTTCGTTTTCTTAATGGACATTCAAAGCAAAAAAGGACAGTTTCTTCACTAACTAACACTTGATTTGAGTTCGGCATATACATTTGCACAGAGATAATGCTATTTTGGATAAGTTTGAAGGGTAAAAGCGACGGGAATTAAAACGAAAATTTACCTTATATGTTTTATTTCTTTTCTTTTTTTTTGTTTTAGAAAGTGATGGGATACATAGAAAACTAATAATCTTGTAACAATAATGGATACATCAACGGGAAAGGAGTCTAGACAGGGGCTTTTGATCGACTGACACTCTTGCCGTTAAGACTGAAAGAAGAAATCAGGTATTCCCCAAAATTTAACCTTTTTGAAAATTTAAAGCATATCTCTATTCTGATTAGTCAAATTGAACACCAACATAATGTTTGTCCTCACTCATCCATAAATAGCACACGTATTTTTCTTGTACTCAAATGAAAATCATTTTCACAATGATCTAACATTGCCTGATGACGAGGTAAAAATCTGTAAACGTAGAAACTTCCGTGTCGAAATGTAAAATATATTAATTTTAAATAAAAAGCAAATTTAATTATATATATAGATATATGTGAGTGTGTGTGTGTGTATGCGTGTGTGCGTGTGTGTGTGTGTGACTTGGGATGAACGGTCCTTTTTCAAAAACAAAACAAAAATAAACTACTACGTAGCAGTGAAAACCTGAGCAAATATAACAACACCAGATACATAAACATAATCACACACACACACACACACACGCGTGCGCACACACACACACACACACACACACACACACACACACACACACATATATATATATATATATATACTTGTTAAAATCTGCTACATTTAACGAAGGATGGTTTTGCGCAACAGCTTGGTGAATTTAAAAATATCTCGATATAATTCCAGTGAAAACGAACCTCATATTTTCTTATAACAAAGCCAATTCACGGGTTAAATTTCTCAAACTTTTACATAGGACCTCCTATATATATATATATATATATATATATATGATTGTTTGCGTTAAAGAGGAGGCAACAAGGTTACGCTTTTTGATTATGACTGATGTTTGGATTAATAGTGATCTGTGTAATTAAATATAAAAGAAGATTTAGATTAGGATTAAATTGGTGTTATTCTGTGAAATGTTCTTGAAACTTTAACACAAGATAATCCCGCACGGATTAAACGAAGGTTTCTAAAAGTTCTTTCTTTCATTTGTCGTTGTGTAGCTGACGAGGTCAATCCAGAAAATCTAGTCTGTAACAAGAACTGAAAAAAGAAAGGTAAAGGACGCCTGAGATAGAAGAAGAAGAAGAAGAAGAAGAAGAAGAAGAAGAAGAAGAAAGTTGGGGAGGATAAAAAGGGTGGAGAGATATACATACTGTATTTGTCTATACTTCTGAGATGAGGTAGTATTTGTATTATTTATACTGTTGGGACAATTGTCTTCATCTTTATTGCCATGTTTACTACGTTTCGGCCCTTATACACTCCGGCCTTCTTCAGGTACTAGGAATTTTGAACCGTATATCGTTCTTATTACATGTGCGCTGCCACTTCCGGTAGCTATGTAATTATCTCCCTTTTATATTAACTCTCTAAGTTTGTTTTTCTTTTTTTCGTTACTAATGTAGTCTTGTATTGAACTCACAACTCTTTGGTCAATTCACTGGAACTAACCAACTCTTATATCCACTGGGCCATGGATCCCCTTTCTCTTCGCTTTCCTCTTATGTAGCCCCATTGAAATGATTATAAAAATTGGACAAGGGCATATAAAAAGAATTGTCAATCTTTCAAGACAGAATAGTTTACTCGCTTTAGAAATCAGTATTTAAAACATTTTTTCTGGAATCGAAACATTGTCCGCGTGTGCTTTTAGAATATACTAAACAAGGTCTGCCATTACAACTGAATGTTATATTTTTTGAGACGTTCTTAAACATTTGCAATGAAGACATACTATGAAAAGGAGAAGTCCTTTTTTATTATAATATTTTCACCGCAAGCAAGGCAGTACCACCACTGGTGAGAGAAAATGAATGAAAAAAGAAAAAAACAGGGAATAAATTACCGAGTATGTTAGAGGAAGGACACGCGGACGTTGGGTATCAAGAAGATAGAAGATAGCAACTCACGTTGCACTTAAACTTTTGGAGATTGTAGCTATCCAGGAAGCAAGTATATGGAAGGGAGTTCCACAGGTGTGAAGTGCGAGAGAAGAAACTGTGGGGGTAAAATTGGAGGTTACATTTTACTATTTTGACGGTGAACGGGTGTGAGTTAGTTGCAATCTAATAGCACGGGTAGATTTAAGGGGTCGGGACACCATGAAAAGAAGCTCGTGATAATATTTGTACCAGGATTTATTATTTTCGGACACAATCTTAACAACATAGAACATGCAGTTGACAACAAATTTATAAAAAACCCCAGAAACAACAGCATCCACTCCCAGACAAAATAATACATGAAAACGGAAAAAAAGGGCTCTTAATTGTAAGATAGCAAAGTGGCCAACCCAAATGCTACCGATGAAGTGAACATAGTGTTGTTGACCCCGGAAATGGGGACCCCACAAAATAAAGGAACAACAAGCAGAATTTGAGATAGGAAAATAAGTATATTAAACGTAAGAAAATACAAAATTGAACGCAGGTTAGTAATCCAGGAATACAGTTAGTAAGACGGATATATACAATGTCTCTGAAGTGAAGCCGTAGTAGAATTGGTATGTCCAAATCGGAAGCTGACGGGTGCTGTATAAGAATATTCTGCTGAGTGGAGCTCAGAGCTACTATGAACTACTGACGCTGTATCTCTCGATATCTTTCGGTATCTGTCATTATCTCGCGGATTTCTCGATGTCTGACGTCTTTCTTCTATGCTGGAGTATATGAATACTCTAGACGAGTCTATTATTCATTAAAAAGGGGAGTCCCTACAACACATAGAAATTGACCTATCTAAGAAATCTTTTAGCTGATAATGAAAAATGTGATATTAAAATTCGAAAGCGCGTTGGAATAGCAAAAATGTCTTCTAAAAGCTAAACAAAGTATTAAGAAACGGGAAAATATCGTTAGAAACAACAAAAAAGGGGCTGCGTTGCTATGTAATATCCATCTTATTATATGACAATGAATGATGGACAGTTTCACAAGACATGAAGAAGAGGGCAAAAGTAATGATAATATTAGCTGTTTCACTATAAGGAAACATTTGGAATTCCTTGACGGAGCAGCCATTAAAGTATTGATGGCAGTTTCTTTCCTAATCTTTTGTTTGAAGTAGTGTGGAATGTCAACATCTTGATCATCTCATTATTTTATTTTCGAGTTATATGTACTAACCGTTTTAGTTGTTCCATTTTTGGCTTGTGATTTTGTAGCGTCAGTGCTCATTGTTCAAAGAAGGATTTGCAAAAAAAAAAAAAAAAACAGAGCCATGTTAAACAATGATCGCAGAAAGCAGTTGTATATAACTGACAGTTTAGCTATTTCTGAACGGTTTTGGCACTATGAATGACATCCATATAAAAGTCTCGATCTGACGAAACTATTTAAGAACTCAAGTCTTGACGATGATATAGTTTTGTAGTAACTGGCGGTGTTGGGCGAAACTACCTCTAGCGCAGCCTATTCTATGTTCAATTTTCTTTTTATCTATATTAAAGTTGTTATAACTGATCCATAAACCTAGATATTTGAACTGATTAATATTTAATAACCCCACATCGTGAGCTTTTATTATGAATTGGTAGTTGGTATCATCACTGCTATCATGCCGATTGGGATCATAGTTTCTGTTTTGAAATGTTTTCTCTTGAGTTTTATTTCTTGGAATACTTGGTAGAGGAAGTTGATTTTCTGTTCACGATCATTCTTATCCGATCTTTCGCTATCTATGTTATCAGCATATTCTTCTTATCCCCATTCCATTGGTTTAGGGAGGGAAAGCAGAATCTTTGTTTTATAATAGTCAATTCCTTTGGGATTTTGTATGTGATGCTTAAGTAGTCAGTGCCCATTTCATTACATCTGTGTTTGTAAATACTCAAAGTATTTTCTAGGATGTGCGTTGGGGTGCAGTGGATATCGGCTTGGAACGAGAAACCGGGAAACCGAGTTCAAACTCCAGTTGAATTCCTTGCATTCACTTACGCGCAAATATCCTCGGTAAAGGTATTAATCCATTTCTTCTCCCTCCAGCTGTGGGTTGAATAGCAGGATAGACTTGGTTAGCAACCAGTCTACTGTGTACTCCTGATGAGATTTGAAATGATTCTGTAATGTTGTCTTCACTAAACATGTAAGATTTTGCAAACCGATACAGTTCGTCTATTAGATTGATGCCTTTGTAGAAGTAGGGAGATGGTTAATGTTTAATGAATTGGCCTTGTGTCAAACATAACCAAACTTCCTTCAACTCACAGGTTTTATCCAGAATTATCAGAAGGTTATCAGGAGGTGGAATTGTGGAAGAATAAAAGTATAACTTTTGTATGTTTAAATAGAAATTTATTAGTAGAACAGACTAACATGAATTGGTAGAAGTTAAACGTTCAATGAGAAACAGTATTAAGAAGTTAAGGGTATCAAGAGTTCGTAGTAGTCCTTGTAAGAGTGAGATCATGTGTACGTAGGCAGGAACATATGTATGTATGTATGAGCGTTTAGTGTTGAGTACGATTATCTTTGAAATAATCGCTCAGGTGGAATGGTGAAACGGAAGGAGGTGAGAGATGACAGGCGAGAGAGAAAGATAGAGACAATAATAATAACGATCGCTTGACGTTTGTCGAGGGATGTGTTAATTTTTCTCGTCTTCTTTTCTCTCTGGTGATGGTCGAGCTTGCTCCGTCTTTTATTTCGTTTTCGGGCGAAAAGGTCATTTGGGAATTCAATGAAATGACGAAGCATGCGGTTCATTTCTTTTCGTAATAAATAAACATTTTAAAGAAATAAATGTACAAAATTGAGAGTTAATGGATAATATAGAACTAATTCATTAAAAAATTACATCTACTTATAAATATGGCAAGTAGCCACATTAGAGTAGAATTTTAGTCGCATTTGATTTACTTAAGTATTTTCATTCTATGTAAAAGTATTTAATGAACCCTTTCTTTTTTGTTTCCCCCGACGAGTCAACCTAGTTTTCTGTTCTTTCAATACTCTCTCTAAACATGGCCTTTCTAATTCTCGGCTATTTTGAATAAAGACAATATTACAACAAATGTACATCTACTTATAAGCATGGCACGTAGCCGCATTAAAGTAGAATTTTAGTAGCATTTGATTTACTTAAGTATTTTAATTCTATGCAAAAGTATTTGCGTTGTGGTGCAGTGGATATCGACTGAGAATGGCAAATCAGAGAGCCGAGTTCGTATTCCAGTTGAATTCCTTTCATTCACTTACGTACAAATACCCTTGGGAAATGTATTAATCCGTTTCTTCCCCCCAGTTATGGGTTAAGTAACAGGATAGATTGGGTTCTATAGATTTTGCTGGCAACCAGTCTACCGCAGAAAGCAATGGCAACCTACTGCGGGATAATCATCTGCCCAGTCAGTCATGTCTCTTTCGAGATATGATCGTCCAAAGTGTGTATCACGTATGGCACTTAACTGACTGAAAAGTCTTTAATAAATCTTTGTTTCCCCTGACGAGTCAACCTAGTCTTCTGTTCCTTCGATACTCTCCCTAACCACTGCCTTTCTAATCCTCGGCTATTTTAAACAAAGACAATATTACAACACAATTAGTTAGGATATATTTCCGTGACGCATAGGAAGAAACGGGGGTAGCTAACGCTCATGGGCAACATTGAAGGCAAGATAAACAGAAAGAAGCAGTAGGTAAATAAATGAGAGGACAGAAGGAATAGTTAGGAGACAAACATTACATGGGTGAAAAGTTGTGGAAACCATTGATCATCAAGGTTTTGGCAGGAAATGCACATGAAAGAAGACGTCTTTCGAATTGCATCCTTCATAAGTTGTGTTACTAACGTACACTACCGGCCATAGTGATTAGGTCACACCTGTGTTAAAAAAATGATGTAATTCATACTATTATTTAGTATTTATTGACAAATGAATAATTATAAATGAAAATAGAATGGTTCTTTTGTTAATATTGCACAATAACATGTGCATCAAATGAATTTATGAATATTTAATAATTACCTATATTGTAGTTTCATCAATGAAAGAATGAAGAAAATTTAGGGTGATTCAGACGAGTTCATCTTTGCTTCTTTGCTTTGTAAAATTTGGCAAAATAATAATGACAAAAGAACCATTCTATTTTCATTTACAATTATTCACTTGGCAATAAATACTAAAACATAGTTATGAAATACATCAGTTTTTTTAAACACGGGTGTGGCCTAATAATTATGGCCGGTCGTGTGTGTGTGTGTGTGTGTGTGTGTGTGTGTGTGTGTGTGTATATATAGCAAATCTACAGGGTGCGATGGGTAAATTGTCGCTATTTGCCTTGTAAAATTTTACAAAATAATAATAACAAAAGAACAATTCTATTTTCATTTAGAATTATCCACTTAAATAAATTAAAAAAATATATATGAAATACATCATTTCCTTTAAAAAAAATCTGGGGTGGCCAAATAATTATGGTCGGTAGTGTAGGTTATAACTGCCGACCTGTCAGTCTTCAGTCAAACTTTTAGAAACACGCGGGCAATAACGTTCGTTTGTAATGGATTTCAGTTCTCTTCGACGAACATGAGGCGATACAAATATTGAATGCATCGATTAGAGCTTTATAAATGAGACTGTGATCTCGCTCTCGGAACTCTTCTCTCAGTTCGTGTTTTGATCTTTCACGACAGAGGCGTTCAAATTGTATTTACCTAGAAGCCGATTATAGACAAGGGTCTGCGTTTACATTCGCAGGTGAAGGAGAGAATGAAGTATGAGTTAATGTCAGTAAAGCTGTAGTTCAGGTTTATATGACACCCGAATCAGTGCACGCATGAGTGAAGGGGAAGGGGTTGTCATAATCTCCTCAAGAGGCAGTCTCCTCCGATTTAGCAATTCATCGCTCTGTTTCCGTTTCTCATCGACGTTTTCTGCACTCGTTCTCTTTTATTTTCGTATGCGACATTTTAAGTATTTTTCTTTCATTTTTCTGAGTTTCATGTGAATATGGAGTTGAAGTTATAAAATTGCGTACAAAATATTTAGATTTTAGCATTAAATAACCAATAGAGGTGTTGACATGCTGCTAAACAAAAACAAACAATCTATACCTTTTTGGTATTTTTTCTTTTACCCACCCTTTCTTCATTGTCTACCGTTTATTTCCTTTTTTTTTTAATTATGTCAGTTCTTCAATATGGCAGTAAATGCTGGACAATATTATGAAGGAAAAACTTTAAAAAACTGAAATGTGGCTCTACAGAAGGATGCTGCGGATATTATAGATTGAGCATGTGAGCAATGATGAGGTTTTGGAAAGGATGGAAACGAAAAGGAAATTAATATGGAGCATCAGAAAGAGACAGCTAAAAACGGGACATTCAATGACGAAGGAGGGCTTGGGAAATCTGATACTTACAGGTCTGACAGAGGGAAAAAAAGACAGAGGAAAGCAGAGGATAACATATTTGAGGGCCTGAGCAGATGGATAACAGAACGGTGTTGCGTGGTGTAACACGAGAAAGCGTGCTAAGAGCCACCAGGGTTAGGGAGACGTGGAAAGCCATGATCGCCTACGACCTGAAAGGACAAGGCACACAGAAGAATAAGACTCTTTTTCTCTTTATTTGTTTATCCAATGAAAGTGTGTCTCTGCCTTATTCTTGTCATTTATCGCTAAAAAAAAAATTAAAAAAAAAGCAAAACGCATTTAGTTAACAAAAAGAAAAGAAATTTTACCACAAAAAGTTTCGAAGATTTCTTTTATTTTATTTTCTAAAACAAATTACAGGTTTCGTTTTTTCAACAAACTTAGACTATGGTGCCCGAAAAAAAAAACAAAAAAAAAACGGGTTTTCCCTTGATGCCAATATCATTTTAACTATCTTCACTTTTCGGAAATAAAAAATGAGGGCAGACATGGACCCCGTGGTAAATTTTTGTTTTAAATCCCGTCGCTTTTCCCCTTCAAATTTATCTAAAATAGCATTATCTCTGTGCAAATGTATATGCTGAACTCAAATCAAGTGTTAGTTATTGAAGAAACTTACCTTTTTTTATCTAAATGTCCATCACAAAAAAACGAACTATATCTTGCACTTTTTCTTTCCTGTAACTCTCACGAAGTCATGTAATTAACTGCAGAATGACAGACTGCGCATGTTATCGAATTTTGGCAAATTATTGGTCGATTTTCTTCATTTACTGATACTTCCGGCGATGTTCTTCCAGGAATTAAAGTAATGCGCTATTGTATTTCTATGCTTATTGCTCTCAAATCAGGAAGTACATCTCCGGAAGTTTCAGTAAAGGACGAAATTCGACCAAAATTGCTGCCTACGTAGAACGTCATTCTGCTGTTAATTACATGACTTTGTGAGAGTTACGGGAGAGAAAAAGTGCGAGATATAGTTCGTTTTTTTATGGACTTTCAAAGAAAAAAAGGTAAGTTTCTTCAATAACTAATTGTTGATTTGAGTTCAGCATATACATTTGCACAGAAATAATGCTATTTTGGATAAATTTGAAGGGGGAGAAGCCGTCGGTACCTAAAACGAATATTTACCGACCTCGTTTCCCGAAGAAAAACAATACAGTATCAAATAGACGGTGTTTCATAAACACCATTAATATTTTAACTATCATCACTCCTCAGCAATATGTGTTGCATTAAAATCGATGATTAGAATTGTAATAAAAGATAAACATAAGAAAGCCAATTTATTCATTTTCTTTGTTCTTGGGAATTAAAAAAATATATAAAAATCAATAAATAAAACAGTATTTACATTATTTGAACTATTGTCCTCATCTTTGTTACCATTTGTACGACGTTCCGGCCGTTGTACGCCTCGGCCTTTTTCAGGTGCTAAAAATTTCGAACCGAACCGTTTATTACAATACTGAGGTATATGAAATCTATTTCTTGCGTAGTAGTGCCTCTTTTGGTAACCATGAGTTATCTCCCTGTAATCCTGTAAGTTATCTGTTCGCCACTGCTGTAGCCTGCTATTGAACTACTTCCCTCATGAATATTGAACTCACAAGTCTTTGGGTCGAGTCACAAGAATTAACCAACGTATATATCCACTGAGCCATGTGTCCTTAATGTTATAAATTGGTAAATAATAAATATTGCATTGCATTAATTTTAATTGAATTAATGTTTTTATATAGAATTATTCTTGTAAATAAACAATCAGTAAATTGTATTTAATAATTTTTTTAATATTTAAGAACAAAAAAAAATTCCCTTTCAACATATATTTAGAATTTATTACGATTTTAATCACTATTTTTTTTAAAGCATTAACTGTTGCCAAGGAAGGAAGATAGTTAAAATAAAAGCGGTGTCAATGAGAAATATGTCCTTTTGGCATTTCGCTTTTTACGGGCACGAATATCCAAGATTATCGTTTTTTGTATCAAAATGTTATAAAATATTGAAAAGCATCGTGCCACAAAAAAGGAACCTGTTTGGGAAAATTAGATGCTAAAATTTTATAACATGTGCTGACCAGATATTAAGTATTCCTGATTCTATATTTGTTATCTACTTCCCTGATGAATATTTTAAAGATATATTATCTAACTCTAACAGTCAGAACAGGATTCATTACTGGTGGTCACAACCATAGCAACATAAGATGTACGTATGATACTGTGTTCATAGCAGACACAGATAGGAAACTTCAAGAACTCTTATAGAAGACAATGAAAGAAAGCGACAAGAAAGGAACTAAATTACAAGAAGACATAATGCATGATTCTCAGCTAAAGAACCATACATTATCTCCCCTTTTTTATGATAATAGACTTGACTTGAGTATACATATACTCCTGTCATAGTGAGATACGTCAGAACCGTAGAGATCCGTTAGAGACATCGGGACTGATATGTAGGTCACCGAACGGTATCGAAGTTACATAGAGATCACCGCGTCAGCAGGCATAAAACCTCTGAGCTCCACTCAGCCAGAATAATATTACACAGATATACTATTTCAAACACGGCTTTACTTCAAAGACTTGCATATATATATATATATATATATATATATATATATTCCTTACTAATCGTATTCCTGTATTACTAACCTTCGTTCCAGTTTGTATATTTACGTTCAATATGACCTATTTTTCTATCTCAATATCTGTTTTGTTGTTCATTATTTTTGTGTGGTTCCTCACCCGGATCCACAACACACACACACACACACACACACACACACACACACACACACACACACACACACACACACACATATATATACATACATACATATATATATGTATATTACTATCTCACCGTATCAAAAACCCACTAATAAAAATCCCTCCACACTCAATTATATGAGTGAATGCCCCCACTATTACAAAATAGCCATTATAAAAAATCTATTATATCGTGCAAAAGTCAATTCATCTACAAATCAGATCTTCCACAGTGAACTAAAAAACATAAAACAGACACACATCAATAATAATTTTCCCAACTACATAGTTGATGAACAAATACATTATTTTCTTAAAAAGCTTAACATGGAAAAAACAACACATGATACTAACCCAACCAATCCTAAACATATCACTCTCTTATACCGTAGCCAGATGCACTCCAACTACCAACTAGATGAAAACATCCTAAAAAAACTCATAAATACTAATATTTCTCCGACAGACACTAACAAAAGAATTAAGTTTATTATATACTACACTAAATCCACTACATCTAATTCATTTGTCCGCAACGACTCTTCCCCCACCGTTAGTGATTTGCAAAAAAACAATGTAGTATATAAATTCATATGTCCATTTAGAGAATGTATCTCTAACAACCTCAATAATATCTACATCGGCCACACCACAAATTCGCTCTCACGGCGTCTGACGTTGCACTTAAATGAAAATTCAAATATATTCCGTCATTTAGAAGAACACGGTTATCAACGCACACTTTTGAGAAAAACGCTTGTTGATAACACGTACATACTCAAACAAGAAAATAATAAGCAGAAACTAAAAATCCTCGAAGCACTCTACATTAAACAATTTAAACCTGGTTTGAATACAATCAATTTCGATATTTCCAATAACGTACTCAAATGTCAGTAATCAGACCAGGGACCACAACACCACTATTTTGTCACTGTCTTCGGCCATCCGCCACGGTAGGGATGGACTTATATTTTCAATTCAATTCTCTTTATTGTTAATAACTTAAATGTTCTATGTTTACCGTGTGTTAATATTTACTCTTTGATAATGGCTTATGTGAGCCAAAAGCTTAGACCCGATATGTTATTCCAATAAAATATGTTACATGCAGAAAACAACTAAGAAAAGGATAAAAGAATACAATTACAGGTAAATGTTGTTAAAAATATATGTTTGAATAAAATATGTTAGGGAAGTAGATAATCAATAAGGTAATAAAAGATAAACAAAACAAACAATACGACTCGTAAATGACTTTTCTACAATTTTTCAAAGTTACGACCTCGTTCATAAAGAAATTTTACGCTTAAATAGAAAATAGATTAGAATTATTCATGCCAATGTATAAATAATTTAACAAATACAAGGCACTGGATGTTATTAGGTTGTCCCAAAAGTTCGTAAACACTTGCGAAATGGGTCTATCTGGTCCAGCACAATCGAAACAAGCAATGGGTTCAGAAAGGGCAAGAGACACCGTCGGTTCCAAAACAAGATCGATTCGGCAAGAAAGTCATGTTGTGCGTTTGGTGGAACTTTGAAGGAATCGTGCATTTTGAGTTGGTTCCGAATGGTCGTGCCATCAATGCCGAACTTTACTGTCAGCAACTTGAGCGGGTCTACGAAAAGTTGAAGCAAAACTACCCGGCTCTGATTAACCGAAAGCGCGCTTTGATGCAGCAGGACAATGCCAAGCCACACACCGCCAGGAAGACCAAAGACAAGTTTGAAGAGCTGGACGGCGTTGAAGTCCTGCCACATCCAGCCTAGAGTCCTGACTGTGCTCCATCAGATTACGGCCTTTTCCGCTCAATGCAACACTTTCTGAAGAGCCGCCGATTCGACTCGCTTGATGAAGTTGAGGAAGCGTGTCAAGAATTCTTTGATTCGAAGCAGGCTGAATGGTACTTTGACCAGATCAGAAAGCTTGAAGATCGATGGCAGAAAGTCTTGGAAAATGATGGTCTTTATTTTGAGCAATAATCTTTGTTGTCTTTGCGAGTAAAATTTCAAGTATTTGCAAGTGTTTTCTGGTAACCTTAGATTACTTGGCGAGTAAAATTTCAATTTTTTGCAAGTTTTTACGAACTTTTGGGACAACCTAATATTAATAATTTTTCGTGACGCATGCTTAATAATAACATAATTAAAAATTAAACTTGTTACAAAACAGTTATTTTGAAAATAAAAATAAAACAATGGATACCACGACTTATCTTTAAAAAAACAAATATGTATGTTGATAATTAAAAATTAAAAATGCATAATAATATAGCATAAATTATAATTTAATAAATAACTAAAAATGATAGAGTAAATGGATAATTAAAAAAATCCAAACTTCCCTTTTAAAATACGACATAGCTTTCTTTGAGAGATAAAAAAAAACATATTGTGGAGAGCCATGATCGGCAACGTCACGAAGAAACAACATATAAAAGAAAAAGAAGAAAATAGAATAATCTTTTGGATTTAAATACATACTTTTTCTTGTTTTTGTATCATTTTAATTTTTCTGGAATATAGATATTTTTTAATTTTTTTTTGAAAATTAATGGCAATGTTTTTCCAACAAATGATTATGATATTCGTCCTTCGGGAGCGAAGATGACCATATTTCTTCACACATTACAACTGGGTATTATGGGTGCGGAGGTAGCGAATAAGGCTAATCTTCTCTCTGAATTTTCTGCTGCAGTGTGGGCATGAAATACCTTGCTGGTAGGGGAAGCTTGACTTGTTTTTGTGGCGTTGTTGCTTTTGCTGCAGTTTTTGGATGCGTTGCGTTTCGGAGTCTGCAACGCTTGATTTGACTGAATGCTGTCTTGTGCAAGAGGCAGAGGGATGCCGCATAGCTTGAGGGTGTCCGTGAAGAGCTTCCATTGTCCACTATAAGATCGCTACTCTTTCTTGAGCTCCCTGTAGAAGAAATTCTTTGAAAGTCGGTTGTCTTCCATGCGGTGTACATGGTCGGCACGTAGAAGCTAGAAGCGCATTATTGTGGCGTGAATGCTCCTCACCTAGGCTCACTCAAGTACCTCCGTGTCTAGAACTTTGTTCTGTCTTCGACAAATGATAGAACTCAGCCCACTAACATAGTCATAAATTGAGACAAAGTTATTCTTCTGTTCACTTCTCAGTTTCTAGAAAAACGTTGGGTAGGGAAAGTCCTCCTATTTCCACCCACAATCATCCGACCGTGCATAGAAGACTGTTGTCTAATCTGGTCATGCACCCCGGCTGTTCATTTCATGGTTCTCGAAAGGCTCCAAAGGAGAATCTGTAATGTGGTCTGTCTAGACTTGGCAGCTCAAATCCAGCCACTTTCTCACCGGCGAATGTGACTTCCCTTTGTCTCTTCAACAAATATTTTCATGGCTCCTGCTCAGACGAACTATGGTCATTGGTGCCCCCATCCACAAGAATTTACTCGAGGAACCAAACTGGCAACAAGGTCCCGCCATTTTACAGTTAAACCTACCAAATGCAGCCGAGAATTCTTCTCCATCAGCTTCCCTCCTGTGGAACTCACTTCCGTATACTTGCTCCCTGAAAAATATGAAACTATTTGACGGCTACAACCACCGAGAATTTAATGCAATGTCATTTCCCATCTCTTATCGACCTGACTCCAGTCCTTCTCTCGTCCTTTCTACATCACACCGTGTATCTTCTTCTCCTTTCTCTCTACCTTCACAACCTACAGGAATTTAAATGCAATGTCAATTCCCTTCTCTTATCGACTTGACTCCAGTCCTTCCCTCGTCCTTTCTACATCACACCGTGTATCTTGTTTTTTTCATCTCTACCTTCGCAAATGTCTTCACACCTGTCTTTCCATCCTTGTGTTGCCCTTCCAACCCCTGTAGCTTGTTTGTCTTTCTCTTCACTCTCCTCCTGCCTAAACTTATGTAACCACCTGCATATCAGTGTCAATACCGACTTGCTTGGGAGGAAATGATAAAAAAAAGAAGTACTACGCTTAAATTCTAAAAGTTTCAGTACCATAATGAATGGATGTGTGTTGTGGTGCAGTGGATATCGGATCAGAACGAGAAATCGGGGAGCCGAGTTCGAATTCTAGTTGAATACATTGCAATCACTTACTCGCAAATATCCTTGGGAAAGGTATTTATACGTCTCTTCTCTCCAGTTATGGGTTAAATAACAGGAAATATTGGGTTCTATAGCCTTGGTTGGCAACCTGTCTACCGCAGAAAGCAATGGTAACATACTGCGGGATAATCGTCTGTTCAGTCAGTCATGTCTCTTTCAAGACATGATCGCCCAAGCGTGTATCATATATGGCACTTAACTGACTGACTGAACATAGTGAAAAACTCATCAGAACAATTATCATGAAAGTATTTATAAAAATAGCACAGGGAGATAATTTTATGTCGGTTGGAAAGTTACTGGAGCCGAGATGTCAGAGTAGGATCAATAATATTGCTGATACTTCTTTGGATTTTATCAAAGAGCTCAAGGGGCACTGGTCCATATTAGGCCGCAATATTCTAAGCCAGGAGAAATGGAAGTCATAAAGATGTGTATGATAGATTCTGGAGAGAGAAATTGTCTAACATCGCACAGTGAATCAACTTCCTTTGCAGTTGACCTAGCAATGGATTTAATATCATTTTTCTACTTCATGTCAACTGAAAACGTTAGCTCGAGAAGGCGCCACGAGTCTTGGAGGTTAGCATCAGCCAACTGGATATAAAGCAGAGAAAGATGTCTCAGATTATTAATAGAGGGTAGTTTACTTTTGGGGGAGTTAAAACAAACCATTCCCTCTCCTAGTTAACAACAGAATGATGGTCATTCTGGATATCGGATACGAATTTTTCATATATTTCATCACTATCACTTTCTTTTATTTCTTTTCTCTTCCATTTTTCTTTCATATTTCTTTCATTCCTTTCGTTTTTCACTTTATATCTCTCATCTTCATCTGTTATTTCCCATTTTTTAAAATATTTCTTGTTTTCCCTTTCTCTCTCTTATTTCTTCTTCTTCTTCTTCTTCTTCTTCTGCTTCTCTTTTCTCTCT
The DNA here is from genome assembly GCA_037127315.1 of Ascarosepion bandense. NCBI lineage: Eukaryota > Metazoa > Mollusca > Cephalopoda > Sepiida > Sepiidae > Ascarosepion > Ascarosepion bandense. The sequence continues at coordinate 1,025,200 of JBBBDQ010001969.1, forward strand.
ACACACCATCTTCTATTTCCCCTTTTATCGTTCTTTTTTCCTGATGACTCTTTTCCATTCTCTCCCCTGCCACCTTTCTCTCTCTCTCTCTCTCTCTCTCTTTGTGTCATTTCGTATGTATCTTCTTCCTTTCTATTTTTGCCTGTTTTTCCTCTCATTATCTTCTTTTCTTTTTCTTTTTCCTTATTTCTTTCTATCCCTTTCACTTTCTTATCTTTGTATTTTATCTTCCGCTTTTTCTCTCTTCCATGACATTCTTTACTCTCTTTTCATTACCATGTCTTTCCTTTTTCTTTCTTGCCTTCTTGCCTTCTTTCTTTCTTTCTTTTTCTTTATTTTTTCTCTCTCTTCACTTTTTTGCCAGTTATTATTTTTTCTCATTTCCTCTCTATCTTTTACCTCTCTTTTCTCTATCTTTCATTTTTCTTTTTTTCAATTTTCTTTTCTCTGTTTCCATTTCTCTCATTTTCTTCTCGTACTCGATTTTCCTCTCTATTTTTCTCGCATTCTTCCATCCAACCGATTTTCAAAAATATTTTCAGTTTTCTCTTTCATTATTTCTTATTTCATTCAGGTTTTTTCTATCTTTTTTTCTCTTTTACTCGTTCTCTTTCTTTCGTTCAATTCTTTCTTTCTTTCTCTTTTAACTCTTTTTCTCTTTCTTTTTCTCTTTCTTTTTCTCTTTCAACTCTTTTTTCTCTTTCTTTTTCTCTTTCAGCTCTTTTTCTCTTTCAACTCTTTTTCGCTTTCTTTTTCTCTTTCAACTCTTTTTCTCTTTTTTTTCTCTTTCAGCTCTTTTTCTCTTTCTTTTTCTCTTTCAACTCTTTTTCTCTTTCTTTTTCTCTTTCTTTTTCTCTTTCAACTCTTTTTCTCTTTCTTTCTTTCTTTCTTTCTGTTGTAACCCTGTTTAAGGGGTCACAAATAAAAACAGTAAACAAATGTATGAACAAAATAACAGGTAAAGGTACAGTATTCCAGCTTGTTCGTCTAGCTGACGAGCAAGCGGTGTTGGACATCAAAGTCGCTGTTCTGCAAGTCACTCTACGAGTATCTGACTCTTACCTGACTGCTGCTCCTCTGGTGACTACTAGTCACATGCTATTTATGCAGGTTGAGTTAGTCCATTACTATGTTAATGGCTAGGTCCACCACAACATTTTCCCATGATTTCTGTCTCTTCTTTTCGTTTATCTTCCTTTCTTTTCCTATCTCTCTTTTCTTTCTAGATTTCTGATTTCTAATCTTTTTCCGTCCCTTTAATTATTCTTGATGACAGAAATATTTTTCTCTTTGTTCTTCTTCATCTATCAATCAATTCTTTTCGTTTTTAAGTACAAAAAGAAGATTAAGGTTTTATCGCATTAGATAAAATACCACGAGACTCAGATACCGAGTTCAGATTTATTCTAAACCCACAAGGAATCTAAAATATGATTAAAAATCATAAATCTCAAAATCAAATACTCGGATTTCTGCAGGCTTCTGACGCAGAAAAAGCTGTTTTCATTCGATAATTCATTTCTTCATGCAATAGTTTTGAGGATTGTAACTAAGGACTAAACATAAACTTCAAGAAAACTGAATGCATTGTCATCAACAAAAAAGGACCCTTAAATGCCAACTACAACCCGGGGAGACTAAAATCAAACTGGTGCAAAAATTGTTCTGACAGAGGATGTAAAGTACGATACTGAGTTCCAAAGACACATTGGCATAGCCAAAGACACATTTCAAAAGCTAAGCAGAGTAGTGGGAGGCAGAAAGATTTCGTTGAAAACAGAAAAGAATACTAGACTGTTTTGTGATATCTGACTTTCTATATGGCAGAAAAATGCTGGACGATCTCTTCAAAGATGAAGGGGAGACTTGAAGCAGCAGAAATATGGTTCTACAGAAGGATGCTGAGAATGCCAAGGACATTAAATGACGAAAGGGGGTCTGAAGAATCTGATACTCACAGGATAGGTATAGGGAAAAGGAGACAAGGAAAAACAGCGCAACAAATACTTTATGTTATGTTGCATGTACAGAAATATTGTGAAATAAATACAAACAACGTAATAGTATAAAGTAGGTGTATTACCAGGAAGAGAAGTATTTACAATAGATGCGGTTAGTCGAATACAGAACAAGGGTTTAGTAGAACGTATTGTTGTAGAGACGTAAGAGATTGACAAATAGAACACTTCCGGTCCAATACCGGAAATACCCGACTGACTTGTTTACTCGGCTTACTTTCTCGACTGACTTCCGAGGTACTCCTCGAGGTATCATCACTACTACTTCATGTAGTGCTTAGAACAGTCCATTACTGTATAAAAAGGTGGAGAGCGCCCCAACACTTTATGAGCTCGAGCAAGTGGATGGTGAAGTGGAGGTTACATATAAACCAAGGGGAAAAGTATGGCGAGTAACAAGGGATAGAGGCAATTGGAAGTCCATGATCGCCTGAAGGGACACCGCACATAGAAAAAAGATTAACCGTACTTCCAATAATAGATTTATTATTTCTTTTAAATGAAAGGCGTTAACAGCTTTACTTTGTTAGATTATCGTTCCCTGATGATAATCACAGGGGGCGAGATGTTCTAATTCTCGTTTCTTGACGATAATTACAGGAGGCGCGAGATTTAAAAGAAGCACTCTTTCTCAGTGACTTTTCGTGACCAAAAGACGTGTTCATTTCGCTCCTCCAGAATGTGATAATCAACTGCAGATACTGAATTTTGCTTTGAACTTTTGTATATTTCATTTCGCTTCTTATCTTTTCTCTTTCAAATTTTTTTTTCTTTTGTACTTACACGAGCCCATCAACAATGGTTAGCAGTTCAAACGTACCAGGAGGTACAAATAAACCTATTAAAGAAAGCATACATTGTCATAATACAGAAAATATTACAGAATTACTTCCTTGTGCAAATTAATTGAATCAAAACGAATAATGCCTTCCTATAATCTTTCACACTTTCCCTAATCGCATATACGTCGTCTCTTGGTGTCGTTTTGCTCTTCTAACCGGATTTTCCTTTGATAGATTCAGTTTGTTTCTTCTCCTTGATGACACGACTGACAATTGAAAAGCAAACACCAAGAATATCCCCGATCTCCCAGTAAGGCTTGCCAGTGTGTTTAGGCAGCGTTATAATTCTCATACTCTTCCTTAGAGTAACGTCAATCACAGACAATGGTATCAGGAAAACTAATCGACAATCTACACAATAGTGTCTGTGCGTAATAAAAATATGATCTAATCACGGATGACTCAATATTTTTCAAGTTTAAACAAATTTCACCACACACCACGAAAATGGATTCATATTACTGTACACCACTGCAAATGACCTAATCAGATGAAAAATAGGATTCGAATACACCCTGTCACTTCAGCGGATCTAAAACTGACCGTATCATGAAAGAAAAGAAAACTAATGTATTTGTTTCAATTAATTTGTACAAAGGTGTAAATACTACAAAAAATATATTAAAATTCCTTTTTTTTTACATTTTAATACTATTAGTTATTTCACACCAAATAAATTTCATAAAAAGTGTTTATTTTAGCAACAACTTCTGCAGAACCATAGCATTGTTATCTGGCTGGGCTCCCTAGTTTAGGTGAAAAGCCGGAACATCTTTCGTATATTTCCTGTGCATATGGACACTGACGACCATTTTTCATGCGTGCCGCCATTTTGGTTTCGGTCAGATACTTTGTAGTACCGAATAATAAGCTAAACATACACGCCCAACTTCTTCTTGAATGTGCCGTGTCACTTTAGGACATGGGTCGCCAAATCTTATTCCGAGTGTTTTTTTATATTTTTTTCTCTTTGCTGAGACTCCTGATCAATGTTCTGCAATCCATTTAAAGAAGCTCGTCGGGTAGATGGCTCGCTGATTTCCTTTTACTTTCAATATGCTCTGTGGGCTTTTCAGCTTTTTTTTTTGCTGATTCCGTGTATAAGAGTTCTTTTCGTTACCTTTTTCTTTAAGACGTTTCGTTGCTCATTCTGATCCGTCCATAGAATTTTCAGTATTCTCATGTAAAATATTTCTGATGTCCCTAGGTTTTTTTTCATCTGTGGAGAGGTTATCCAGCATTTTCTGCCATGTAAGAGGATAGATATCACATAGTCCAGCAGCATTTTTTTTTGTTTTTAACGAAATTTTACTGTTTCTCCGCATTTTTCTACACAATATAATAAAAATGCACTAAACACATATCGCATTGTAGGTTTCTGTATGTCTAGCCGGGTTTGAAATTAGCACTAAGTGCTACTTATTTTTAAATATAAACGTCCGGGATTGATATTTCATGGTGCCTTGAAAAAGTATGTTTACAACAACAGCAGCGGGAAAAGTGAATTATGAAATGGCAAATGTATAAACTGATCCTTAGTTCTGACTATAGGTCAAATTAAGGTTAGGAAACGATAAATCATATGACAAAGAAATACATATTATTGATAAATATAACATAGTACCATTACCAATCATTTTAATCAGAGTAATCATTTTAAAGAAATAAACCTGTTAAAGAAAACATATACATTGACATAATATAGAACTTTTACAGAATTAAATACTACAGGAAAACATCTTAAAGACTAGGTTTTTTTAATTTTTTTTCTGCTTTTTAATCTTTTTTAATCAACTCATCCAAGCAAGGCGAAACCGCTACTAGATCGCAGGGGGTTACAGTGAGGGAAAAGACTAGGTACAGTGGGTATTGAAAAAGTATAAAAAGACAAATGGGCTTCAAGAAGATTGAAGATGGCAATTGACAATGTATTTATATTTCTGAAAACTGTTGCTATCAGAGAAGCAAGTAAAGACAAGAAAGTTTCACAACTTCACCTAAGTGAAAGCTAGCATTGATGCCTTCATACCTATCAGGAAGCCTCGTCTCAAGCCTCGTTACTCCTCCTGGTTCTCTCCTGCCTGTTCGGCCTCTATTGCCCACAGAAAACACTACTTCCGGTTATTTCGGATCCATGCATTTCACCACAATAGGCGCCTATTTACCTCTGCTCATAATGAGTGTATGAGGATCCTGAATAAGGCCAATCGGTTGTTTCCTGAGAGAATGAGGCAGCGCATAGCTGACCGCAAGTTCGGCTCCAAGGACTATTGGCGGGTGTGCAAACATGTGCTGAACAACAGCAAATCCTCCATCACTCCATTAATCAATGAATTCGAGGCCCTAATGGCATCTGTGAACAAGGCGGAGTGTTTGCTCGCAGATTCTCATGAAACTCCACCATTGACTCGTATGTAGTACTCACACCCGACTTCCCACTTAGAACTGAGGCTGATCTGAAAGAAGTTTACATTACCCCGTCTCTGGTATCTAAGGTAATATCAAAACTTGACCCCCATAAGGCGAGCGTAAATGATGGAATCCCGGTCATTGTCCTTAAGAAATGTGCCCCTGAACCCTCCTTTGTCTTCTCTAAACTCTATAATTACTGCCTTTCTGCTTCCTGCTTTCCGGCATGCTGGAAGTCCTCCTCTGTGGTACCTGTATTTAAGAACTCAGGGGAACCCTTAAACTTATCCAACTATCACCCTATCAGCTTCCTACCAGTTTTCGGAAAAGTGTTCGAGGCCATTATTAATGCTGAAATAGTTCAACATCTTACTGCCCATAAACTATTCTCAGACAGGCAGTACGGCTTCCACTTTGCAAGGTCTACGGCCGATATGCTAACGATCATCACGGAGGCCCTTGATAAGTCCGGCGAGGCTCGTGCTGTTGCCCTGGATATCTCCAAGGCTTTTATAAGGTTTGGCATGCTGGCTTTCTACGCAGGGCTATGAAGACGCTTGTTTGATTTGATTCAATTTTTCCTATCTAACCACATCATGAAGGTCGTCTTGAATAGGCATGTCTCCAGTCTTACTGCACGAACGCTGGTGTCTCCCAGGGCTCTATTCAAAGCCCGACACTCTTTCTGATCTTCATAAATAATCTCCCAGACGTGAACGAATCCCAAGTAGACATCTACGCAGATGATACCTCAATTTACTCCCGCATCAATAAGAAATCTGGAGAGGCGGACATACATAGCATCAGCTTCTTTTCTCGCGCTTCCCGCCTGTGGAACTTCCTTCCATATACTTGCTTTCCGGACGGCTACAACCACCAGGAATTTAAATGCAAAGTCAATTCCCATCTCCTATCCACTTAACTCCAGTCCTTTCTACATCACCCCGTGTATCTTGTTCCTTTCCTTTCTCTCTACCATTGGAACTGTCTTCACTCCAGTGTTCACATCCTTCTCTTGCCCTTTCTCTTTCATCCCCTGTAGATGGTTCGTCTTTGTCATCACTCACCTCCTGCTTAATACTTCAACTCTCTTATGTAACTCCAGCCCTTTCTACATCACCCCGTGTATCTTGTTCTTTTCCTTTCTTTCTACCTTCGCAACTGTCTTCACTCCAGTGTTCACATCCTTCTCTTGCCCTTTCTCTTTCACCTCATGTAGTGGTTCGTCTTTGTCTTCATTCTCCTCCTGCCTAATACTTCAATTCTCTTATGTAAACCCCTGTGTTAAGGCCTTGCTTAGGGTGAAATGATAAAAAACAAAACAAAACAAAAAAACACACACAGAGACTCAACCTTCCTATCAGCAATTGTATCTATAGTTCCGACATTCATTCCGCTTCAGATCGGATGAAAAAGTGAGGCCAAAGTTATTAAAATATAACAAAGAATTATACTGCTAAAAACCATCACAGAAAAATATTTCATAATACATATATTACAGAAAAACATTCATACTTAGACTTTGAAAAGTTATTCACTTATGAATAAGTCGTCAAAACTCGACTTATAAGAGTTTAAACATTACAACACTTCCAAATACTTTTCTAGGGAAAAAAAAACCCAGAAATGAATATAGAATAAATATTAAATTTTCACCCCAAAATATTGTCATATTTAAATATTTGGTCAGTATCGAGTACATACGACACATTTTATCATTCATTATCCTGATATTTTATACTTAAACTAGCAGTATAGCCCGGCGTTGATCGGGTGTAATGAAAGCTTTAAAACTAATCCATGGTCCTGGAGCTCAAACTCAGCCTAAAGAATATTTGTGTGAAGTTTGGTGAGAATCGGATAAAAATTGTGGATTTGTATAATGGACATATAGACAGATATGCAGACACACACACACAAACACCTTGTTTTTTATATATGTATTATCGATTTTCTGCACGATTGTAAGAACTGCAACCTTGACACTTCTGAATATCGTTTCTTATATCTTTGTCTATCTGTGTATCAAATTTGATTAAAATCGGACCACTCCTTCTATAACACGATTTTTTCGATTATCGATTTTCGATATTTATCGTGGGTACCTCGACACAAAACCTAGCTAAGAATACTCGCAGATGCTTATAGTATAACTGTGTAAATTTTCAAGAAAATCGGTTCAGCCGTTTCACAGTCTACAGGTAACAGAGACACACACACACACACAGACACAGAAAAAAAGTTCCATTTATAAATAAGTTTAGATGTTCCCTGGGGATTTAAAAAGTATCATGTCAATTTGAGACGTATGTGATTGTGTTTCCCGTCAAATTCATATTCTCCCTGCTGGAAAGAGCGAGTATAGTTACTGGACATGAGAAGCAGATTTTTACTGAAAAATTGTTTTACAGGAAAGATTTTATAAATTTCAACTGACAGCAGTACTGGCTGCTCGATCAATGATCGTAGAATGTTTTACATTGGTTGAATAGTGGTACGTTGCGGAACTGGGTAATTTTTGGCTCTAGCTTGGGCGTAAGGGCTTAGGTTCCCATGTGTCACATGGCGTTTCAGTGGGGAGACTAGTTAAATAGTAACGTCTTCGGAAAGATACGGGAGTAGTTTCTTGTTTTGCAACGGATTTGAATACAAAGCTTTCTTTCTCGATAACTGATGTCTCCCACCATGTACCTTGTTATTTAATCCATAGCCAATGGAAGCTGCATGCTTTCACAGGAGCATTAATAATCATTGAAGGCAAGGAACTAGATCTGAATTTGAACACGGCTGAGCGTTTAAATTTTTCTTGCCAAGACCCATTGCGTTAATGACATTTTTAGCATATATAATACATGTAGAATAGAATATATTAATGCAATGATGGTTTTATAAAGAAATATTTTTTTTTAATAAGCTCTGTTCATATCTTCGATCAAGAAAGGCCACAGAACTGAAGTAGATTCCAACTCCAAGGAATACTCCTCATTATTCGAAAAGAGGGGTGTCATACTAAGGCAGTTGCAATAGAGAATTAAGAAACTGGAAAAAGATATTATTCTCACAAGTAGGCATGTAAGACTTAACATTAATCTGACCCTGTGTCATATTTGTCGTTTTGATGATAACAAGTTATAAAAATGTTTAACCTAAAATGAAAAAGACAGAATTTCTCAAATCCCCGCAAGAAGATAAAACGTTCAAAGAATGACTAGAAACAACAAACCCCTCGATTCAGTCAGTATTAATTTCGACGATTCTAGAAAACAATAAATTATTATTTTATGTTTTAGTTTTTCTAGGTTGATGATTTTCTATCCACATTATTTACATTCAGACTATTGTCCTCATCTTTATTGTTGTTATTGCTACATTTCGACCATTTTGAACTCTGGTCTTTCTCGCATGTCTGTTGATCCAGAGAGCTTCAAACTGATGCCTTTATTTATTTTACTTCGGTAGATAGTTTTCGTTATTTTCACCATGTCTGGGAGAGATAACATGTCTTGTTCTTAATTAGAATTGCTCGATTATATTATTATTATTAGATTTTTTTTATTTTTGTTGTATAATCATTTACTTTTAATACCTTTCCCAAATACCCTTGGGATGTATTAATCCGTCTCTTCTCTCCAGTTATAAGTTAAATAATAGGAAAGACTGGGTTCTATAGCCTTGGCTGGCAACCAGTCTACCGCTGAAAGCAATGGCAATCTACTGTGGGATAATCTTCTGCCCAGTCAGTCATGTCTTTTTCGAGACATGACCAACCAAAGCTTGTATCACGTATGGCACTTAACTGACTGACTGACTCTTTCAGGTATTGATGAGCGTTTCCTTATAAATATTTTGTTTAATGAAGTCTGGATAGTTAACATCTTGATAATACCATTATTTCCGCATTTAGCTATCTTTGGAAGAGTTCTAATTATGTGCGTTTTGTTGCTTGACATAACTCTTTGGTATATTGTGGCACCAATCTTCGAGGATAATGAAAAAATATTTTCCTTAAAACGTTAAGAATTTATTTACATGGACTTTGTTGTTTTTAATCATTGATTTTTTTAATCTGCTCACCCCAAGCAAGACATTCTACTGCTACTGTTGCGCAGGGGGTTACACAAGGTAAAGTGATGAGAAAGAGGGGTTAGTTATAGGGGATGTCAGGAGGAGGGTAATAGACGGATGAGAATAACGAGGATGTGGGTGGAGTCGATGGAAAAAGAGCTTGTGAGAATGGATGTGAGTTAGTGTGATAGGAGATGTCTATTGACCTTACATTTAAATTCCTGGAGATTGTAGCTGTCGAGGAAGCAATTATATGGAAGAGAATTCCACAGGTGGGAAGTGCGTGAAAAGAAACTGTTAGAGTAGAAATTGCGGTTACACTTTATCGGTTTCACTGTAAAAGGGTGGGACCTCGTTGCTAATCTTGTCGCTCGAGCAAATTCATACAGAGGGAGCACCAGTGATCTAAGTTCATCGGAGCAGAAGCCGTGAAAGTATTTATAGAAGAGGCACAAGGAAGCCACGTCACGCCGGTGAGAAAGCGACTGTAGCCGAGCTGCTAAGTCGGTATCGATCACATTGCAGATTTTCCGTTGGATTATGTCAAGAAACCCGAGGTGAATAGCAGAGGCACCCGACCAGATGTGGTAGCAGTATTCAATAGACGGGCGATTTGGAAAAAAAAGGTTTTATATAACGATAAGAGTTTAGACAATACTAATCGAGTTTGGTGCCATGCATGATATCCATAGGAGCGTTCAATGTTTATAAGGCTTTTATATTTTAAAGTTTCCCGGAAAATATTTTAGTATTGCAACATCTTGTAATGTTCAAAAGAAAAAAAAATATTGGAATCTATCCTGTGTTTATTTTTTCATCTCCAGTACTAAACATATTATAATTTATCTATACACAAAAGTATTTGAAATGTTTAGAACTTATTAATTCTACATTCTGAATTTTTTAAGATAGCCTAGCAGTATAGCCCGGCGTTGCTCGGGTGTAATGAAAGCTTTAAAACTAATCCATGGTCCTGGAGCTCAGACTCTTTGGACGTTGGCACGAAAGACTAAAAAGCAATAGTTGCTTCCAGTTAAAGCGAAACTGTAGACTGAAAGAAAAATGAATGGATGTAAGTCAAATTTTGATTTCCTGGTATCAATATCTAATAAGTTTTTTTTCGTCGTAAACTGAATTTTGAAGGCTAAATAAGTCCTCTGAGTAAATGATATCATGGCTGAGACTAAGAACTACAATTATATCTACTTAGAACCAAACCTGAAGCAAAAGCTCAAATAAAAGGACTGAAAAAAATACAGACATACAGGCAGACACACACAGACACACACAGACGCACACACAAACATCTTGCCTTTTATATATATATATATATTATCGATTTTCTGCACTATTGTAAGAACTGCAACCTTGAATCATCTGAATATCATTTCTTATATCTTTGTCTAGTGTGTCAAATTTGATTAAAATCGGACCACTCCTTCTATAACCCGATCTTTTCGATTATCGATTTTCGATATTTATCTTGGGTACCTCGACACAAAACCTAGCTAAGAACACTCGCAGACGCTTATAGTACAACTGTATAAATTTTCAAGAAAATCTGTTCAGCCGTTTCGGAGTCTATAGCTAACGGACACACACACACACACACACACACACACAGACAAATTTCCATTTATAAATAAGTTTAGATTCAGGGTATGTTCTATTCCTAATTCCATTCCAATTTTAGATCATAGAATTTATTCTGGTAAAATTTTATCTTAAAATTGAATGTTCATATTCAAGTCGTATTCGCTTGTTACTTTTATATATATCTCTTCATCAGACTTTATCGACAAAATATGCAGAAAATGTCATTGTTCATCACATACACACAAACACACACACACATATATACAGATGCATGTATTTATGTATGTATGTAGATGTATATGGATCTATGTGTGTATGAGCAATGACCTCCGATGTACTAAAAAAACCACCTTTATAAGCGTGCACTTCAGTCATAAAGCCGGTCTGAATTTGTTATAGATTTATTTGGTATCTCAATAATGGAAAAGAGAGGCGTGTATTTTTATTTTATTATTTTATTATTTTTTTATTTTTTGTAATCAATCGGAGGTTTATAAATCATTAAGCTTCTTTGATTGGTAGCTGAATTGCTGCGCCTCTTTGTTCCCCTCCGCCAACCACGTTACTAATTTTTCGTTTGTCTGCTTTGGGCGTGGCGTTGTTAGCGACACCAGCATCAGCCAGCCGCATCATAACAGTACGTTCAAAACGAACAAAGATATTCGATCAAAATTTCTCCATTTTTTTTTTAATTTAAAAACAAAACCGAACTTTTTATTCTTGGATTTATTTAGCGCGACACCCGTTATTCAAATACCACAAAGATGGATGACGAAGGTAAGTTGTAACATTTTTATTGCTTGTATTAAGATTAAAAACTGTTCTCAAGAGTTTGTAATTAATAAAGTTTTCCATGTCGCAGTTTTTTGGGTTTTTTTTTTCACCTCTTTGACTCTGGCCTCAACACAGAGTTCGAAATACAAGGTTCTATGTCCAAGCGTTACTTCAACGCTTTTGCACAGTTATATTATTATTATTATGTCATTTTTCATCATATTTCTATTTCTGCTTTGGTCTCACTACCAACCAAGTCTGCGGGGAGACCTAAGGCAGGTCGTGGCGTGTTGTTATGACTCCATTTCATGTTTTTCTATCTTCCCTATCATCCCTAGCATTACATAGATAAAATTTTCCTTAGTGTGTGGGCTGTACTTAATAAGACAATCTTTTGTATATCTCTTAAGCTGGGGTTTCCAGGGATTCTTCCAATGTGTTGTTTCGTTCCATTTTTTATCATTCCAAGTGCACCTACTATCACTGGCACAACTCTTGTTTTCAATTTCCACATTTTTTTATTTCAATTTCCAGGTCTTTATATTTTTATTATTATTATTATTATTATTATTATTATTATCATTATTATTATTATTATTATTATTATTATTATTATTAATAATAATAATAATAATAATAATAATAATTAGAATAAATAGTCTCTTCGAATTATTACTATTATTGAAATTTGAACGGTGATAATTTCAAAAACCGGAATAAATTTCGTGGGATTTCTTGTCAAGATTAAAAAATGCAGGCAGCAAACACTCTCTTGTAGTAAAATACCTGTGTCTAAGGAATTTATTTTGTATAAGGTTGTTGTTATGTTGGAGGCGATTCCAATGATAAAAAGTTTCTACAGATTCTTTGGAATCTTCCAAAGGGCTCCAATGACAGCACAAACTTAGACATTACATTAACTTACATTATTATTCGATTTCTGCTATGATCACACCACCTACCAAGTCTGCGGAAAGACCTAAGGCAGGTCGTGGTGTCTTGTTATGGCTACATTTCATTTGTTTTTCCAATTCCTATAGTATCATCAGCGTTACATGATCAAAATTCTTCTGAGTGTGTGCGATGTACCTATCAAGGCAATATTTTCTGTAGATGGAATTTCTAGGGATTCTTTCAATGTGTTGTTTTGTTTCCTTTTTATCAGTCCAAGCGTACCTGTTATCACTGGTACTATTCTGGTTTTCAATTTCGACATTTTTCTCTATTTCAATTTTCAGGTTTTTATCATCATCATCTCACCCTTTTACACTCATTGGTGTGTAGGGCAGTAACTTTTTGTTACTGTTTCTGTAACAAACTGTTTTTTATATGGAGCAGGGTTGTTAGCCCTACGCTCAACCCCCAAATCTGGAAGACCGGTGGACCATTCTTGGTCCTTACGTTTACAGCACCTGGTATTCTCAAATGGACACCCATGTAAGTACTGACCAGGCTCGATGCTGCTTAACTTCGGTGATCGGACGATAACTGGTTCATTAGACCTCAGTTTTTCTACTATTTATTATTATGATTATCCCATTTTTCGTTATAAATCGATTTCTGCTAAGGTTGCATTACCTACCAAGTCTGACGGAAGATCTAAGGCAGGTCGTGGCATGTTGTTATGGTTCCATTTCATGTTTTATCTATCTCCCCTAACATCCCTAGCATTACATAGACAAAGTTCTCCTTAGTGTGTGGGCTGTATTAACAAGACAATTTTTTCTATATCTCTTAAGCTGGGGTTTCCAGGGATCCTTTCAATGTGTTTTTTTTCCATTTTTTATCATTGCAAGTGCACCCATTATCACTGGTACGATACTTGTTTTCAATTTCCACGTTTTTTCTATTTCAATTTCCAGGTTTTTTTATTTTAACAGTTTTTCGAATTCCCTGGTTGCTATGTTACAATCCTCTGGACAAGCCATATCAATTATTAAGCAAGTTTTATCTTTTTGGTTTTTAACTATAATATCCGGTCTATTTGCTTCAATTTTTCTGTCTGTATAGATGGTTTAATCCCATAGAAGGGTGACATCTTCTATTTCTGTAACTGGTGCTGGGTGATGTTCATACCAGTGTTTGTTTACAGATTTTCCATAGTTTTTGCACATTGTCCAGTGTAAATATTGCCCCACTCTACCGTGACGAGTTTTATATTCATTTGGGGCAAGTACAGAGTATCCTGACATTAGATGGTCTTTTGTTTCTTGGTGTTTATCACAGAACCTGCATTTTGGATCCACATTATTATGTATATGTGCCTGAAAGTTCCTAGTAAAACGACTTTGGTCTTGAGCAGCAAGAATAAAGTCTTCAGTTTCAGACATTAATCCAGATGCACGTAACCATCGATGAGTACTAGATTTATCAACACTGGGTTTATTAGCACGTTCTGGATATTAGCCATGCAAAGGTTTGTCTTGCCAGCGTTTTTTCAACTGTTGAAGAGCTTTATCCTTGGCTTTCATTTTCATATTTTTTGCCGCAATAGTTGGTTCTTGGCTTTTGTTTTGCTTTTCCATAGAGTCTACCAAATGTAAATCTTGTTTGTATTTACTGCCTTCTTTCATTATAGAATATTTTTTTCTTTGTTTTTTCTTCTTCTTCTTCTTCTTCTTCTTCTTCTTCTTCTTCTTATTATTATTATTATTATTATTATTATTATTATTATTATTATTATTATTATTCTCTTTGATTTTTGGTGCATAATCATTTATTCCCGGGTTCCGGCCAGAGACTTAAGGTCAAAAATAGTATCATGACATTTTCCACTAATCATTTTTGAGGAAAAAACAAAAAACAAAGATCACACATATTTTACATAGATAAAGGCCATCGTCATGTGTGAGCTGTACTTGTGAGTACATTTTTTTTGTATTTCTTTAAGGCTTGCTGTCGTGGACCCGGTTAAGAGTCCAGCAAGAAAATAACTACAACCAAAATAGGAAATAACGATATATATATATATTAAATACAGCAAAATAAAAATACTTGGAACTCTGTTAGTAGAACGATAAATACGGGTAATACGGGTAATACTCTAATTCAGATCTCGAACTGGGACTCTCAATGGTAGTACGATAGCAGTTTTGCCTATCTCTCTTCTGCTTTTCTGCTGATATGCTCTCTGCTCTATCTGCTGATCTGCTAATCTGTTTCCACTTCATGTGAGGGGAAGTATATGTAGTAGATGGAAGCGTTCAATCCGTTGAATGGGTGATGCCACCATGACACTTGATTTACCAAGAATCCCTTGAATAAGTTTATAAGAATATTTTTCAATCAGTCCGAGTGCTCTAATTACAACTGGGATTATTGATATCTTCATGCGCCATAATTTTGAGATTTTCGATTTCAAAGTCCTTGTACTTGGATAGTTTTTTTCAAAGTCACATTAGAGCGACTGCCATATCAATAAGAAGGTATGTTTTGTTTCTTGGGATCTCTGATCACAACCTCTTAATGACACATGACCCAGGGGTTATAGGCGTTGCTAAGTTCCACTGACTTGATCCAGAGTTGTGAGTTCAACACGACAGTGGTGAACAAATAACTTAGAGAGTTGAGTTAAAGGGAGATAACTAGATCGCATCCGTAAGTAGATTCACACATGGAATAAGAATAATATACCCCAGTGATCGAAATAAAAGGGTTCGAAATTTCTAGCACCTGAAGAAGGCCGGAGCGTACAACGGTTGAAATGTCGTAAACATGTGAATAAATGTAAGGACAACATTCAATTAACGATTAAATTATTATTATTATTATTATCGCTTTTTTTAATTCATATAAATTCAGCTTGATTTGCAACAATGAGAAGAATCAACCACTTGTTAACCGGTGTTACGTGTTATAAGTTGTAACAAAAGAAGCTAATGATAGACCAAAACACAGAGCTAAAATCACAGACAAATATTTAATTTACTATAAACACAAAATAAAATATATACAAAGTTTACAATTTTTTGCATTCAAAACAGAAACAGTTTACTACTGGCAAGTGTTACGGGTAAGTGTTACGAAGGGGACGGAAGTGAGTTAAGTATCTGTACCCAGTTAAGACAGCGAAGTAATTTCACTGCTATACTTTTGGGAAATCCTCAAATGTGTATATAAAGAATAATTTCCAGTATGGTCAATGAAAGAGTCAGAAAATCTATTTACCCTTTTTGTTCCATGAGGTTATCTTTCAGGTTTTAGTTGGTCGGCAAGTTTTTTAGTGATTCTTTTGGCTGGATGCTCAGATCCACGAATCGGGCCGGAGTTGATAATGTCAGCAAATCCTTTTAACAACTACCTACTCTCTTCCCAATATCTAATTTTATAGGGGTTACACCTAATTTGCATATTTCTAGAATCATTTAGAATTCTCTAGATTTTACTAGAATATTCTACAATCTTCCAAAACGTTCTAGTCCTATTTTATCTATTTAACAACTACTTCATGAATTAAAACTTTTTTGTAATAACAAGCAAGACTCAATAGAATCCCTTATTTTAACTTTTTAGACATTATTAATATTACTTTTTATATGAATGCATCCTCGTAACAACCAGTTGATATTTGAAACTGATGTTTACAAATAAATTTTCACTGTTTTGTAACTAGTGACTCCCTTGTCACAAAATGAAAACTGCTTTTAGCTAGGATGTCATTACTTATTCATTATTCCATTACACACACCTGACTAGACATAGCTAGATACTTGCTTTTCTGACGGCTACAACCTACAGGAATTTAAATGCAATGTCAATTCCCATCTCTTATCCACTTGATTCCAGTCCTTTCTACACCACCTCGTATATCTTGTTCTTTTCCTTTCTCTCTACCTTCGTAACTGTTCTCACACCTGTGTTCCCACCCTTCTTTTTCCCTTTCTCTGACACCCCCTGTAACTGCTTTGTCTTTCTCTTCATTCTTTTCCTGCCTAAACTTTTTCTCCTCCTGCCTAAATTTTTACTCTCTTATGTAGCCCTCTACGCATCAGTGGTGGTACCGCCTTGCTCGGGGTGAAACGATTAAAAACAAATATATATATTTGAGGTTTCTTGTAACGTCATCTTCAAATGCCATACGACTTAAGTAACAATTTCCATGACTCTGTTTACGTTTCTGTTAGAAATTAGAATCCGCTGGGCGCCTATGATATCAATGCAGGTGTACCCATTGTCCTACCAACCTTCTGCTTTTTATTATGGATCTGCCCCAGAGTGTCGACTGTGGTGGCGTGGCGACATTATCCGCTGCAACATATTACAACTTCACAAGGCCACCGTTCTCTTTCTTTTTTTTTTTTTTGCATTAACGGAGCAAATATGGTCTCTCAGCAAGATCCCCGTCTCCTGCGTCCATAGCTTAGAATACCACGCTTTCAGAACCGTTGAGAGATGCACTGGTCCAATCTTGCGTCGAATGAGGGGCACCATGAGAGCACGGGCCAGCCTAACATCTTCTGCACTATCGCTCAGCGATCTGTTTGCTGGCACGGTCACGTCCTGCAACGACCTGATGACTATCGTTCTAGAGTAATCATCCAGTTTGACTCACCATCTGTAAACTGGCAACAACAGCCGCTGAAAGTACATCCAGCAGATTAATCTGGCGCTACAGGATGTTCTGATGCTCTGCTAAACCCGTAGAATTGGTGGGACACTGTGGCTCACGTGGAATCGCCGATACCATAGCAGAAGATTTGGCAGCATTAGCAGTAGCAGCCAAAGTGTATACTTTGATCTTTAGTGAATATCTGTGCTGATTATATAACCCTATGTATGTGAACCCCTAAAAATCTAGATGACGAGAACCTGGAAGCTGATCATTCATCTGACCAAGCTCTAACAGATCGAAGGGGTTAAAACTGGCTTGTTACCTATATATTTCCATCATATCCTCAAAAAATAACTTCTTACCGCTTATTCTTAAAGCTTATACAAGATCTTTCAGTAACCGTCTACAATTAGTGACTATTTAAACTTGTACAGCGTGCACATTTGCATAAAAAAATGGTTAGAAGCTATATGTAGAAACTACACTTAATTATTAGGCCATCCCAGATTTTTGAAAGAAATGATGTATTTCATACTATTATTAGTATTTATTGCCAAGTGGATAATTTTAAATGAAAATAGAATGGTTCTTTTCTTATTATTACTTTGCAAAATTTTACAAGGTAAATAGCGACAGTTTACCCATCGCACCCTGTAGATTGAAACTATGTATTTCATACTATTTTTAGTATTTATTGCCAAGTGGATAATTCTAAATGAAAATAGAATGGTTCTTTGGTTATTGTTACTTTGCAAAATTTTACAAGGCAAATAGCGACAATTTACCAATCGCACCCTGTAGATTGAAACTATGTATTTCATACTATTTTTAATATTTATTGCCAAGTGGATAATTCTAACTGAAATTGAACAGGTGAAGAGGCTCATCCCTTGTTTCCTGTTTAGGATGCGGTTTCCGGTTTTCTCTTCTCACTTTTTTTTTTCAATTGGAGTAGATAGACTAAACTATCGCCCGTTTCCCACTCCACCCACGTCTATTGAACAGGTGAAGAGGCTCATCGCTTGTTTCCTGTTTAGGATACGGTTTCCGGTTTTCTCTCCTCACTTTTTCTTTCAGTTGGAGTAGATAGACTAAACTATCGCCCGGTTTACACTCCACCCACGTCTATTGAACAGGTGAAGAGGCTCATCCCTTGTTTCCTGTTTAGGATGCGGTTTCCGGTTTTCTCTTTTCCAATCTTTTCACACCTATGTAGCCCCCTGCACATCAGTGGCGTTACCGCCTTGCTCGGGGTGATATGATTAAAAAAAAAATATTTTCATCAAATGAGTTGTTCTGGTGTCCAGTTTTTGTTCTCTCTTCCCCATCCTAGTCTCTTCTTCTTATTGGCTGGCCAAAGCAAAGGCTTCCTGTCTACTTTGTAAACTTTTGCAAAGTAATAATAACAGAAGAACCATTCTATTTTCATTTTGAATTATTCACTTAGCAATAAATACTAAAAATAGTATGGAATACATCATTTCTTTTAAAAATTTGAGGTTGCCTAATAATTATGGCTGGTAGTGTATATATATATATATATATATATATATATATATATATAAAATATATATATATATATAAAATCTAGAACGTGCGATGGGTAAATTGTCCCCATTTGTAAAACGTTTCAAAGTAATAATAACAAAAGAACCATTCTATTTTCATTTAGAATTATTCACTTGGCAATAAATACTAAAAGTAGTATGAAATACATAATCTTTTTTAAAAATTAGGGTGACTTAATAATTCTAGCTGGGACTGTATGTACATCAGTTTCAGGTATTATATAAAACACTAAATACCAAAAATATCTTTCTCGGCGTGGAATTTAATGAATACAATAAAATATACTTAACAGAGGATGATTATGAGAGAAACAGTCCTGAAGAGGATGTCACGATTTGGAAAAATGAGTAAATAATTATATTCATGCCGAAAGATTACACATATAGATATAAACATTGTAGACAAAGAAATCAATAATGTATAGCAACTGCCATTTTCGAGTCTTAAATGATTATCAGATTATTGATGATCATTTAAGACGTGAAAGAATGAATGGATGAATAATGTTGCATACATCATATATATATATATATATATATATATATATATTCTCATTCGTAAACGAGTTATTACGCGACCTAGGTTTCTGCCATGAGTGGTGTCTTCGGGCGATTTGCAATTACTTAAGTTATTGCAAATCGCCTGAAGACACCACTACTGGTAGAAACCTAGGTCGCTTAATAACACGTTTACAAATGAAAAATATTCAAAAGTACTACAATATAACTGTATTGAACACTTTTTAATACAAATGTGCTCTGGCTTAATTTTATTATGACCAAAAACTAAGTAATTAAACAATCAATATATATATATATATATATATATATATATATGGAGAGAGAGAGAGAGAGAGAAAGAGAGAGAGAGAGACTGTACATATGTGTAGTATTATTATTATTAAGGTGTTAATAAAACAGTGTTCAATGTATGAACAGAGTTGTATTATAGATATATTAATAAATACGCATATTATCCTACGTCTGTGGTACGACTTTGAGTTTCATGCGCTATGCAATCATCAGGTGCAGATTTCAAGCTGACGGTTTAATAGATTTAAATTTAAATTCACTTGATGTTCATGGAATTAAATCTTAAAAAGTTAAGCTACAGGTTTTTTAATAACAAGATTAAAAATTTAAATACTCTAAGTTTACATGTAGATAAAAATTTTAGATTTAAATTTAAAATTAAAATAAAAAAATTAAAATTAAATAAAATGCAGGGAGAAGAAATAAAAGGGGCATAATTCATGAGCATTCAAATTTAAATATTCAAATATTACATGTACCTAAAAAATGAGGAGAAAACTAAAATTTTAAAATTTAAAAAAAAATTAAGATAAAAAATGAAAAGAAACATTGAGAACTAAATTTTAGAATTAAAGACATAAAAATTAAACAATGTAGGGAGGTAAAATAAAAGTGCTTTAATTCCTAATTGTTAAAAGTAATATTGCAGGAGAAAGAAAGAAAGAAAGAAAGAAAGAAAGAAAGAAAGAAAGAAAGAAAGAAAGAGGTAAATGTTTAGCGGAATCTATGTCAATAAGGGTCGAAGAATTTAAGTATATTTTCTATTACAGCATGTAGCCATTTTTTATTAAGCAAATTAGGATTCTTGATATGGTTTAAGATGACAAGATTTTTTCTAAAAGGCATAGATGACATTTATCTCCTTTTCCATTGTAAATTTTATATTTAGCTCCGATATTTCAGGTAAAAATTGGGTTGTTGTGGTTATATTTCAATTTCCAATAATATATGTATAAAGCAGTACATTTGCTGTATTTACTGTTATTTAATGACATGTGGTTGTTAAATCTTATCTTCCACCTGTGAGAAGTGCTTTCAAACTAACATTTAACATCATTATCATCCGACTGAATTCGAGCTCTATAAACAGTACTTTCAGATATACATTGGCCATTCAATGATCTGGTTTTATTTTTTAGACAGTTGCAATTATTTTTAGAAGGTTTATTTTTGCTATCAATTGGATGGCGGATAGTCTTTACGGGATCTAAATATTTATTTGATATCATAGCATTATGTAGTGAAATATATTTATCTGTGTTTTTAACGCAACTATATGTGCGTTGTGGTACAGTGGATATCGGCTCGGAACGGGGAGCCGATTTCGAATTCCAGTTGAATCCATTGCATTCACTTGCGCGCAAATCCCCTTGGGAAAGGTTTTAATCCATCTCTTCCTTCCAGTTATGGGTTAACTAGCAGGACAGATTGGGTTCTATAGCCTTGGCTGGCAACCAGTCTACCGCAGAAAGCAATGATAATCTTCTGCCCAGTCAGTCATGTCTCATTCGAGACATGATCGCCCAAGCGTGTATCACGTATGGCACTTAACTGATTTTAACATTGTTTTTGTTGAAGATTTTTTTAGTCTGGGTGAATGGTAGAAATGTTTGTGAATTAAGTTAAGGAAGAGTTTACAAGTGTTAGTTTGTACGTTACCAGTGAAGGGCAGGTTGAACCAAATAATGTTATGCATACGTGAATTCTGCTTATTTCTGCCTACCTTGTTTTTTTACAGAGTATTCTAAACTAGTGTTGAATTTACTTTTTCCTAAAGCATTAATGTATTTAATTTTAGAATTGTCAAATATTTCCTTATTGCTAGAGTTGGTACTTAAACGAAATTTGATAGATTTGTGTAGGTTGTTGGTGATTTTATAGGGATAATTTGTTTCCATGCTGATGTATTTGCGGATATACAAGTCCTTAGTATATGGTTTGCACAGGCCATTGCTCGGATCGAAGGTAACATCTAAGAAATTTACGACTTTAGCGTTAGTGATGGTGGTAATGTTAAGATCGTGGTCTTTGAAAACTTTGATTAAATCTTTTCTGAGTTTATCTCTTTTGTGGGGATTAGTTTTGCGTTGGATTAGCAATCCGTCGTCTCGGTAAATTCCGGTGTTACTTAACTCGAATATGTGCCCAAGATTCCAGAGCAAAAAGTGCCCTACCAAGTTGCAGGCCTTTACAGAATCATACGCCTTCATGGAAATGCAGAAATCACAGTTGTTATATCTAGTCCACAGGCATTCATTGCAAACTAAAATAAATTTCTGGGCCTGATTGATGATATTGATGTCTTGGTCGCTGATGGGACATTAAGTTTTAGACAAATTTAAGGCTGCTGTTAAAAGTTTTGATATATGGATGGGTAGATGTCACAAATATCAAACTGGATGTAAGCTCAATCCCTATTATTTTTTATTTTCGATAATCAAACAATTGCTTCGGCGCTATATATATATATATATATATATAAAGATTTGTTTGAACATTATTTTTGATCGATACTCATATTTAAGTAGGTATTCTGTTTTTAATTAAACTATTATATATTTATATCTACTGGCCTGATTATTTACGATAAATGTTTATTAAGAAAAATGTGCGGCATTCGGCAGGATCTGAACCTGCGACCCCTATCCGCACAGGGGAAGGTACCATTTGATCTGGCAACGTCTTAGACCTCTCGACCACGAATGACGTCCAGTCTAAAAGAGGTTTTAATCAAACCTATGTGGATAGGTGTCACAGGTTCGAATCCTGTCGAATAACACACATTTTCGTAAGCAAAATTTATCGTAAACAATCAGGCCAGTAGATATAAATATATAATACTGTTTGATTATAAACAGAATATCTACTTAAATCGATCAAAAATAATGTTTAAACAAATCATTTCAAATTGTCGGTTGTTTATAACCAAGTTTCGTTAATCTTCGTTAATTTCCGTTATATATATATATATATATATATATATATATATATCAGTTAGTTATGGCCATACGTGATACACTCTTGGGCGATCATGTCTCGAATGAGACATGACATGATTTCAGATTATTTTCCCGCAGTACACTGCCATTTCTTTCTGCGGTAGACTGGTTGCCAACCTATACTTTTTAACCCATAGGTTGCTAATTTTCGATTGAGTTGTTTCGTATTATGCGTAAATTTGCCAAAATTCATATTAAATTTTATCTTATATTATTCAAAATAATATTAAAAAAATGTTAGAGAAAAGTTAATACGAATTTTGGCAAATTTGCGGATAGCCCCAAACTAAAAACGATTTATTTGGAAATTTGAAAGACTTAACAAAATAAATGATGGAGAGAACGTGTCCATATTATTTAACAAAACATGTTTGAGAGAATTCTTGCTTCAGCAGTACACCAAGGAATGTTCACTTTTAGTTATCCGTTATCATAACAACGGACTATCTGATTATCTCATAATAATTAGGGAAGTGAAACTGATGATAGGAACGATGAATATATAAAATTATGTCATGTTTTATATTATAAAACGGATTAGAGCTAAAATTCACAAAACAAGGCAAAATAATTAAATTTGTGTATTTGAAGGAAAAAGATCAAATCGGCTGTCTTAAACGAATACTACAGAAAAATCTAAGAACTTGTGCCCAAAAAACCTTTCTGGTTTTTACTGATATTATCAATAAAGTTAAACGTAATAGAATTTAAAAGAAATTTAATTTCTGTCAAGTAATATTCGAGTCGGACAAACATGTTAATTTGTTATTACTTACAAAACTAAATTGCCCTGATTTAATCGTCATAGAAAGTGTTTTGCCGGTTAGGCTAATACAGAAGAAATAACAAGGAAAATAACTATCCCCTTTTTTTAATCTCGACAGAATGTTTGTTTGGGAAAACGTACTCTATGGAAAACTAGACAAGAATTATTCGTCAACATATATACAGAATATGCGAAATGTTACTCAATCAATGTTTGGCCGTAAATCTCGCTGCGCTTGCCAATAGGAAAATGGTATTTGCCAAGTTACAACAAGAATAACGCAAGTAATATTCGGAACTCGGATGGCATCTTCTATCCATCATATTCACCTCTCATCTTCTACCCATCATATTCACCTCTCATCTTCTACGCATCATATTCACCTCTCATCTTCTACCCATCATATTCACCTATCATCTTCTACCCATCATATTCACCTCTCATCTTCTACCCATCATATTTACCTCTCATCTTCTATCCATCATATTCACCTCTCATCTTCTACCCATCATATTCACCTCTCATCTTCTACCCATCATATTCACCTATCATCCTTCACCCATCATATTCACCTCTCATCTTCTACCCATCATATTCATCCTCTCATCTTCTACCCAATCATATTCACCTCTCATCTTCTACCCATCATATTCACCTCTCATCTTCTACCCATCATATTCACCTCTCATCTTCTACCCATCATATTCACCTCTCATCTTCTACCCAATCATATTCACCTCTCATCTTCTACCAATCATATTCCAACCTCTCATCTTCTACCAATCATTATTCACCTCTCATCTTCTACCAATCATATTCACCTCTCATCTTCTACCCAATCATATTCACCTCTCATCTTCTACCAATCATATTCACCTCTCATCTTCTACCAATCATATTCACCTCTCATCTTCTACCCATCATATTCACCTCTCATCTTCTACCCATCATATTCACCTATCATCTTCTACCCATCATATTCACCTCTCATCTTCTACCCATCATATTCACCTCTCATCTTCTACCTATCATATTCACCTCTCATCTTCTGCCCATCATATTCACCTCTCATCTTCTACCCATCATATTCACCTCTCATCTTCTACCCATCATATTCACCTCTCATCTTCTACCCATCATATTCACCTCTCATCTTCTACCCATCATATTCACCTCTCATCTTCTACCCATCATATTCACCTCCCATCTTCTACCCATCATATTCACCTCTCATCTTCTACCAATCATATTCACCTCTCATCTTCTACCAATCATATTCACCTCTCATCTTCTACCCATCATATTCACCTCTCATCTTCTACCCATCATATTCACCTCTCATCTTCTACCCATCATATTCACCTCTCATCTTCTACCCATCATATTCACCCCTAATCTTCTACCCATCATATTCATCTCTCATCTTCTACCCATCTATTCACCCCTCATCTTCTACCCATCATATTCACCTTTCATCTTCTACCCATCATATTCACCTCTCATCTTCTACCCATCATATTCACCTCTGATCTTCTACCCATCATATTCACCTCTCATCTTCTATCCATCATATTCACCTCTCATCTTTTAACCCATCATATACACCTCTCATCTTCTACCCATCATATTCACCTCTCATCTTCTATCCATCATATTCACCTCTCATCTTCTACCCATCATATTCACCTCTCATCTTCTACCAATCATATTCACCTCTCATCTTCTACCCAATCATATTCACCTCTCATCTTCTACCCATCATATTCACCTCTCATCTTCTACCCATCATATTCACCTCTCATCTTCTACCCATCATATTCACCTCTCATCTTCTACCCATCATATTCACCTATCATCTTCTACCCATCATATTCACCTCTCATCTTCTACCCATCATATTCACCTCTCATCTTCTATCCATCATATTCACCTCTCATCTTCTACCCATCATATTCACCTCTCATCTTCTACCCATCATATTCACCTCTCATCTTCTACCCATCATATTCACCTCTCATCTTCTACCAATCATATTCACCTCTCATCTTCTACCAATCATATTCACCTCTCATCTTCTACCCATCATATTCACCTCTCATCTTCTACATATCATATTCACCTTTCATCTTCTACCCATCATATTCACCTCTCATCTTCTACCCATCATATTCACCTCTCATCTTCTACCCATCATATTCACCCCTCATCTTCTACCCATCATATTCACCTCTCATCTTCTACCTATCATATTCACCTCTCATCTTCTACCCATCATATTCACCTCTCATCTTCTACCCATCATATTCACCTCTCATCTTCTACCTATCATATTCAGCTCTCATCTTCTACCCATCATATTCACCTCTCATCTTCTACCCATCATATTCACCTCTCATCTTCTACCCATCATATTCACCTCTCATCTTCTACCTATAATATTCAGCTCTCATCTTCTACCCATCATATTCACCTCTCATCTTCTACCCATCATATTCACCTCTCATCTTCTACCCATCATATTCACCCCTAATCTTCTACCCATCATATTCATCTCTCATCTTCTACCCATCTATTCACCCCTCATCTTCTACCCATCATATTCACCTATCATCTTCTACCCATCATATTCACCTCTCATCTTCTACCCATCATATTCACCTATCATCTTCTACCCATCATATTCACCTATCATCTTCTACCCATCATATTCACCTCTCATCTTCTACCCATCTATTCACCCCTCATCTTCTACCCATCATATTCACCTCTCATCTTCTACCCATCATATTCACCTCTCATCTTCTACCCATCATATTCACCTATCATCTTCTACCCATCATATTCACCTATCATCTTCTACCCATCATATTCACCTCTCATCTTCTACCCATCTATTCACCCCTCATCTTCTATCCATCATATTCACCTCTCATCTTCTACCCATCATATTCACCTCTCATCTTCTATCCATCATATTCCCCTCTCATCTTCTACCCATCATATTCACCTCTCATCTTCTACCCATCATATTCACCCCTCATCTTCTACCCATCATATTCACCTCTCATCTTCTACCCATCATATTCACCTCTCATCTTCTACCCATCATATTCACCCCTCATCTTCTACCCATCATATTCACCTCTCATCTTCTACCCATCATATTCACCTCTCATCTTCTACCAATCATGTTGTACCCATTATATTTTATCCATCATATTCTATCCATCATATTCACATAACTTTGCACCAAACCATGATTATATTTTTCGATTACTGCAAAATGATTTGACTGGGAGAAATGTTAATCCAGAAACTTCGAATACTTGCCTGTTTTGTGACAACATATCATTACAAATGATGGTGAATATATCTATATATATAAAAATGGATATGCCAGTCTGTGTGTGTGTTTGTGTTTGTGTGTCTCCATTCTAACGAACTCTACTCCTCCAAAAACCTTGGTCCGATTTCAACCAAAATTGGGTCATTTGTCGATCATAACATGAATCTTTGATGTATACAAAATTTTTCGAATCCATTTACAGGGTCTGGCAGACATCACCTAAACGCTTAGAATTTACGATCTTTTCTCCTCCAAGACACCTTATGCGAATTCAACCAAAATCGAATAATTAGTAGACGAAGATCCAAACCTTTGGTGTACACAGACAATTTTTCGAATCAATGTACAGGGTATGTCAAAAATCAACGACAAACACAATTTCAAGCGGTCTTTTGCGCACTTTTATGCATTTCTCCAAGGCGTTTCACTCAAATTCAACCAAAATCGAGTTACATTTAGGTCTGATGTCTTGATATGCGAAGAAAAATTTTAATTGACAAACAGGGTGCGGCAAAATTTAATGGAAAATATTGCTTTTATGTGATCGTTTATTTCTCCGAAACGTTAGTTGTATTCCAACAAAAATTGGGTCCTTAACACATACCATAACAATTTCACGTTTTCTACAAGATACCGACCCCTCCGACGGTTCAGAAACAATGCATCCCCATCTTCTGCGTCACAATACCATTGCATCATATTGCAGGCTCCTGTAACACCCATTGTACATACATCAATTCCCGTTTTTTGGCAAAGTTGACCAAGCATGGATCCCGTATTACAAATACAACAAAAACCAATATTTACTTCGTATTTTTTAACTTACACGTCATGGTAACCTAATAATGGAGCTTTTTTTTGAATAAGCACTTGACCTTACCATTTCAACATAACCACTAAAAAACCCCGAGTTTCGCTAGTAATTTAATAAAATATAATTGTACGTTATTTCTTAAAGAATAGCATTGCTAAAAAATGAATTTATTTCTAACTCAACTGATCTCTAAGGATCCTCTCGATTTATAGGTCAAACAATATTGATTCATTTTCTATGACATGTCAATATTTTGTATGTTATTTGAAGCCAAATCCTGTTTCGTATTTTTAGAATAATTCTTTTTTTGGTTGTGTCTGAGTCATTTTATGGCAAGTTGAAGTCCACCTTAAACAAATTTACGCCACTGGCATTTTTTTTCATAACCAATTTTGTTTGGAGCAGGTTTTGGTGAAACTGGGAGCTTCTAGTCCTGAACCTGCATGTTGGCAGTGAATTTAATTATCAATGCTATCATCATAAAGGAAGCAATTACCATAGAAAAAAATTAAATACTTGGATACTAGATCATTTCAACGACGATATTTACTACTAATATATATATATATATATATATATATATATATATATTAATATAAAACTTTGATCCAAAAGGAAAAGCAGGAAGGTAAATCCCAAAGACCCGATCCTAATTAATATTAATTACATTGATATTAAAACTGATCAAGGTGGAGGGCTCAATGTAATTAATATTTAAATTACAGTGCCAATTATAAAATGAATTAAATTCCGCTGTTCAAATCAGTTATATGGCCATTTCTACATGAAATCCCTAAGAGAAATTTCACACATCATCGGCAACATCTTTATTTCAAAATTTTGAAATAAAGATGTTGCCGATGATGCGTGAAATTTCTCTTAGGGATTTCATGTAGAAATGGCCATATAACTGATTTGATCAGCGGAATTTATTTTATTTTATATATATATATATATATATATATATATATATATATATATATATATATAAAGGTATGTGTTGTAGTGGAAGATCGTGAAATTAAGAGTGTGGGTCACTTCTTTGCAAGTTGATATCCACCTTAAACAAATTAACTCCATCGGCATTTTCACCTCTAACCAACTCTTGCAAAGCCAAACGACAGTAGAGAATGAATGACTGGACCAGGTTTTTGTGAAACTAGAAATTTCCAGTCTTGAACTTGCGCGTGTACCACGAATTTACTTACCAACGACATTATCATAAAGAAAGCGATCAGCAAAGAAGAAATTAACTTCTTGGATACGAAATAAAACCGATGACGAAGATTAGGTTGCATAATTTATTTAAGCTATATCTCATTGTCATATCACGTTGATACATCGGTTCTCGTTTCATCACGAGATTTAAACAATGTCGGGCCTGGACAGTACTTAAATACGTGACTGCTTGGGTGCCGTAAGCTTTGATGCGCAGATTATATCACATTTTACCTCTACTTTTAAAATATTAAAATATCGAATAAATACTTGGAAACAGAACGATTAAAATCTCTCAGATGAAATTATATTGATATTCCATCAGGCTACAGAGTAAAGATACAAAAAAGTTATGGCCTGTAAACATCGATACACTTTGCAAACGAACTGAATATATGGTGTAACAGGATGATGGCCACCGCTCTAGATGCTAGAAACATGATCGGATCTTTTTGTCGCCCCAGAGAAGTACCTGAATACTCTTGTTATGATTTTATCTTGATAAAAATGAAATCTGACGAAAAATGAAGTTTTACTAATGTATCTGAATTGGAACTGCTTAACGCCTAATTGCCGGCCTTGTTAGTGTTCAAACACATTTACGCGGTTTATGGGTGATGAATTATTTTCCACCCTACAGCCCCTTTCCCATTACTCCATCGCTATTTTTATGTCAGATAATCAGTGGTTGTGTGTTGTGGTGCAGTGGATATCGGCTTGAAACGAGAAATCGGGGAGCCGAGTTCAAATTCCAGTTGAATTCATTGCATTTGGCATTGGTGTATATTGGTGGCTAGCCTGTCTTCAACGCTTAACATGAGTAGTCGGATGTGCGTTGTGGTGCAGTGGATATCGACTCCGAAAGACAAATCGGGGAGCCGAGTTCGAATTCCAGTTGAATTCCTTGCATTCACCTTCGCGCAAATACCCTTGGGAAAGGTATTAATCCGTCTCTTCCTTTCAGTTATGGGTTAAATAACAGGACAGATTGGGTTCTATAGCCTTGGCTGGTAACCAGTCTACCGCAGAAAGCAATGGCAAACTACTGCGGGATAATCTTCTGCCCAGTCGGTCATGTCTCTTTCGAGATTTGATCGCCCAAGCGTGTATCACGTATGGCACTTAACTGACTGAATATAATAGTTGGAAACATGAATAAGGCTTCTACTGGACATAAAGTGGGGGGTCAGTTTTATATTGTTATGACATAGCAAACTGATCCCCCACTATTACTACTTAATTATATAATATATCTCTTCCTCCTCTAGCTATGAGTCAAATAACAGGACAGACTTAGCTGGCAACCAGTCTACCGCAGAAAGCAATGACAACCTACTGCGGGATAATCTTCTGCCCAGTCAGTCATATCTCTTTCGAGACATGATCACCCAAGCGTGTTTCACGTATGGCACTTAAATGACTGAATCAGACGAGCCTTGTTGCTTTGTTCCACCAGTTCATACCTTCAATATTAGGACCCGCCATTCCAGTTACATAGGCTCAGATAAACCACATTCCCATCGTATTTTATTAGTAAGTAGGGAATTTCACTCAAATTGAGAGTATGCATCACCGGTCATTAAAACATAGCCCCTTCAAGTCTAGGACCAACCATTATCTACATATCCTGGACCTGGGTATGACAATAAACTACATCTGGCATCAAGGCCTCTGATTGGGAGGTTGTGAGGAGCATAGTATCACCTCTTATTTGCTGTTGTTCCCAGGTCTACCCTGACTTGTGGTGGTAGCACCTGTTAGGGTCCTAGCTACGTGTAAATAGTTTGACGCCAAACTGGAGTCAAAAGTGTAAAAATAGACTTTTATAGATATATATACACAAGAATAGAAAATAAACATTTTTGATGCAAAATATTACCAACCATACATTTGTAAGAGAAAAAATATTACCATAACAAATTTTTGAAGAAAAAAATATTACCAGCAATACATTTTTGCATACAAAACTGGAAGACGTCTTCAGTTTTCTAAAAAATAATAATAATAAAAACTTTTTTCATCAAAATCTGACTAAATCAATCTTCTCACCATAACTGAACATTAAAAAGAATACCTTAAAACCCTACATTTTTGTCATTAAATAACCCACAGAGGTGGATATGCCTTTAAAAAACCTCACTCACTCACTTACTCACCTACATTTGGGTGCCTTTCACACAGTAGTCGCATCCTAGATTTTCAGGAACCGGTTCTATATTGGTACTTTCTGCTTTTTTTTAATCTCGAGAATGACAACAAATCACTTTATAATATCAAAAATAATTAAACCATATTGATAATTTAATAGAAAACATTTATTAATATATTTCCAGATTGAAATTCTGTTCACATCATATTTCTGTTCAGAAGTATGTTTTTCTTTTTATTCTACTGTCATCAGATATGTTACGGTTTCCTAGCTTCATTCGAATCGGACTGCCCTAGTCCCAAAGATCGAATGGAAGACTTAGCAAATTTATAACTAAAAAATTACTATGGGCACTTTGTAGATCTTCTACTTAGAACTTTCTCGATTGCTGTACACTCTGTCTATGGTGCTCTCAATATTCGTCGACAAAACATATTTGTGGCCTTAAGTCTTAGTTTTATCTATTTTGGGCTAACTTGTCCTGATCTGGTTACCACATGGACACGTTCCAGATTATATAACGACGCAGAACTATTTTATTTGTATCTTATATTATTTTTCGATCTCTGAATGTATTTGTTTTGCTATGCCAATGCGCATGGCTGAATGAATAGAACGTTCGACTTCTGACCATGAAGACCGAGTTCGAATCTTACAATAGTCTGTTTGTCAGGAAGGTGACCTCTTGATCTTATGGTTTTGAGGGAGGCGATCTCATCGTGCGGCATGTTTATAAAATGCCTGAAAACCATACCACGGTTTGACTCAAGCTTTGTAAGTGAAATTGAGTAGATGAGACCCTTTGGGATTCGTCTATGGTTGTAATAGCATGAAGTTTTAAGTCATCGTGACCTGTTTGAGCGTCCTGCCCTTTTTCAGACAGTTCACGCTAGCTAACCAGGTCTGGCCCAGAAACTGTAACTAAGGTCTGCTCAAAATAGTATCAGTATAAATGACAGGTGAGCCCTTCGGATGTTAAACAAACACAAATGTGCCTGAGCAGGCATCTGCAACGGGGATTAGCTAGCCACCTTAGTAAACAGACACCCTTAGATACGAGTGGCACGTCCTATATGTCAATGCACTTTCAAGTTTCTGAGTTATACTTTCAATTTTCTGTTACTGCACTAACTTAAATAATTAAATTTGTACACTCGTTTCATTTCAACGTCCACGGCATATATATATATATATATATATATATATATATATATATATAATCGTATCGCCCCAAACAAGGCATTTTACTGCCACTGTTTTTGCAGGGGATGACATAGGAAGAAAGTCATGAGAAAGATTGACAGGTTACAGGGAGTGTCAGGAAGTGGGGAAGAGAAGGATAAGAATACTGATGAGTGGAGTGGAGTGGACGGAGAAAGAAGCATGAGAGAGAGAGAGAGAGAGAGAGAGCGGATACAAGTTAGTGAGATAGGAGATGACTATTGGCTTTACATTTGAATTCTTGAAGATTGTAGCTGTCGGGGAAGCAAGTAAACGAAATGGAATTTCATAGGCGAGAAGTGCGAGAAAAGAAGCTGCTGGAGTAGAATTTTCGTTTACAATTTATTGGTTTCACAGTAAAAGGGTGGGACATAGTTGCTAATCTTGTGGCTCGAGTAAATTTATATGAAGTGGGCATAAGTGAGCTAAGTTCATCGGAGCAGAAGCCGTGAAAGTATTTGTAGAAGAGACACAGGGAAGCCACAATTTACTATTTTAGTTGCTGGTTGGACTTTTGTTCACACTCTGTATTCCATCGTATTCCAATTGAACTTCCAACTTTCTCGACTAACATGCCGAATCTTCTTTTATGTGCTGTGTTCTCTTCAAGACGTAGGCGAACATAGCCCTCCACATCTCCCTATACTCCCTATAGCTCTTTAACACATTTTCTCTTAACCGTATCAAACTCTGCTCTGCTATCCATTTGTTCAAGCCCATCAAGTATGTCATGCGTTGCTTTCACTCATCTCTCTTTCTCTCTATCTGTCCTGTGAGTATCAGATTCTCCTAGCTCTCTTTTCTCATTACATGTCACAGAAACATCAGCTCTCTTTTCTTGATGCTAAGTATCAGTTTCATTTTCTTTTCCATCCTCTCTTAAACCTCGTCGTGGTTAACATCTTCGGTTCATAGTAACCTAAGCACCCTTCTGTAGAACCACATTTCGGTTGATTTGAGTCTTTCTTTCATCTTTTGAGATTGTGTTGCATTCGCCTCCATTTGTCGAATAATTTATTTAAAATTCCTATTTTATTTAATTATCTTGAAATAATAATTTTTTTCCATTGTAATGAAATGACGAAATAAATATGTTTCGTTATTTACTTGAGGTTTGCGCTTCAAGTGAGTGCCTTTTAATCAGAAGGAAGTAAATTTTGCGCCATCGAATTTCCGGCCAAAGATTTCTGTAACCCGGTCAAAACTAAGAGTAGACACATTAAATTCTCGCTGATCTTGCATTCAACCTTTTAATTCCTACTTAACATTATTGATATTTCAAGCATTTCTAAATACGAGAAGTACACAATGGGTCGGAGACATATTATTGAATTATTGTGGGACCTATATTGATCTTGAAAATAGATAATCTAATCACTCAATGATTCGACAATACGCCTCCGGCCCAACAAAGGAGACCTCCTGTCATGCACTCTCGATCGGCCAGCAAATTATCTGTTGGTCACACCAGCATTGCTGTTTTTAGTATATGTAAGTGAAAGAGGATGTGCGTTGTGGTGAGCCGAGTTCGAATTCCAGCCGAGTTCATTGCATTCAATTACGCGCAAATACCCTTGGGAACGATATTAATCCGTCTATTCCTCCCAGTTATGGGTTAAATAGCAGGACAGATTGGGTTCCATAGCCTTGGTCGGCAACCAGTCTACCGCAGAAAGCAATGGTAACCTACTGCGGGAAAATCTTCTGCTCAGTCAGTCATGTCTCTTTCGAGACATGATCGCCCAAGCGTGTATCACGTATGGCACTTAACTGACTGACTGAAGTGAAAGAGTAGAGACAATCTGTTCCATGTTTGAGCACATTGAAGAATGGGTAGATGCAAATTCTTTAGCGACAGGAGTGGTACTTTAAAAATGGTGCAAAATTGGTGGGTACACATGCTGGCTTCGGCCAACAAACGACGGCAAACATACCAACTTGCCTGAACCGGATACTGCAATCAAAGACCTCAATTAGGCAGGCAAAAAGTCTGCATATAAAAATCGATTCTTTCTGTGTGTATCTCTGGCTGTCTGGCAGCCTCACTGGCATATCTAGGGTAAGCGGGCAATGTGCAGGCGCGAAGAGGGTGGAGCACAATGAAGTAACTTGTCCAAGAATATAACTGTTCAGTCGACGTAAAATCAGAATTTGGCCGACAAGATGACCCATGTTTAGCTCGATATGTCTACAAAATAACCTGAACCTGCACACCAGGTGTGTGCTACTTCTTTCGAAACAATGAGTTCCAGTCAGATAATGGAAGTACATCAACTCAGTGAGCATTCAGGAGTACAGCTTACTCCTGAATATTTTGTTGTTGGTTGGTTGTTTTGTTTTAAGGTATATCAACCTCGGCGGGTCATTTATTGCAAACTAAACTTTATTTATTTATTGCTGGTAATACCTTTTTTTTTCAACAATTTATTGTTGTTTTTATATAATTTTTGTGTCTAGTCATACTTTTTTCTTTTTTCGGGTATCAAGATTAATTGGGATTTGTTTTTAAGGGCAGGGTCCCCAAGTCCTACCCTGTTATTTAACCCATAACTGGAGGGAAGGGACGGATTAATACCTTTCTTAAGGGTACCAGTGCTTAAGTGAATGCAAGTATTCAACTGGAATTCGAACTCGGCTCACCGATTTCTATTTCCGAGCCGATATCCACTGCACCACAAAGCACTAAACGCTTTTCTTTCTTTTTTAATCGTATCACCACGAGCAAGGCGGTCATGACACTGATGTGCAGGGGGCTACATAAGTGTAAAAAGACTAATTAGAAGAGAGTGAAGAGGAAGACGAACCAGTTAGAAAGGGGCAATAGAAAGATGAGAATGCAAGAGTGATGACGGTTTCAAAGGTGGAGAGAAAGGAAAGGATATACGGGGTGGGGAAAGAACTAGAATCAAGTGGTTAATAGATGAGTATTGACATTGGATTTAAATTCCTGGAGGTTGTAGCCGTCAGAAAAGCAAGAATATGGGAGCGAGTTCCACAGGCGGGAAGTGCGAGAGAAGAAGCTGCAGGAGTAGAATTGTCGTCTGCATTTGGCTAACCTGACTGTGAATGGGTGGGACCCAGTTGCCAGTCTGGTTGCATGAGTAAACATCTGTTGAGGAGGCACCAGTGACTTAAGTTCGTCCGAGCAGAAGCCATGAAAGTATTTATAGAACAGACAAAGGGAGGCCACGTCGGTGGGGGAGTGGCTGTAGTCGAGCCGCCAAATCAGTACCTATCACATTACTGATTCTCCTTTGGAGCCTGTCGAGAACACTGAGGTGAACGGCTGGGGCGCCTGACCATATATGGCAGCAGTATTCTATGCACGGACGAATGGTTGATTTGTATATATGCAGGATGGATTCAAGCGGAAAAAACATCTTGGCCCGACACAGTGACCCAAACTTCTTAGCAGTGGATTTAGCTATGGACTCAATGAAGTGGTTCCATTTGAGATCAGAAGTGAGTGTAAGGCCGAGGAGGCGCAGTGTATTGCTCTCAGGGAGAATCGCTTGGTCCATGCTTATGGGAGGCAGGAGAGGTTGCCTGTGATGATTGACAGACAACAGCTTGGTCTTAGACGCATTGAAATTGACAAGCCACTTCTTGCCCCAATTCACCACATTGTGTAGATCCCGTTCAAGGTCAGCTGCGAGATTATGTTTGTCCGCCACGACGGGTTTCTTACTGATGCGGGAGTAAATTGTGGTGTCATGTGCGTAGATGCCTACTTGGCACTTGATCTCATCTGGTAGGTCATTGATGAAAATGAGGAAGAGCGTCGGGCTAAGGATAGAGCCCTGTGGGACACCAGCATTTGTGCTGTAGGATGAAGAGGCATGCCCATTCAAAACGACCTTCATTAATCGGTTATTTAAAAAAGATTGGATTAGATCAAGCAAGCGTCCGATAATACCGTAACCCCGTAGTTTGCATAGAAGGCCAAGTGCCAAACCCTGTCAAAAGCCTTGGAGATGTCCACAGCAACAGCACGAGCCTTGCCTGACTCATCAAGGGCCTGGAGCATGTACTCCATAACGGTTGTTAGCATGTCGGCCGTGGACCTGGCGAAGCGGAAACCATACTGCCTGTCAGAGTAGAGTTTGTGGGCAGTAAGATGTTGAACTATTTCAGCATTAACTATGGCCTCGAACACTTTCCCGAAAATTGATAGAAGACTGATAGGCCCATAGTTGGATGGGTCCGAGGGTTCACCACAGTTCTTAAATACAGGAACGACTGAAGAGAACTTCCAGCATACAGGAAAACAGGAAGCAGAAAGGCAGTACTTATACAGTTTAGAGAGGATAGAGGAGAGTTCAGGAGCACACCTCTTAAGGACTATCACTGGGATTCCATCACCACCGCTCGCCTTATAGGGTTCAAGTTTTTAAGTCGGAGTAATATATACGTCGTACAGTTTGGCTTCAGTTCTAATAGGGAAGTCGGGTGAAGGTACTCCAGATGAGTCAAATGTGGAGTTGGATAAGAATCTGCGAGCAAAGCACTCAGCTTTGTCCGCAGATGACGTGAGAACCTCAAATTCATTGATTAAAGGAGGGATTGAGGATTTGCAGTTGTTCAGCACCCGTTTGCATAACCGCCAATAGTCCTTGGAGCCGAACTTGCGGTCAGCTATGCGCTGTCGCATTCTCTCAGCAAACAACCGCTTGGCGTCATTCAGGATTCTCTTGCACTTATTACATGCGGACGTGCATAAGCGCCTATTGTGATCAGATGACTGTCTCCGGAATAGTCGGAAGTAATAGTTCCTGTGGGCAATGGCGGCCGAACAGGCAGGAGAGAAACAAGGAGAGGAATGAGGTTTTAGACAATACTTCCTGGTAGGTATGAAGGCATCAATGCCAGCTTTCACCCATGACGAAACCTCAGAGGCACAGTCATCAACTGGGAGATCGAAGACTTTTCCCCATGAGACATCTCAGAGAAAATCGCGAAAGGCGTCCCAGTCAGTTTTTTGGTAGCAGTAGGAGGTCCTATAGGTAGGAGGCTCCTGGGGGGAGTGAGAGTGGAAAGAAATATTGAGAAAAACAAGGGCATAGTCTGAGTTGCCCAAAGGGCAAAGCTCCGAGACTTGACAGGCATCAGGTGCAGAGGTAAAACATATATCTATTAGCGAGCAGTATCCAGAGGGAGTGCTTGGAAAGGGAGTGGGGAAGTCCACCACTTGCGTAAGGGATTGGGAAATAGCAAAGTTCATGGCGTGGATGCCCGCTGGATCAGTAGTAGAGTCTTTAAGCCACTCAGAGTGATGGGCGTTGACAGCACCTGGTATTCCCAAGCGGTCACCCATCTAAGTACTGACCAGGCCCAACTTTGCTTAACTTCGGTGATAGAACGAGAACGGTGTATTCAACGTGATATAGCCGTAAGCCTAACATATTTTGTCAAGAGAGTTAAATTAGCCATTGGAGTGAATAACTATATATCCTGTGTCAGTCTATTAGAAAAAGGGAAAACTGGAATTGAACAGTACTTGACACCTTCTCGGCATGGACATCACTCACTACCGTGACAGTCATTACTTAACACCAACAGATTGTTACCTTTCACATTTTTCTGTGTAACGGCCATTATATCGCCAAGACTCATTGAATATCATGCTCTTTCTGATATACATTAATGATCTCCCTGATACCATAAGATCCCAAATAGGTATGTACGCCGATGACACCACAGTTTATTCTCGCCTCGATCAAAAATCTGGTGCGGGCGACAAAGTTAACCTTGCAGCCGGACTTCCAATCCGTAGTGGACTGGGGTAAGAAATGGCTCGTAAATTTTAATGCTTCTAAAACGAAGCTACTATCAATTAATCGTCATAGACAATCGCACCTACCTCCCATTAGCATGGATCAGGCTTGCCTCCCAGAGAGTAAAACACTACGCCTCCTTGGTCTCACACTTTCAGCGGACCTCATGTGGAATGACTATATCGAATCCATTGCTAAATCCGCTGCCATGAAAGTCAGTTCTCTGTGCAGGGCCCGGAGGTTTTTATTTCCGTCTGAACCTATCCTGCACATATAAATCTACCATCCGCCCGTGCATTGAATACTGTTGCCATATCTGGTCGGCTGGCCCTACTATTCTCCTTGGGCTTCTCGACAAGGTACAGCGGAGGGTCTGTAATGTGATCGATACTGACTTGGCTGACCGCCTGCAGTCTCTCACCGGCGCGACGTGGCTTCCCTGTGTCTCTTCTATAAATACTTTCATGGCTTCTGCTCCGATGAACTTAGATCACTGTTGCCCCCTAGGTTCGAATTTGAACGAGATACTAGATTAGCAACTAGATCCCACCCTTTTACAGTGAAACCGATAAAATGCAACCGCAACTTCTACTCCAACATTTTCTTTTCTCGCACTTCCCAACTGTGGAATTCCCTTTCACATGACTGCTTCCCCGACGGCTACAATCTCCAGGAGTTTAAATGTAAGGTCAATAGACACCTCCTAACACACTAACTCGCCTCCATACTTTCAAACACTCTTCCCATCCTCCCAACTACCTATCACCCTGCTTCTGACATTTCCTATATCTATCCACTCTTTCTATTTATCTTCCTCTATGTAGCCCCAAGCGCAATAGTGGCAGTGGAATGCCTTGCTTGGGGTGAAATGATTAAAAAAATATCAGTTTAGGTGTGTGTTCTGTGAGAGGGGACCACTACGTGAGATACTCATAGACAATGACACCACATTCCGCAGCCAGGAGTTCTGGACCTTTTCTCCTTTGAATGGGACATGCATTTGCGTTTCGATGCACGCATATTCCGGCTGAAAATGGAATAATGAAACAGTGTCACAGAAGTGTCAAGAGGACTGCGGACAAGATGAAGTATAATGCTGTAGCCTGATATTGAACTAAAAAATCTTTGGCTTAAGTCACAGGAACTAACCAACGTCCATATCCACTAGGGCATGTGTCCTTACGCAACTTAAGAAGACCGTACAAATGGCAACAAAGATGAAGACAATAGTGTTATATATCGCCGTACGACGACAAAACAACAAACACGCATATATAAAAATATAAGGTTATATTTTTATTAATAACGACGGACCGTGTGGAATAGAGAACGGAAGGGTGAGAGGCACATGGGTTGACGGGAGTGTAGTCTTGCCGTGGTATTTGTCTGCTTCCACTGGCCGTTCTCTGCTGGCGAATCTGTGTGTCGAGGTCTTTATATAGTCTTCTAGAACCGGGACTCTCCTTCCGGTTTTGCCTCGCCCACGCAACGCCCACGTAATTCTAAGAGACACCTGATCTGTTTGCCTCTGTAGCCATTTCCGCCGCTGTCGGAAATAAGGTCAAAACGACATCCGCTCCCTTCACCGACAGGAAACATCATCGCTTGCATCACTTCCTCGGGTGGGGCCAGATTGTTATATTACAATAGTCCGAATAATGTAAATACTGTAAATACTCAGAAATATAGACAAATACATCTTCTCCATGCTAGAAAGATAATGTGTTCAAACGTATATTCGCACGGCTTTAAAGATGATGTGTTTTAAACGCATATTCGCACGGCAAGATGGATGATGCGTTCAAATGCATTTTCTCCTGGCTAGAAAGATGGTTGGTTTAAACGCATATTCGCACGGCAAGATGGATGATGCGTTCAAATGCATTTTCTCCTGGCTAGAAAGATGGTTGGTTTAAACGCATATTCTCCCAGTAAGAGAGATGGTGTGTTCGATCGTAAATTCTCCCAGCTAAACTTATCTCAAGTATATTCTTCCGACTCGAAAAATGATGTGTTCAAAGGCATATTTTAACGACTAGAAAGATGATGGGATCAAACGCATATTCTTCCAAATAAAAAAAATTTATGTTAAAATGCATAATCACATGGGGTAAGATATAGCTGATTTTCTGAATGAAAGGCTGAAAGTATGGAATACCCAGTGAGAATCGAACTCACTACTCAGTAGTAATAGGTTCTAGCAAGATAAGCTTGCTAACCATTACCCCACGTCGAGGTGCCCCGAAAGGGGTAAAATATAGTGTGTTCAAACGCATATTATCACCACTAAAGTAATCGTGTATTCAAACACATATTTTTCCGGTTAGAAAGTTAGTGCATTCCAACGCATATTCTCTCGACTACAAAGATGGCGTGTTCATGCGCATATTATCCAGACTAAAAAGATGGTGTGTTCAAAATCATATTCTCCCGGCTAGAAAGTTCTTGTGATCGCTTGCGTGTTATCCCAATAAAAAGATGGTATATTCAAACGCATATTCTTTCGAATAAAATATGAAGTGTTCGGCTGCATATTCCCCAGACTAGACCGATGGTGTTTTTAAACGCATATTCTCCTGGCTAAAAATATGATGTATTCAAATGAATATTCTAAAGACTAAAATATGATGTGCTCAATTCCCCAGAGTAAAAATGGGATGCTGCCAAAGTGAGAAAGATGATGTGTTCGTTCGAATGAAAGATGGCGCGTTCAAACACATATTTTCCCGACTAGAGATATGGTAAGTTCAAACGCTTATTCTTCATGATGATAGAACCGATATTCTACCGGCTAGAAAGATATTATGTTCAAACGCATATTCTCCCGATTGAAAGTTCGCGTTTTCAAACGTTTGCTTTCTGCACCAGTAAAATAGTGTGTTCAGACGCATTTTTCCCCGACTAGAATAATGGTGGATTCAAATGTATATTATCCCTTTAAAAAATATGGTGTGTTCAAACTCATATTCTCTTGACTAAAATGATGGACTGTTCAGACAAATACTTTCCCTTCCTAGAAAGATGATATGTTTAACTGCATAATCTAAAGATTAAAAAGATGGTATAATTCAAAAGCTTATTTTCCCAAATAAAAAGATTGTGTTCAAACAGTCATTCAGTTAAATGCCATACGGGATACACACTTGGGTGATCATGTCTCGAAAGAGACATGACTGACTGAGCAGAAGATTACCCCGCAGTAGGTTGTCATTGTTTTCTGCCCTAGACTGTTTGCCAGCCATAAAACCAAATCTGTCCTGTTATTTAATCCATAACTGGTGGGAAGAGAGGGATTAATACCTTTCCCAAGGGTATATGTGCGTACGTGAATGAAAGATATTCAGCTGGAATTCGAACTCTGCTTCCCGATTTCTCATTCCGAGCTGATATCTGCTGCACCACAACGCACATCGAGTTAGTATCACGACTAAATATATGTTCAAATGCTTATTCTCCTGACTATAAAGTTGGTGTGCTTATGTGCATATTCTCCCGGCTAAATTATTGGTGTGGCCAGGCACTTATTCTCCCGATAAAATAGATTTTCTGTTCAAACGCATATTCTCCTATCTCGAAAGATAGCATTTTTAAACGCATATTTCCAGGCTAGAACGATGGTTTAATCAAACGCATATTCTCCCGATGCTGTTCAAACGCTAATTCTGTCGGGTCGAAAGAGTGTTTGTTCAAATGTATATTTTCTGTGCTACGCCGATGTTGCGTTCAAACATATATTATTCCGACTGGAAAGTAGTTGTTTTTAATTGTATATTATCCCGGTAAGACAAATGGTGTTATCAAACGCATATTATCCGGGTTAGCAAGATCATGTGTTCAAACGTATATTCTCATGGTTAGAATATGCTATGTTTAAACGTGTTATCTCTGAAACACATATTCCCTTAGCTTTAAAAATGGTTCTTTCAAGCGCATGTTCTCCGGATAGATATATTGTGTCTTCAAAAACATATTCTCCCGGCGAGATATATGGTGCGTCCAAACGTACATTCTCATGCATCCCGATTAAAAATTGGGTTCAAACTCATATTCTCCTAACTCAAAAGATGGTGTGTTCAAACGCATATCCCCTTTGTTAGAGAGACGGTGTGTTGTTATGCTGTCCTCCTTCGAGGAATGGACACTTCCTCTTACTATATAATTACTTTCAAGAAGGCAGTTGACAGCAGTCAATACGACAGCTAGTATGCAGTTAAAGCCAGCGACGATTCAGGCAATAAGC
Organism: Ascarosepion bandense; assembly: GCA_037127315.1. Lineage (NCBI taxonomy): Eukaryota > Metazoa > Mollusca > Cephalopoda > Sepiida > Sepiidae > Ascarosepion > Ascarosepion bandense. The sequence goes on from JBBBDQ010001969.1 coordinate 1,067,363, forward strand.
AATGTAACAGTACTGTTCAGACTTACTTATTCCTATTTATTTATTGGTCCTGGGTATGACAATAAACTACATCCGGCAGCAAGGCGTCTGATTGGGAGGTTGTGAGAAGCATGGAACCACCACTTAATTGCTGTTATTTCCAGGTTCACCCTGACCCGGGGTGGTAGCATCTGCTAGGGTCCCATTATGGGTAAATAGTTTATCTCCAAACTGGGGTCAAAAGTATAAAAATAGACTTTTATAGAAATATATACATAAGAATAGACTTTTATAGAAAAATATACATTTTTGAAGGAAAAATATTTCCAACCATACATTTTTAAGGAAAAATAATTATTACCAAAATACATTTTTGAAGGAAAAAAAATTATTACCAGCAATACAATTTTTAACACAAAACTGGAAGACGTCTTCAGTTTTCTAAAATAAAATATAATAATAAAATTTTTTTTTCATTAAAATTTGTCTAAATCAATCTAATCACTATAACTGGACATTAAAAAAAATATACCTTAAAACCCTACTTTTTTGGCATTAAATAAACCACAGAGGTTGATATACCATGAAACAAACTCAAGCAAACAAACTATTTATTATTAACACTTACTTTGTACATATGTTCTTGTTATACTAGACAATTGGAGTAGATAGACTAAACTATCGCCCGGTTCACACTCCACCCACTTCTATTGAACAGGTGAAGAAGCTCATCCCTTGTTTCCTGTTTAGGATGCGGTTTCCAGTTTTCTCTTTTCTAATCTCACTGTTTTTTTTTTTTTCAATTGGAGTAGATAGACTAAACTATCGCCCGGTTCACACTACACCCACATCTATTGAACAGGTGAAGAGGCTCATCCCTTGTTTCCTGTTTAGGGTGTGGTTTCCGGTTTTCTCTTTTCTAATCTTCTCACTGTTTTTTTTTTTTTCAATTGGAGTAGATAGACTAAACTATCGCCCGGTACACACTCCACCCACATCTATTGAACAGGTGTAGAGGCTTATCCCTTGTTCCCTGTTTAGGGTGTGGTTTCCGGTTTTCTCTTTTCTAATCTTCTCACTGTTTGTTTTTTCAATTGGAGTAGATAGACTAAACTATCGCTCGGTTCACACTCCACGCACATCTATTGAACAGGTGTAGAGGCTCATCCCTTGTTCCCTGTTTAGGATCTGGTTCCTGGTTTTCTCTTTTCTAATCTTCTCACTGTTTGTTTTTTCAATTGGAGTAGATAGACTAAACTATCGTCCGGTTCACACTCCACCCACATCTATTGAACAGGTGTAGAGACTCATCCCTTGTTTCCTGTTTAGGATGCGGTTTCCGGTTTTCTCTTTTCCAATCTTTTCACTCTTATTTAGCCCCCTGCACATCAGTGGCATTACCGCCTTGTTCGGGGTGATATGATTAAAAAAAAAATACTAATACACTCCTTTGAACCTACCTCTTGTGTTTCGTGTCTTACTTCCGGCAAAGCTGGTCACTAAAACGTTGCGGCCATGTCGCGCCAAAACAACTCCACAGGAAATTGGCGATGAAAATTCACAACATGTATTCAAATTTATATTCTTCTGGTAGAAAGATGTTGTCAAACGCATCCCCTCCCACTACTCCCGACTCAAGTACAAAATCGTATTCTCTTGGCTAGAATTGTGGTGTGTTTAAACGCATATTATTCCTTCCCTACCTATCTCTCTTTCATATCAAATGTCAGTCAGTGCACCGTGAAAAATGTGAATGGATCCCAATCATGCAGGCATTACATGCGTCTCCGTATTGGCAGATGTATATCTTCTGACAGGCTTGGAAGTGTGTTCCAAATAAAATAATACGTGGTGCAAGAATAAATCCATCGACCAGACAGACACCTAAAATTCTAGCATACACATTAATCGTAAATTGATGCTGGTGTCTAGCCTGTATTGTACCATGTGGTTTCTGATCTACTCATAAACTTTGGTTGTGCGAATTTTTTATTGCATCTCTTCCAAATGTTGATTCATCCGTAAACAAGACTGAAGAACGGTTTGGTAGTTCTGGGCAATAAATTATCGACAAAAGTTCCTTCTTGGAGAGTAATCAGAGAGCGAAAGACCCTGCACGCGTTGCAAATGATAAAGGAGGTGCTCTTGAACAACCCTCCATGCAGTACGACATGCTAGAGCCTCATGGCGTGTGGAGATATCTGAATCATATCCGACAGCCTGTAGACTGTGTTTTTCGTAAGATCGGATCTCAGTCTTCCTCGATGCATAGTTTCTGGTGCCACGAATCCTGTCTCAGTAACGCGGCGATAAACAGCAGCAAAGGTCGGATGACTCGTCTGCCTTCGGTCTTGAAACTCAATATGATACAGACGTGCAGCTTTGAGTTCATTACCATTCGAGCGATATCACTATTTCATTCTCAGTTAACTCACTACTCAGTCAGTTAAGTGCGATACGTGATACACGCTTGGGCGATCATGTCTCGAAAAAGACATGACAGACTAGCAGAAGATTATCCCGCAGTAGGTTGCCATTGCTTTCCGCAGTAGACTGGTTGCCAGCCAAGGCTATATAACCCAAATTGTCCTGGTATTTGACTCATAGCTAGAGGGAGAAGAGATGTATTATATTATTACGTATTAATTAGTGGGAAATCAATTTATTACTTCATAGCAATATAAAACTGATCCCCCACTTTATGCCCAGTAGAAGCCTTAATCAACTATTATATTCAGTTAGTTAAGTGCCATACGTGATACACGCTTGGGCGATTATGTCTCGAAAGAAACATAGCTGACTGGAAAGAAGATTATCCTGCAGTAGGTTACCATTACTTTCTGCGGTGGTCTGGTTGCCAGCCAAGGCTATAGAACCCAATCTGTCCTGCTATTTAACCCATAACTGGAGGGAAGTGACGGATTAATACCTTTCCCAAGGGTATTTGCGCGTAAGTGAATGCAAGGAATTCAACTGGAATTCGAACTCGGCTCTCCGATTTGTCTTTCCGAGTCGATATCCACTGCACCACAACGCACATCCGACTACTCATGTTAAGCGTTGAAGACAGGCTAGCCACCAATATACACCAATGCCAAATGTAAGTTCTTCAAATGGCAACATTGTGCCGCCTACGGTAAACTTTCTTTAATAAATTAAGGATTTAGGATATAAATTTATATGGGCTTTGTTCTTTTGATGTGAATAATTGATGAGTTTTGATAAGCAACTCACACAAGAATATACTAAAATGTCAGTAAGATAAAAAAAGATCAAGGCCAAAAATACGAAAGCATTTTTCTATTATCATAAATCAGGCGTACCTGTCACTGACAGAAAGCGTTACGCACGTATTCATCATGCACTCGATACTTGTTAACACTGTCATTTTCCATCTCTCTCTGCCTCCATATATATATATATATATATATATATATATATATATATATGATCTGGCGTGTCTTAGACCTCTCGACCACAAATGACGATCAGTCTAAACAAAGTAAAATTATATATATATAAATTATATATATATATATCTATATAAGCAATCGGAGTCTAACCGTACTGATGAGCTGTGATACAGCGAAACAGATCTGTCTACGGATGACTATATATATATATAGATATAAAGTTTTAAAGTAATTATTCATGTGATTTTATGATTTTTTTTAAATTTTAAGGACATAAATTATATGAACATTGTCTAAATGTTTTGTTTATTCTCGCACTTTCGGCAATACTTTTACCGATTTTCTAGTATGAATGTTATTTTACGTGTAACAGACTGTATGTGGTGTTATATATGATGTAGAATAGTGTGTATTTAAAGCACATTTAAAACAACATGCCAGGCCACACACACAATAACGCGAAATCCTCATCGAAAAGACAATCATACTTAAACATGAAAACAATAAACAAAAACTAAAATACTCGAAGCCATATACATGAAACAGTTGAAACCTAATCTTAACAAAATAAACTACGAAATCTCCAATGCATATATTAGATAACAGAAGCGATTGGTTAGCCCAATGGCTGTCCATACTTAATACTTCTCGCCCCAACTCTCGCGTGGTCATGTGTGACGTCACAAGTTGTAGTGCGATTTTCGCTTCCAGCACGTACGCATGCACGTGTTCGCGGTTGCTTAGAAAATCTTCCATGCAAACAAATTAGATGACTACTACTATCTTTCGTCTGCGAACTTTTTAGTACCCTCAATATAATTGTCATCTTTGATAATCGCTGATGTAAGCCGAAAGCTCAGAAAGGTTTAAATAAAAAAAAACATGTATCCATATTGTAATTTTCATTCTTCTGTCAACGATAATGCTATTTAGCTTATCAGATGATATGAAAAGAATTTACATAAAATCTATCGACAAAATTTGTCTATATTATTTAATAAAACATGAATCAATGAAAAAATGCTGCCTAAATACAGACACACACACAATATATATATATATATATATATATATTGTCGGGGAGTCGCCCCTATTTACACACTTTATGGACTCTTCCATAGTATACAAATAATCCTGCCTACAGGGTTGTGTTGGTTCAGTTGAGTTGAGTTGAGTTGTTAGCCAGAGCACTTGAACCCCGCTCGTTTATCAGCAAGAAATATAGTCATATTACCGGACTTACTTCTTTGTGTATATCTGACTTCTACTAACAAGTATTCCTGAATCTACTAACCGTGTACAGGTTGTATTTCTTTTGTTCAATACACTTACTTTTTTTCCTCTAATATCTTTTTTGTGTTATTATAATATTGTGTGGTTTTCAAGAATCCACAACACACACACACACACACACACACACACACATATATATATATATATATATATATATATGGGGACAGGGAGAATGTGTGTGTGTGAGAGAGAGTATGTGTAATTTTTTCCTGCAGAAACCAAAAATGATAAATTAGAGACAAAAACAATGATATATTGGTTGAATAAAGTTGTGCTTCTACAAAACTGAATTTTATTAAATTTATACGCAATAAATCAACGAATTTATTATGATGAATAAAATTTTATATATGTGTATTTCTTAGATGATGTATTGTAACTATTTACACTGATTTTCTAATCTGCATTGCCGTATTCCCGAAGTTTGACGAGAAGAGTTGAGTGTTCAATCCCTGCAGGCTTTTCTGCTGAGCGAAGAAAATCATGAAGTTTTGATTCTGCAAATTAAAAGTACCAAAATGTAGAATTAGAACAGTCTACCCCAGTGGAATAAATAAAGTGTTCCACTCGAAATTCCATCGTATATCACTTAAAGAAGGTTGGAGTTTACAACAACCTCAAACTTCGTAGGTATGGCAATAAAGATGAGAAAAACAATCCGAATGATATAAATAGGGTAAAAAAGAAATTTACTACTTTTAAAATCTCTTGCGCGCCATACTGTGTAGTCTCACATTCTCTATACGGCCCTCAGACCATATTTTAACATATGAAAATGTTCTGAATACTTTATTTATCTATTCTGGTGATGGTTTCTGCAGAACGGAATTCTTTCGTTGCTTCTAACCTTTTTCAAAATTCTATTTCTTAAAGATGAGCCTAGAAATATTTTCGGATCATTTGTACACCTTTATGCAAATAATACCACTTTTAGGGACGTATTTCTAAAAACTATAAGATAATCAGAGGTCTAAATCTGATCTTTGCAGCTGATCTCTACTGTGAGCGAGATCTAACAATTAAAATGTGAAATAACTGGGTTGCAAGTTTCAATACCCCAAGCACAATGACATTATCGTTTCATAGCATATCCATATTAACCTCCAGATGCGACGAACTCTCTAAATGAATGCCTCTTGAGTCTAGAATTTCAATTCAAGCTTCAGGTGTAACTTATGTATTCACACACACACACACACACACACACACACACACACACACACACACACACACACACACACACATGTATATCTATCTATCTATCTATCTATCTATCTATCTATCTATCTATCACACACACATGTACATCCATCTATCTATCTATCTATCTATCTATCTATCTATCTATCTATCTATCTATCTCAGTCTGTTCATTATCTATCTATCTATCTATCTATCTATCTATTTTCTCAATGTGTCCATTATATATCTATCTATCGGGTAAGATGGTTATATTTTCGCTGTTTTCTATTTTTAATTTCGCACGTGCGCGTTTTACGTTTTTTGTTTTATTTTGTTGACTGCACAATGTAGCCGGGTCAGTTGTGCCCCGTTTGAGAGAAAAAATGCACCAAGGATCAATTTACTCAGCCAGAATTTTGGGAACGGCATGCAGTAATGCTTGGTAGGCATGCCAGGTGCTCTAATAGGAACATTATAGAGTCTGTGGATGTCAAATGAGGATTGAGAAAACGGTGGATGAGTCTAAGGGTGATTACGAAGTTACGACAGCTCGGAAAATTTACGCTGATTATTCTGATAAGAAAAGAACTCCTGAATTTGGAAGTGAGGACCTCAGACTCAACATGGAACTCTATTGCAAGGGCCTTGAATAGTTAATGCTGCTCTGAGTCGAAAAGGTGACTGCTGGAAGACGCTATGTCTAGCAGCAGGACTCTGCACCATTTGTTATTCAAACTAATATCCTCACCTTTGCTAGAGATTGTATTCTTATATTTTTAACTATTGTCTATAGATCTGAGAATCCATGGGTAGAGATAATTCATGAGTCAGCCTGAGAAAAATTCAGCTACTTGTATTGAGTAGACCAACACACACACACACTCATTTTTCAATACGTGTATGAGACAAGATTTTTTTCTTTGACTGAGATTCCCTTCCCTCTATTTTACACAAGCGGGAAAACCTAGTCATGGAATCAGAAAATTTCTCAAAACTCATAATCTGTTCCATCTGACCACCTAATTTCCAAACAGCAACCTATTATGTGTGAGGCGCAATTGAGCGAAAGACCAACAAAATTCCTGAACTGAAAGCATAAATCATGGCCACATTCCTCAACTTAAGCAAGGAAACAGTCTAGAAGAGTTGCAGAAGATTACGAAGTCGTCTGGAGGCCGTAGTTTGAGATAATGGCAATTTTATTAAATAAATTTATTTTTTAGCATTTCAAAATATTTTTCTGCGTAATATTGGGAATATATCTGTTAAAATGGAATGTCAGTGTTATTTACATGTTTGCGTAATATAGACAATTTATATAATATATAATATTATTATATATTTAATATATTATTATGTATCCTTTGACTGTATTTCTGAAATGGAGTACTATTTACAGTATTTACATTATTCAGACTTTTGTCATCATGTATGTTGCCATTTGTACGACGTTTCGGCTGTTGTACGTTTGAGCCTACTTCAAGTGATAGGAATTTAAAATTTAACCCTTTATTACAATCACTTAAGGACACATGGCTCTGTAGATGTAGACGTTGGTGAGTTCCTGTGACTTGACCTAAAGAGTTGTGAGTTCAATACCAGGCTACAGCAGTAGTGAACAAGTAACTTACAGGGTTAGAGGGAGATAACACATAACTACCAGAAGAGGCTCTAAGCAAGGAATGAGAATGATATACCACAGTGATTGTAATAAAGGTTCGGCTCGAAATTATTAGCACCTGAAGAAGAACGGAGCGTACAACGGCTGAAAATGTCGTACAAATGGCAACAAAGATTAGGACAATAGTCCAAATAATTTAAATACTGGGAATTATATATATATATATATATATATATATATATATATATATAATTATCAAAATATTCTTTGAAAAAATCTGGAAGACAGACTTACAAAACAATCACAACCCCCATAACGATCTCACACACAAACAAAAACTAGCATTAGAAAACATCCGTGAGAACAATGACATAATAATATAAGAAGCCGACAAGGGCAGTGGATGTAGTCATTATGGATAAAACTTACTACAAAACAAATATTTAAGTTATGCTAGGAGACGAAAATAACTACAGATTAATCAACCATAATATTGATTAAAACATCGCATCAAAAATTTAAAAATATCTCTGGCAAGGATATAGATATTTAAAAATATCTCTGGAAAGGATATAGATATTTAAAAATATCTCTGGAAAGGAAAGAGAATTGTAACTTAAAATTAACGGACCTTAATTTTAAGTTACAATTCTCTTTCCTTTTTTTTGCGAACCCAGACGATGTCAATTTTTTCTTTTCTTGTTTATTTGATTTTATTTTGTTTTATCTTTTTCTTTTTCTTTTTCTTTTTAAATTTCTTTGCAAATCTATTTAAAAAGGAAAATTAGATTGATTTTTCTCCAGTTTCTGAAAGGATTTTTCTGTTACTGAGGTGATGTGTTATCCCCCGTGGGGATTTTCATATCGAAATGATCATCCAACATCATTGAATTAATCCTTTTTTAATTTATATTTGCTCTGTAATATTTTATTACATGGAGCTCTCTTCCTGGATCATTTTTTAATATTAAAATAAAATTTTTAATATTAATTAGGATCGGATTTTTGGAATTTACCTTCCTGCTTTTTCCGCTTGGATTAAAGTATCTGAATTAATATATATATATATATATATATATATATATATATATATATATATATATGTTGTAAATTCTCAAGCTCAAAAATATTTCAATTCACTTTAGGTTTCATTTCTATGCATAATGCATCATACAATCAAAGAAACATTAGTTCCCTTGACGAAAGCGGAAGTGAGCTCAGAAGATTCGAACTGATTTATTAAATCTATAGGTTCTCCAAACGAATATCAAACCCTCCGCACTATTGAATGTTGCCATCTGACAAAGTTATACTTTACAGAAGATCCCCATTGTTGCCGAGGTTCTTTAGTTATTTACGAAACCTTTACAGCGTGAACTAGAACTCCAACCACCCACCCACCCGAATTGAGTTATATCTTCCGGCATGTCAGTCCAAAAGCACCTCTATATCAGGGTTTTCTGTTAGTATTAGTAACGAGGTTATATCCATCGTCGGCTTGCTTATAGCATCTGTAAGACTAAAGCGATCACTCATCTCATTCCTAAGCACGCTTGACTTTGCTTAACTAATCGAACGAAAACTGGAGTTACGACAATAATAAGACAGTGAATATAAGTCATAATTGGATTTATTGTATGTCAGTCTTAACGGCATAAGATACTCATATGACAACCTGTTTATGACAGGGATAGTAATCCGAAGGAAATCCTAGACAAACAAAGAAAATTAGGAAAAATGACTATCAATCGTGAAAAGACAAAATATAGTCATAAGCAAGAATAACGGGTCAAATTACGAATTGGATATGTTAAAATAAATCTTCCCTCTTTTACTCTCTTTCTGACACCTCCTACAACCTATCACTCCTGATAACATTCCTTCTATGTAACCCCTTGCACAACAGTGGCAGTAGAATGACTTGCTTAGGGCGACACGATTATAAAAAAATACAGCTTGCATTTGTTCTGAAATAAGAAAAAAAGTCTGTCAGTCAGTTAAGTGTCATACGTGATACACGCTTGGGCGATCATGTCTCGAAAGAGACATGACTGACTGGGCAGATGATTACCCCGCAGTAGGTTGCCATTGCTTTCTGAAGTGGACTAGTTGCCAGCAAAGGCTACAGAACCCAATCTGTCCTGTTATTTAACCCATAACTGGAAGGAAGAGACGGATTAATACCTTTCCCAATAATATTTGCGCGTAAGTGAATGCAATGAATTCAGCTGGAATTCAAAATCGGCTCCCAGATTTCTCGTTGCGAGTCGATATCCACTGCATCACAACGCACATCCCTATCAAATCAAGTACAGAAATCGTAAATCTTAGTGTATGGCAGAATGTAAACAAAAAACAAATAACAAAAAACAAAATTGGAATCCAGTGACGATCGAACTCTAGTAAAAGATTCTTTCACTTTTAATGACCTCTCTTCTCAACATTTTCTCATCTTCCTTCACGCTCCATTGTTTTAACGCCTTGCTTGGATTGAAATGTTTAAAAAGTAAAACAATCATCTACAAACCTAGTTGATTGTCATTATTTTATACCAGTCTTTCCAATGTGCCTTCCGAAAGTTCAGCAAATTATTAAAAAACAGAAAATTTTCGTTAGAAACAAAAAAGCGAACTCAAATGTTACGTAATGTTAGTCCTCCTATAGTGTAGTGGTTACTCATTGATCATATAGAAGCTGCAAAAATGTGATTCTACAGAAGGATGCTGAGAATACCATGATTTAACATCTGAGCAAAAATGAATTTTTAGAGAAAATAGAATAAAAATGGTCACGTACAGAATCCATATAAATTTCTAGGGTACGTAAGACGGCTTGAAAATTTTGACAATCACAAGCCATACTGAAGGCTTGAAGGACAGAGAAAATTGATGGAATAATAGGGATTAGGAGAGATCACAAAAAGAAAGAAAGAAAGAAAGAATGAATGAAAGAAGAAGATTTTGTAACTAGATGGAATAACAGAGCTTAGGACAGATAGAAAAAACCAAAACAAATTAAGGTCTAAAAAGGACAGGAAATTGTGGAAAGCTATCTTCACCAGCATCCTGAAGGTATACGTCACATTAAGGAAGAAGAATGAGATTGTGTAAATGGATGAATAACAGAGTTTAAGACAGAAAGAAACAAAATATATTAAAGTCTACAAAGGACTGGAAATTGTGGAGAGCCATTATCGCCAACGGTCTGAAGCGATACGTAAAATAGAAGAAAAGGAATGAGATTGTGTAAATGGATGAAATAACAAGATTTAGGGGGAAAACTAAAAGACAAAATTGATTTACAGATAAAAAGGACTTTAATGTGGACAGCCATAATCGCCAACGTCTTAAAGGAATACGTCACACAGAAGAAGAACAATGAGATTGTGTTAATGGATGGAATAACAGGGTTTAGGAGAAAAACAAGAAGACAAAATTTATTAAAGGCTACAAAGGGTAGAAAATTGTGGTAAGCCATTATCGCCAAAGATCTGAAGGGATACGGCACTACTTCATTCCATTCTTCTTTGTCTGTCAGTAGCACCATTTCCGATTCCAGCCTTATTTTACACTGGGAGATGCCCTCCTTGTATAAGAACACCACGTATTAGTAAGCCTCCGTCTGTCAGGGTTGACCATGGGTAGCATCCTAGTTGTCTGCTTGGCGGGAGCATCGGCGTCTGTGACTGTAGAAGTCGATGCGGGAGTGACAGACTTTGTTGTAGAGGCTGCATTTATACTTTGTTTCTGGTCTGTCGGAGCTGTCATTTTGCATTCTGCGAACCCGCCTCTCCAGGGTGACTTGTGTTAGTTGCTCCTTCCTTGATTTGAGTTGTTGGGCCATGGTTCTACTCCATTTGGTCCGGTTGACTGCTACGCTCTCCCATGACTCCGTGTTGATGCCCACAGCCTTCATATCACATTTTATGATGTCACCATACATCAGCTGTGTCTTCCTAGAAGCTTTTCTTCCAAAGGCCAGCTCTCCATACAGGAGATCTTTTGGAATGCGATCGTCTGGCATGCAGTGGACATGACCTAACCTAGTCTACGCTGTTTAAGGAGTGTGAACTGGTGGGCAGATCCGTGCGAGACAGGACCTCAGTGTTGGGCACCTTGCCATGCCGAGAGATTCCCAATATACTTTTCACGTGGATGATGTTCAAACGTCTCTCTTGCTTGGCGTACGTGGTCCATATCTCGCTGCCGTATAGCAGTGTGTGGATGATGCGTTTTACATTGCCATCTTGTCTTCGAGTGATGTGATAAAAATCGAATTATTAATCTTAGTGTTTACCAACTGATTTCACACTTACATTGTAAATATAATTCAGTACTAGTTGTAATTACTATTAGAAACTGATGTGTTCAACTAAGTAAAATAAGTTGATCCATGCTGTTGTAGTCACCGCTTATCATTTGACATCGATCCCTGCAATATATCGGGATGCTGTTGTTTGTAAACTATTGAGCTGCTGACCGCTTCAGGGTTTGTTTTTTTTTTTTTTTGTCACTAGGATTTACCCATTAATGTAGCTGTTTTGTCTGGATGCTACCCATTGACGTGTCTGGCAAGGTTGCATCATCCAGACGTAGCTTTCCAAACGTTATAGGAAAACGCGAGTCACTCTACTTCTTGAAGACACTTAATCATGGAGTAAATTTAAATGAATTTAATTTTACAAGTACTTAGAGTCTGCAGCATCTGCACAAACATTCGCTTGCCCCACATTTCTCATTCACATAAAATATTTTATTTAGAGATGGCAGGTCTATAAAAGAGAGTTCATTTTTATAAAAATAGAAAACTGAAAATAATTTTATAATTGAGAATAAAGGTAAATGTTATGAATGAAAATCAGGTATATTTTATATTTGAGAAACAGGTACATTTTATGCATGAAAACCAAGCAAATTTTAAACATGAAATTCAGGTAAATGTTGTACTTGAGAAGAAGATAAAATTTATATCTGAAAATCTGGTAATTTTTATATTTGATTATCAGGTAAATTTTATGCATGAAATTCAGGCAAATTTGATATTTGAGAACCAGATAATTTTTTTTATTTGAGAACCAGTTAAATTTGTTACTTGAGAGCCAGTTAAATTTGTTCCTTGAGAACCAGGTAAATTTGATGATCGAGAACCAGGTAAATTTGTTACTTGAGAATCAGGTAAATGTGTTACTTGAGAACCAGGTAAATTTGATGATCAAGAACCATGCAAATCTGTTACTTGAGAACCAGGTAAATTTGTTACTTGAGAACCAGGTAAATTTGATGCTCGGGAACCAGAAATAAAATCTTTATTGAAAACAAATATTGAAATTAAGTGATACAATTATTAAAATCAAACTGCATGGATTTTTATCTAATTTTCATAGATTGACAAAAGTGAAAACTAAGAAATTGTCTAAAAAGAAATCTGAGCTGATATCTTTTATATGTTTTTGCTTGCTTTATATATGCAATGAAATAGAGAGCATTGAAATTTACAGATTTTGTTGTACACTTAGTCAAAAAATATATTTCTTCATTTAATACTTAAGTTTATACATTCTTGGGTGGTGGGACGTAGGTAAGTTTCGCATGTTTTCTTTATAGGAAACGAACAGGATTGGGGTTTTGGCCATTTTTCTAACACAGCAACGGAGGATGTTAACTGTGTATTGCCATAAATAATGAAAATAGTGGTGAACTGTTATGTAATAATTAATCCTCCTATAAGACAATAAATACCGGAGAAATGAAACGGAAATAGAATTTTAATTAATTAATTTTATTGATATTATTTGTCCCACATGATTGCCATAACCCAAATAAGAAAATCCATTAGTGAAATCAATAGAATTTCACCAATAACACTGTTTAATTACTGCTAAATTCAGTCCATCTTAATGAAACACCCTATATTTAAAACTGATAAGTGACATCCATGATTATCATGGTGATTGAAAAGTAACTTTCCATATTAAAATATCTATAATTTATTTATTAACTACTAGCAGCATAGCCCGGCGTTGCTCGGGTGTAATGAAAGCATTAAAACTAATCCATGGTCCTGGAGCTCAGACACTTTGGACATTGGCACGAAAGACAAAAAAGCAATAGCTGTTTCCAGTTAAAGCGAAACCATAGACGGAAAGAAAAATGAATGGATGTCAGTCAAATTTTGATTTCCTGGTATCGATATCTAATAAGTTTTTTGGTTGTAAACTGAATTTTGAAGGCTAAATAAGTCCTCTGAGTAAATGGTATCATGGCTGAGATTAAGAACTACAATTATACCTACTTAAAACCAAACTCGAAGCAAAAACTAAAATAAAAGGGCTGAAAAAATACAGACATACAGGCAGATAAACACATAAACATCTTGTCTTTTATTATATATATATATATATATATATATATAATATTATCGATTTTCTTCACTATTGTAAGAACTGCAACCTTAAAACTTCTGAATATCGTTTCTTATGTCTTTGTTTATGAGTGTACTAGCAGTATAGCCCGGCGTTGCTCGGCTGTAATGAAAGCTTTAAAACTAATCCATGGTCCTGGAGCTCAGACTCTTTGGACGTTGGCACGAAAGACTAAAAAGCAGTAGACTGAAAGAAAAATGAATGGATGTAAGTCAAATTTTGATTTCTTGGTATCGATATCAAATAAGTTTTTTTCCTCGTCAACTGAATTTTGAAGGCTAAATAAGTCCTCTGAGTAAATGGTATCATGGCTGAGACTAAGAACTGCAATTATACCAAAAGCAAAAACTAAAATAAAAGAGCTGAAAAATACAGATATACAGGCAGATAAACAGACACGCACAAAAACATCTTGCCTTTTATACATATATATATTATCGATTTTCTGCACTATTTTAATAACCGCAACCTTGAAACATCTGAATATCGTTTCTTATGTCTTTGTCTATGAGTGTACCAAATTTGATTAAAATCGGACCACTTTTTCTATAACACGATTTTTTCGGTTATCGATTTTCGATATTTATCCGGGGTACCTCGACACAAAACCTAGCTAAGAACACTCGCAGTCGCTTGTAGTACAACTGTGTAAATTTTCAAGAAAATCGGTTCAACCGTTTCTGAGTCTATAGCTAACGGACACACACACACACACACACACAAAGTTCCATTTATAAATAAGTTTAGATAATGTTTACAAAAAATGGATATGAGAGAAAAGCGTTTAGCATTTAAAGGTTTTATTTAAAATTTGATATTAGCAAAAGATTTCGATTCCAGCTTCTAGAACCACCCAGGAATCACGTCAACTGATTTCATCAGGAACACTTGTAGTGTGGAAGACATAACTTCTTGTATTCGGCCTTCAGATTTTTCCAGAGTTTTTGTTTGGTATGGCAGACTTGCTCATGTTTTTTTGTTAATCATATCACCCCAAGCAAGGCGAAAACGTCACTGATGCGCAGGGGCCTACGTAAGAGTGAAAAGATTGGAAAAGAGAAAAACCGGAAACCACAATCTAAACAGGAAACAAGGGATGAGCCTCTTCACTTGTTCAATAGACGTGGGTGGAGTGTGAACCGGGCGATAGTTTAGTCTATCTACTCCAATTGAAAAATAAAATAAAATAAAATAAAATAAAAAGAGTGAAAAGATTGGAAAAGAGAAAAACCAGAAACCACATTCTAAACAGAAAGAAAGGGACGAGCCTCTTCACCTGTTCAATAGACGTGGGTTGTGTGTGAACTGGGCGATAGTTTACTCTATCTACTCCAATTGAAAAATAAAATAAAATAAAAAAAGAGTGAAAAGATTGGAAAAGAGAAAAACCGGAAACCACATCCTAAACAGGAAACAAGGGATGAGCCTCTTCATCTGTTCAATAGACGTGGGTGGAGTGTGAACCGGGCGATAGTTTAGTCTATCTACTCCAATTGAAAAAAAATAAAATAAATAAAATAATCAACCCTATTGAAAAAAAAGTCACAGCTTGTTAAGTCAGGGCTTCTAGCTGGCCATTCATACATAAAATAGGGAGTTACTTTTCAATCATCATGTGTATCGCTATCACTGTCTCAGTGTATTTATCTCTACCTCTTTCTCCTTCTATTTCTTTCGTACCCTGTATCTGTGTATTTTTATCATTCATTTCATTTAAGTTTGAATATATCAGTCTTCTCTTTACACAAACATTTTCATCTGTCTATCTGTCTCTATTGTTCTCTTTTCCAATCTATCTTTTATTCTGTTTATATTTATCAATTTAGCCCCCCCACCTCTCTCTCTCTCTCTCTCTCTCTCTCTCTCTCTCTCTCTATCTATCTATCTATCTATCTATCTATCTATCTCTTACCCTTTTATTGTTCATGTCTCTGTTTATCTTTCAAGTATTAATTATAAGCCTTGCTGGATAGAAGTAGGGCTTTTCAAACACCAGCAACACATTTTCTCCAGTTTCAATTAAGCGAGATTGAGGCTTCGTTTAAACTGTTTTACATAAAGTACCTCTGTTATCTTTAAAAGTATTTTGTAATTATATATTCTTAAAATGGCAATGGTTTCTACAAGGATTGTTTTTGCACAAGCGGAGAGCCGTGATATATATATATATATATATATATATATATATATATATATATATATATATACACTACCGGCTACAATTATAAGGCCACCCCAGTTTTTTTTTTAATTATGCATTTCATACTATTTTTAGTATTTATTGCCAAGTGAATAATTCTAAATGAAAATAGAATGGCTCCTTTGTTATTACTAGTTTGCATAATTTTACAAGGCAACCAGGAAGCCTTTGCTTCGGCCAGCCACTAAGAAGAAGAGACTAGCATGGGGAAGAGAGAACAAAAACTGGACACCAGAACAGTTCATTTGATGCACATGTTATTGTGCAGTATTATAAAAGAACAATTCTATTCTCATTTAAAATTATCCACTTGGCAATAAATACTAAAAATAGTATGAAATTCATTTTCTTTAAAAGAAAAAAACTGGGTTGGCCTAATAATTATGGCCAGTAGTATATATATATATATATATATATATATATATATATATATATATTGAGATGAAAACTCAGCGCTTATTTAGATGGCTATAAATCGAGATATATTTTGACAGTGTAAATGTACATACATTGTCTCGTTCAGACCGTTAAAAAACAAAAAAAAATGAAAGAAACAAAAGTAAAATTGTAATCAGTTTTGTACGGCATGTTTCATCTAACAGATGTTACCACGGAAGAAAAAAAGAATTTAACTTATTTGAATTAAAGTATTCATAAACAAAAAACAAATTGATGATGATTACTTGAATATTTATCAATTCAAGTAACCAGCAATATTTTGTTTTTGGGTGCAAGAAAGGCGCCGCTAATAAAGAAAGATAACAACTGTCAACAATTTTTTTAATAGTAGCAGAGAATTTAAATCATGATCGGCTGCAGCAGCATGGAAAACAAGACAGATCGCAGCCAAAACACGATAAGCCACAGACAAAACATGACATGCCTCAGACAAAACAGGACAGGCCACAGTAAAAACAAAACAGAGCACAGTCAAAACAGGACAGGCCACAGAAAAAACAAAACAGACCACAGTCAAAACAGGACAGGCCACAGTAAAAACAAAACAGACCACAGTCAAAACAGGACAGGCCACAGTAAAAACAAAATAGACCACAGTCAAAACAGGACAGGCCACAGTCAAAACAAAACAGGACGCAGCCAAAACATGAGAGAACGCAGTTAAAATATGACATGCCGCAGACAAAACAGGACAGGCCACCGTCAAAACAAGAGAGACAGCTGTCAAAACAAGACAGGCATCTTTCAAAACAAGACAGGCATCTTTCAAAACAAGACAGGCCACAGACAAAACATGGCAGAGCTCAGACCAAACATGCCAGGACGTAGCCAAAACATGATAGGCCACAGTGAAAGCATAACCGATTGCAGTCAAAACATGACAGAACGTAGCCGAAACATGAAATGCCGCAGTCAAAACTAGACAGAACGTCGCCAAAAACGTGACAGGACGCAGTCAAATCATGACAGGACATAACCAAAACATGACGGGCCACAGTCAAAACATGACGGGCCACAACAGCAGTCAAAATATGAGACACAGCAGCAGCAATGAAAGCAAGACAAGCACTCATCAGCAGTTGGTTCATGTTTAAGCCTGCAAGTTCATGAGAGCAATTTATTCTACATGGATTAACGCGTTGGCTCATCCTCTGTATCCTTACTCATCTGTCATCTTCTTCCTGACATTCCCTATGTATAACCACTCCTTCTCTTTACCTTCCCCTATGTAGCCCTTGCTTGGGGTGAAATGATTATAAAAAAAGTAAATAAATAAATAAATTTGGTAATAATAGCGATTGTGAGTTCAATTACTAGGTCGGCAGTGTGTAGTGGAAACCGATGAGAAATAACGGAAGAGTACTAAAAATAAGAACTAGGCGATATTGCTAGACGTAAGCAGCGAAACGAGAATACTTTAACCCTGTAGATTAAATAAATCGTTCATTTTAAAATTCTCTACATCCAGGTCAATATATGTTTGAAGGCTGGAAGTTGCAAAAGGCCGAAAAGTTTTAATAACAACAGCAACAGAGATTAGGACAATACTGAAATATAAATAACGCAAATTTCAAAGTCCATATCCCAGAAATTCTAACAGAATTATCGTATTACAATTGTGCTTGTCCCTCTCGCCGTTACTTTGCATGACCGGTACGTCCTGCCAATATCCAATAAATAATCGACTATTTCGCGTGGAAAGAGGGGGAAAGATATTACTTGGTTTCAATCAGAAAATGAAGGAAAAAAAAAAGAAAATAGAAGTGGAAAGAAAGAAAGAATCAGATTTTGTTGAAAATATGTTATTCAATTATAAGCTTAAAAAATAAGAATTAAGTTTCATTAGCAATTTTTAATAGAAAAACCGTGAAATTGTCACGGGTTTTTCTAATAATATAATTATACTCCAGGAATTTTTATAAATCATTATTAAATAAAAGACATTTTTATAAACTTATAATTAATATAGGATTTTCTAAGAAGCCTTTAATTAATATAAAATTTTAATTTTTATAGTTAATAAAGAATTTTTCAGAAGTTTATAATTAATATGGGATTATTATTTTAATTTTTAATAATTAATACCACATTTTACGGTGGGCATTAATAGGTTTATATGAGAAATGAATGTAAAACTGCATCCTTGTTTTCTGCCCGATTTTGACAAATCTAACCGTGACTTTATTACTGTTTTATTGAACAAATGTTTTAAAAATGGAGTTTCTTAAATTCGAAATGAATATTACATTCATTCCGATGAGGCATTTTGCCTGTTTTATTTAGGTTTCTGTTTTGTTCTTGTAAAATTAAACATTCGATCAACGAAAAAAATAAATTTCATCTTCCATGATATTCTCTTGAGCGTAATATTATTCCAGTATATCTAAGCACCATTAACATTTATGACTGCAAGATATTATATGTAGTATTTTTTGGCGTTAAATCTGGACAAACATCGAGGAACACATATTTATAAAAATATAATCTTATATTTTTATTCTTCGTCGGTGATACTTGTGCGGAGCAAGAGGGCAGCTGGAGGGAGTTCGCACATGACGTAACGGTCTTACGAATTAACTAACAACGGTCTTGCGAAATAATTAACAATGGGAAAGGACAACTGTGACAGTGTCTTAATTCGCTACTACTGTTATTAAAATTTAAAAAATGAAGTTTCTTAAATTCAAAATGAATATTAATTTCGTTCCGATGAGATATTTTGCCTATATTATTTAGATTTTTTTTTTGTTTTTTTATATCTTTATCCCAACTGAATTTTCTGGTTCTTCCGTAGCCCAACTGAATTTTCTGGTTCTTCCGTAGCCCAACTGAATTTTCTGGTTCTTCCGTAGCCCAACTGAATTTTCTGGTTCTTCCGTAGCCCAACTGAATTTTCTGGTTCTTCCGTAGCCCAACTGAATTTTCTGGTTCTTCCGTAGCCCAACTGAATTTTCTGGTTCTTCCGTAGCCCAACTGAATTTTCTGGTTCTTCCGTAGCCCAACTGAATTTTCTGGTTCTTCCGTAGCCCAACTGAATTTTCTGGTTCTTCCGTAGCCCAACTGAATTTTCTGGTTCTTCCGTAGCCCAACTGAATTTTCTGGTTCTTCCGTAGCCCAACTGAATTTTCTGGTTCTTCCGTAGCCCAACTGAATTTTCTGGTTCTTCCGTAGCCCAACTGAATTTTCTGGTTCTTCCGTAGCCCAACTGAATTTTCTGGTTCTTCCGTAGCCCAACTGAATTTTCTGGTTCTTCCGTAGCCCAACTGAATTTTCTGGTTCTTCCGTAGCTACACTTGCATCGTAGCACAAAATCAGATTTGCTTTAAAAAAAATCCGTTAAGTTGAACATCGGACTGTTATTTACTAACGACAACGAGGAACACGTATTTATGAAAGTATAATTTTATTCTTCGTCATCCGTGATATTCTCTTGAGCGTAATATTATTCCAGTATATCTAAGCACCATTAACATTTATGACTGCAAGATATTATATGTAGTATTTTTTGGCGTTAAATCTGGACAAACATCGAGGAACACATATTTATAAAAATATAATCTTATATTTTTATTCTTCGTCGGTGATACTTGTGCGGAGCAAGAGGGCAGCTGGAGGGAGTTCGCACATGACGTAACGGTCTTACGAATTAACTAACAACGGTCTTGCGAAATAATTAACAATGGGAAAGGACAACTGTGACAGTGTCTTAATTCGCTACTACTGTTATTAAAATTTAAAAAATGAAGTTTCTTAAATTCAAAATGAATATTAATTTCGTTCCGATGAGATATTTTGCCTATATTATTTAGATTTTTTTTTTGTTTTTTTATATCTTTATCCCAACTGAATTTTCTGGTTCTTCCGTAGCCCAACTGAATTTTCTGGTTCTTCCGTAGCCCAACTGAATTTTCTGGTTCTTCCGTAGCCCAACTGAATTTTCTGGTTCTTCCGTAGCCCAACTGAATTTTCTGGTTCTTCCGTAGCCCAACTGAATTTTCTGGTTCTTCCGTAGCCCAACTGAATTTTCTGGTTCTTCCGTAGCCCAACTGAATTTTCTGGTTCTTCCGTAGCCCAACTGAATTTTCTGGTTCTTCCGTAGCCCAACTGAATTTTCTGGTTCTTCCGTAGCCCAACTGAATTTTCTGGTTCTTCCGTAGCCCAACTGAATTTTCTGGTTCTTCCGTAGCCCAACTGAATTTTCTGGTTCTTCCGTAGCTACACTTGCATCGTAGCACAAAATCAGATTTGCTTTAAAAAAAATCCGTTAAGTTGAACATCGGACTGTTATTTACTAACGACAACGAGGAACACGTATTTATGAAAGTATAATTTTATTCTTCGTCATCCGTGATATTCTCTTGAGCGTAATATTATTCCAGTATATCTAAGCACCATTAACATTTATGACTGCAAGATATTATATGTAGTATATTTTGGCGTTAAATCTGGACAAACATCGAGGAACACATATTTATAAAAATATAATCTTATATTTTTATTCTTCGTCGGTGATGCTTGTGTGGAGCAAGAGGACAACTGGAAGGAGTTCACACATTGCGTAACGATCTTGCTAACTAACAACGGCCGAGCTAACTAACAACTGTCTTGCGAATCAACTAACAACGGCCTAGCTAACTAACAACTGTCTTGCGAATTAACTAACAACGGCCTAGCTAACTAACAACAGTCTTGCGAATTAACTAACAACGGCCTAGCTAACTAACAATTGTCTTACGAATCAACTAACAACGGTCTAGCTAACTAACAACAGTCTTGCGAATTAACTAACAACGGCCTAGCTAACTAACAATTGTCTTACGAATCAACTAACAACGGTCTAGCTAACTAACAACAGTCTTGCGAATTAACTAACAACGGCCTAGCTAACTAACAACAGTCTTGCGAATTAACTAACAACGGCCTAGCTAACTAACAACTGTCTTGCGAATTAACTAACAACGGCCTAGCTAACTAACAACTGTCTTGCGATTTAACTAACAATGGGAAAGACAAGATAAATTATTATATAATTCTCCTCATAAAAATTTGCGATAGAAATTAATGTCTTTTTCGAAAGTAGCAATGTAATTTGTGTCGAAAAATGCATTTTCAGATAAACATACATAAACTTTCCTCTCCTCTATCAACAAGTTTGATGTTAGTCTCCTGGAGAGCTACACACTGCGCCTCCTTGGCCTCGCTTTTTCAAACGGCCTGAAGTGGAATTACTACATCGAATCCATAGGTGTATCTACTGCTAGGAAGTTTTGATCATTGTGTCAGAGAAGAAAGTTTTTTCTTGTCAGAATCCATCCTGCTCATTTTTAGATATGCCTCCGTGCATTAAATACTGTTGCCATATCTTATAGGTAGTTCCTGCGATTCATCTCGAAGTTCTCGACAAAATCCAAAGAAAGATTTGCAATGAAATCAGTCTTGACTTGGCATCTCGACTTCAGAATATTAGAATAATACATCCGCTACTCACTAAGACAGGACTGACAAAAACAATAATTTACAAGGAAGGAAATACAAAACAATTATTAACAAGATAAAAAGAAATGTAAAAAAACTCGTCTCTTCTTCTTCTTCTTCTTCTTCTTTTATTTCTCTTCTTCTTCTCCTACCCATTTCTTCTTCTTCTTCTTCTTCTTGACATATCATTTTAAGACGTTGGCTATCATTACACTCCACAGTCAGTTAAGTGCTATACGTGATACAAGCTTTGGGTGATCATATCTCGAAAGAGACATGACTGACTAGGCAGAAGATTATCCCGCAGTAGGTTAGTCTTTCTACTGTAGAATGGTTGCCAGCCAAGGCTATAAAACCCAATCTGTCTTATTATTTAACCCATAACTGGAGGGAATAGACGGATTAATACCTTTCACAAGGGTAAGTGCGTAAGTGAATGCAAGGAATTCAACTGGAATTCGAACTTAGCATTTCGATTTGTCGTTCCGTGTCGATATCTACTGCACTACAACGCACATCCTCTCCACAATTTATCTTAAAAACTTTTGTTTTTTTGCTATCCCCACCATACACTAGTCTGCCATTCAATTATTCAAACAAGGTAGGATGTGCGCCGCTTTCGTCTGTGTCGCGTCAAACTGTCCTGTTCATGCAAAATTTTCCAAGCCTTCCTTCTTCATGTGCCCTAGAAACTTTAACTGTCTCTTCCTGATGTTAATAATCAGTGTCCTTCTTATTCCCATTATCTCTAGAACATAGTCGTTGCTCACGTTTGGTCTACGATATAGAAACCGAAGTCGCGTAATACCTCATTTCCAAATGAAAAATATTCAAAAGTTCTACAATATAATTGTATTGAACATTTTTTAATACAACTTTGAAATGGTCTAATTTTATTATGACCAAACTCTAAGTAATTGAATAACCAATATATATAAATATAGGCCACCACAGTTTTTTAAAAACCTTAGATATTTCATAGTATTTTTTAGTAATTATTGCCAAGGGAATAGTTTTAAATGAAAATAGAATGGTTCTTTTCTTAATACTGCACAATAACATATGCACCAAATGAATTTATAAATATTTAATAATTACCTATATTTACTCAATGAAAGAATGAAGAAAATTTAGTATGATTCGGACGAGTTCATCTTTGCTTCCTTACCTTATAAAATTTTGCATATTAATAATAACAAAGGAACCAACCTTTCTATTTTCATTTAGAATTATCCACTTGGCAATAAATACTAAAAATAGTATGAAATACATAATTTCTTTGAAAAACTGGGGTGGCCCAGTCGTATATATATATATATATATATATATATATATATATATCCAGGTCAAGAGGACTACAGGTTTTACAATTTTGAGTTCCCTGTAAATCATTTTCACAACCAACATTGCCTGATGACGAGATTTTATCTCGAAACAGAAATTTCCTTGTCGCAATGTCTTTTATATCATAATTATATATATATATATATATATATATATATATATATATATATATATAACCAAACATCTGAGCAACGTTTTAGTTCTAGAGATAATGGTAATAATAAGGAGATTTATTCTATATATTTTATCATTTTGCTCAAGCAAAGCAATAAATTTCCTAGGCCGTATGAAGTTATTTAATGCTATTAAATAGGAGAAAACCTACTATTAAGGAGAGAGAACAATAAAAGAATAAAAAGACAGAAGACAGAAGATAATGATTGACAGTGCATTTAAATGATTGAAGATCAAAGTTGACTGGGAAGGAAGAAACCGAAAGAGAGTTCCATGAGTGAGAGGTGTTATAGAAGAAACTGTTAACCTAGAATTTACGCTTACATCTAGCCATTTCAACTGAAACAAGATGAGACATTCCCGCTAATTCATAAAGTGTAGCTACCATAGCGGAAAGTTCATAAAAATATATACCAGGAAAGTCTCTATAGAAAAGGCACAGAAAAGCTATGTTGGAAATGAACTGAAGCTGAGATTACAAGTCAGGATCAATAACATTTTATTAAAAATCTCCAGATATATAGCAGGAGCATCAGATCAGTAATATTCAAAGCAAGGTAGACTTATAAATATGTAAGACTAGCAGTATAGCCCGGCGTTGCTCGGGTGTAATGAAAGTTTTAAAACTAATACGTGGTCCTGGAGATCAGAATCTTTGGACGTTGGCAGGAAAGACTAAAAAGCAATAGCTGTTTCCAGTTAAAGCAAAACCGTAGACTGAAAGAAAAATGAATGGATGTAGGTCAAATTTTGATTTCCTGGTATCGATATCAAATACGTTTTTTCGTCGTAAACTGAATTTTGAAGGCTAAACAAGTCCTCTGAGTAAATGGCATCATGGTTGAGACTAAAAACTACAACTATATCTACTTAGAGCCAAACCCGAAGCAAAAACTAAAATAAAAGGGCTGAAAAAAATACAACATACAGGCAGATAAACAAACACACACACAGACATCTTGCCTTATATATATATATATATATATATATATATATATATTATCGTTTTTCTTCACTATTGTAAGAACTGCAACCTTGAAACTTCTGAATATCGTTTCTTATGTCTTTATCTATGAGTGTATCTAATTTGATTAAAATCGGACCACTCCTTCTTTAACCCGATTTTTTCGATTATCGATTTTCGATATTTATCGGGGGTACCTCGACACAAAACCTAGCTAAGAATACTCACAGACCCTTATGCAACAACTGTGTAAATTTTCAAGAAAATCGGTTCAGCCGTTTCGGAGTCTATAGGTAACGGACACACACACACACACACAGAAAGACAGACTAATTTCCCTTGATAAATAAGTTTAGATAGATTTTGGCAAGAATACTGTCTAGCACGTTGAATTAAAGACATGTCATGACAAATCATTCTATCATATAATTCAACGTTTTGCAGCAGTTTAACATCAACTTGAGATTTTTCTTGTTAAAATTTAACACTTTATTCTTTCGCTCTAATTAGTGATTTGATCCATTTCCGTGTTCAGTCATCATCCATCAGTTACTGATAACCTAACGATAAAAGAAAAATTACGCCCATCGGAAAGTAGCAAGTGAAAAATGCTGGACGATGGCCCAAGGGAAGATAGCTTCTTAGGGCGCACAAACAACAATCAAGTGTACAATCATGGTGGTGGGGGGATAGAGAAAGAGAGAGAGAGAGAGAGAGAGAGAGAGAGAGAGAGAGAAGATGAATGCTAAGATTATCTCTCAGATTAATGAAGAGCAGTGTGTTTAAGCCAGTAAATCTCCTTATCGAATTAAACTAATCGGGTTCAATCCTTACTCATGAAACGTAACCCGAAAGCAAAAAAATAAAAAAATAAATAAAAAAAGTGACTAAATATTTTCTGTCTTCTTTACTTTCATTTAAAAAAATGCAAGCTAAGAATCAATATGGAAATCAATATTCTTAATCAGATTTTTTTCAGTAGCGATCCCTGATTTCAAAATTACTAGATCAATACTTTCAAAAAGCTGTTTTTAATCATGTTTTCTTTCTCAATATGTTCAGTACCAAATCATTGTTGAATAAAAAATATATACATATCATTTTTATTTTTGTAATATTTTTAGTTGAATTCCTTGCATTCACTTACGAACAAATACCCTTGGGAAAGGTATTAATCCATATCTGTAATGGGTTAAATAATAAGACAGATTGGGTTCTATAGCCTTGGCTGGCAACCAGTCTACCGCAGAAAGCAATGGCAACCTACTGCGGGATAATCTTCTGCCCAGTCAGTTATGTCTCTTTCGAGACATGATCGCCCAAAGCGTGTATCGCGCATGGCACTTAACTGACTGAAAGATGAAAGTTGGCTGGAAAGTATGAAGTCGAATGAGAGTTTCACAAACGAGAGAAAAACAAAACTGTTAGCATAAAACCTACGAGGACATCGAGCCAATTCAACTGTAAATTGATGATACATTATCACCAGTCTAGACATTCATAAAGCCTAGGTACCATAGTGAAGAATGGCAGAGTAAAGCTTCAAGAACCTGCCTAAAACGATGATGCCAAGCCAGGACCAATAATATTGTTGATTCTTCTTTGAATTTTATCATGTCTCTCTATATACACAGCAGGAGAACCCGAGAAATTGTAGCATTATTGTAAAAAAATAAAATCAAAAACATACTGATTACGATTATTCGTTCGTACTTTCATGATCTGGTAAATTATTAGAGTGCTATAGTAAATCTGGTGGAAAGTAAAAAGCTTGGAAAACTAAAACAGACTATCTCCTCTCTATGTAAGTATATATTTATATTCATGCATAATGTTATTTGACTATCTTATTAATAAACTGAAATATATTTATGCCTCATTCCCGCTGAACGTAGTCAACCATAGCTTTTTTTTTTTTTGCTTTACTCTATCTGTGAATTGGTATAGCTTCTTCGGAAAGACTTTGGGTATTTCTTGTTGCCTTCTCAATTGTTTTAAACTGAGAGTGTTCCTTCTTGACACTGCTCCACCCCAAAT
This sequence comes from Ascarosepion bandense, assembly GCA_037127315.1. Taxonomy (NCBI): domain Eukaryota; kingdom Metazoa; phylum Mollusca; class Cephalopoda; order Sepiida; family Sepiidae; genus Ascarosepion; species Ascarosepion bandense. The sequence continues at coordinate 1,093,925 of JBBBDQ010001969.1, forward strand.
TAGACAGCCCACTCTTTCCTTGATTTTTAAACAATAACAGTGGAAGAAGAGATGGATTTATGTTTTTTCCAAAAAGTAGTTGTGCGAAAGTGAGCGCTATTAGACTTGGCTGGAATTGGAACTCATATCGCCGATTTTTTGCATTCATAACCGTTTTCCGCCGTCCGCACACCATTAAATAATAATAAACACTAAAAATCAAAAACGTTTTCTCGGATTTTACTATCTTGTCTTAGTCATAAAACAAAAGAAGTTGGAATTTCAGCCAAATTCATTGCATTCACTTGCGCGCAAATACCCTTGGGAAAGGTATTAATCCGTCTATTCCTTCCAGTTATGGGTTAAATAACAGGACAGATTGGGTTCTATATGTGATAAAGAAAGAAAAGTCTATTTTGATATTTCTGCCGGACCTTGGGTAAATTAAATTTTATAATCATAAATACTCCTTCTCTAGGTCCCTCCTTAAACCCCAGACAGCTCTGTCTAAATATTTTTGGGAACTAAAAGATAGCGGACTCTCTCCAGTGATTGAATGGGAGATAGTACGTAAATTACAAACTCCTAGTAGCTTTAGAAATAAATGTAACCTAAGCATAGATGAGAAAATAAAAATAATTAAATTATGTTATGTTTTTAAACCAACCGAATGAAGTGATTTTAAATGTTGTCACAAAAATGAATTTAAATTATCTGATTTGAAGGATTAATATAATTTTCTAGCAAATTCAACTACTATTTATCTCTCCATTGCGATTCTGTTTCTATTTATTATCTTAGATTAATTTTATAATTTTATTATTATTTTCTTTTGCTTCTTATTTTCTTTTTATTTATTTGTTTAGTTATTTATTATTTTTATCATTGTTATATTTATTATTATTTTTTTTTATTATTATCATTTTTATCATATTATATCATTTTGTTTCTTCATAATCATTATACTTTATTTTTATATATATTTTTATTTCTATTTATTATCATTTATTTATTATTATTTATTAGTTATTTATTTATTAGTTATTTTTATATATTTTATTTTTATTTTGAATCTTTATTTTTTATTTATTAGGTCTTTCGTTTATTTTATTTCCTAATTCTTTATTATTAGTTTTTTTTTTAATTTCTTTATTTATTTTAAATTTTTAAAAACAGTTTTTTTTATTTATTTTATATATTTTTTTCTAATATATTTTATTTCTCTATATTTAAATTGGTTGAAAATTGACTTTGTTTTTTTAATGTTGAACACTTGGGGCAAAATATTGTTGTTTTTTACCACATTAGCTCCCTTTAGAATGTTCTGTGTTATTTTATGCATTTGTAATTAATGCAAAATATTTGTTTTGTGAACTTTTTAAAACTAAGCTATAGCTGTACTAGTAATTTAGAAAATTAAAAAAAAACACACACACAAAGAAAAAATACCAGAAACTTAAAAAATAACATGCAACATAATATCGCTAATAAAAAATGTAACTGTAAAGACAAAAACAAATGCCCACTTGACAGACTTTGTAAAACAGAAAAAAGTTATTTACAAAGCAGTAATACATGACACAGAAAAACATATTTAGGATCCACAAAAGGTACTTTTACAAACAGATGGAATAATCACAAATCTACATTCAAGATGGAAAACCTTAAAAATTGTACCAAACTGGCTAACCCCGTGTAGAAATTAAAAGAAAAACATGGAAAATCCTGACATAACAAGGAGTAAAAAAAAAGCCAACTTTTACAAGGCTGGTGATATCTGCAGATTGAGCCAAGAAGAACCTTAGCCATAGTATTATTTTCAGAACAAAAAAAAATACTAAATGAAAGATCATAAATAATGTCCAGATATAATCACAGTAAAAAATACTTTTTAGGATCATACAAACCTGGATAAAAGTGCTTAAAATTCTTAAGTAACTACTCTCTAATTTTGAAAATTTCAGTTATTTTAAACCTCCAATCGCACGTTAGTAGAAATCCTTGTTGTACGTTTGATAACACTGGAAATCATTTACTATAAACCGTCTGAAGATACCGAAAGGTTGAAAGTAAATGCTGCGTAAATAACGGGTTCCCAAATGAAAAATATTCAAAATATTTACAATATATATGTATTGAGCACATTTTAATACAACTGTATACTGGTCTAATTTAATTAGGATTAAAAACTGGAAGAACGGAGAACGTACCAGTTTTCCACTAGATAACCTGATGGAGAGGCTGACTTTCTGCACACAAACTACTAACTTCGGATTGGGATCAGACATATATCGGCAGGATAAAGGCTTAGCAATGGGATCGCCATTATCACCATCACTGGCTCACATATACATGAAATACTTTGAAAATATAGCCTTAAAATCCACAGCTCGAAAGCCAACTCTATGGCTGAGATACATTGATGACACCTTCATACTCTGTCCACACCCGAAGAAGGTCCAGAAGCTACTGGACCATCTGAACTCAGTAATATTATCCATACTGTTCACTATAGAAAAAAAATAATGACAACAAACTAACATTCTTTGATGTGCTAATAATTTTAACAGAGGTGGGGTTCAAGACATCCGTTTACCGCAAGCCGACATTCACCGGACAATACTTCAATTTTAACTCCCACCACCCATACAATGTAAAACCATAAGCGACGACCCAGAGATATACGAACAGGAAACGGTCAGTATAGGCAGTACCTTACAACATAACAATTATCCAGGGTACATGACAACAACTCCAACAAACATGGGAGGGAGAGTGCATGAGGATAACAACTCTCAGAAAACAGCAGCTGTTTGTCTACCCTATGTGAAGGGGTTATCGGAGAAAATAAATAGGATCTGTGATCCATATAACATCAAGACGATCCTCAGAAGTGGTTCTACATTTTGCAGGTACCTCTCCCGATTAATAACCCTAACAGAGGACGACATGAGTAAGGACTGTGTCTATACCATTCTATGCAGCTGTGGAAAGAAATACAAAGAAGAAAGAAGACGTCCTGTTAAGGTAAGGTTGGCTACAAGAACATCGCAACGCCGTAACACGAGGGAGATAAAAAATCAGACGTAGTTGACCACATATGGAGGGAGAAAGAGGATCACCGCCCACCTATGGGATGAAGTTAAAATAATAGAGAACGCCACTGGAAACTACGTAAACTTAAGGAATCAGCGCATATGCTAGGCTACAAAAATCTCCAAAGCCGACCAAGCATAGAGATGAATACAATATGAGAACCAGTAATACGAAATGACAGAGAAAATCATTTGTGTCAAGAATTTCAATATGAACTCTGAAAAAAAAACTAGAGAAAACCATTAACATTAAAAAATTACAATATGAACTCTGGTAAAAAATAGAGAAAATTATTAACAGTAAAAATTTTCAATATGAACTCTGATAAAAAAAATAGAGAAAACCATTAACTTTATGAAATTACAATATGAACTCTGGCAAAAAAACTAGAGAAAATTATTAACATTAAAAAATTTCAGTATGAACTCTGATAAAAAAATTAGAGAAAACCATTAACTTTATAAAATTACAATATGAACTATGGTAAAAAAAGATTAATAAGGTACCAGAAATTTAGTCGTTCTTGTACTTAAGGTCACATGACCCAGTGGATATAAACGTATGTTAGTTCCAGTGACTTTACCCAAAGAGTTGTGAATTCAAGTCCGGGTTAAAGCAGTGGTGAAAAAGTAACTTAGTCCGGTTAGAAGGAGAAAAATCATCATTATAAAAAGTGGAATGAGAATGATATACGCCATCGATCGTAATAATGGGTTCGGTTAGAAATTAGCATCTTGATACTTAATATGAATGCATTATACCTCTCCTCGTTCTTAAGAATTATACCACTCTAATGACCTTTTATGCAACCAGGTTAAGGATTATTATCCGCTACTTGTACTATGCAACCTGATACTATTACAGATTGAGCCGATTGTCCTGTAAGGCATAAACTTTCGGCAGTACTGAATAACACTCAGCTAATTTGCTCTACCAACACTCAGAAATACACAATTTCAAAACTACTCTCACAGACAAAACAAATCTTTTTTTAAGGTGACAAATTATTTCATTGGCCAAGACAGTGTCAGAGAACAAATCATTTGAATAAAATAACGTCAGCCAAAAATAAAAAAATAAAAATAACGGAAATTAACAGATATATTTACTAAAATTAAACAAACATATTTTGAAATACTAAAGAGGGAATTTATTAAATATAATCGCCAAGCTATAAACACGGCTTCCAGTTGATTTCAGAATCTCCTGCATCTCTTCTGGACGGTCTTCTTGTTTAAATTGCTGCCTTAATCTTTACCTTCAGTTTATCTTTGGTTTTACAATAAGTTTTGTTTGTCTCTCACTTAACTGTGCCCGACACATAATAATCAAGAGGCTTGCTCTCTGGGAATTTAGATGACCAGATATAATGTCTAATGTGGTCGCAGAAATTGTCTGGGTTGTGTGGCATGGTGCAGAGTCCTGTTCCAGATATAGTGTCTTTCATCGGCCTGCTGACCTAGGGCAGAACTACCTCCTCAAGTCACTTGATGTGGTTCTCCGTGTTGAGTATGAAACCCTGTAGAAAGCGGAATGAAGGCATAACGTCGTCTTCACTGGTGATCACTCCAAACACCTTAGTGATCGCTACTAGATTAATCCAATTCTTTCCGAATTCTCTACACTGTCTTGAGATTAACACACAAACATTCGGAAATGTTCCTTATGGAGCTTCCAGAGTGGATCAGTACAGCATGCAGTTTCAAAATGTCTGGCGTAATGAATTGTGTCGTGCTTTTTTTTTCTTTTTTTTTTTTACAGACGGTACCCTAATATTTTTTGTCGTCGACAAATTAAAAAAACGACGCGCATGCGCGAAATTATAAATACAGTATAGCGGGCTTACGGCCATATCATGTTGAATACACCGGTTCTCGCTCGATCACCAAAGTTAAGTAACGTTGAACCTGGTCAGTACTTAGATGGGTGACCGCTTGGGAATACCAAGTGCTGTAAGCGTTTAGTGACGGATGTGCGTTGTGGTGCAGTGGATATCGGCTCGGAAAGAGAAATCGGGAAGCCGAGTTTGAATTCCAGTTGAATACACTGCATTCACTTAAGCACTGGTACCCTTAGGAAAGGTATTAATCCGTCCCTTTCCTCCAGTTATGGGTTAAATAACAAGGGTAAGACTTGGGGACCCTGCCCTTAAAAAAACAAAAACAAACCCCAACAAATTGATACTCGAAAAGAAAAAATATTACTAGACACAAAACTTATATAAAAACAACAATAAATTGTTGAAAGAAAAAGGTATTACCAGCAATAAATAAATACAAATTTAGTTGATAATAAATGAGGTTGTCATAAAAACAAAACACCCAACCAACAACAATATAGCGACAGTTTACCCGTCGTACCCTGTATATATGCTCTAAAGAAATACGATACCTAAAGTCTAAAATTAATTTTTTTAAATGAAAAATCTTTTTATTTTTTTTGAATATTTATTTCAATTCTATTTTCAAGCTACTAGATTAAATCTATTAGGTTGATACGAAACTAACGGACGATTTCAGAAACATAATTTTGTTATTTAAAATTTAAATGTAAAAATGTTGAAATTAGCGAAAATGCGAGCCTTGAGCATTTATGCACCTCTGCTGTAGATCGACGAGATTATATATTCCTTGTTGATAAAAAATAAATCTGTGGTGATACCGACCGAGCAAAAGCGATGGACCGGATGTTTGCACGCTCACAACCAAAAAGCAAATGACCAAAAGTTGTCGGTGCGCAACTAGCCTCGCGTAGGTGTTCCGGTTGAAAACTAAAAATTAATTAAATATTAAATTTCCAGTTCGCGAGCCTACGCGAATTTTATTTATCGGCTAATGGGAAGCCCAGAATCATATACAAGTGTGAATCCCAAATGATCTACTGCGATACAAGAAGAAGATATAAAAAGCCGATACAGAAAGCATAGACAGACAGACCCACACGGGCTGACTCGAGAGAGGAGTGTAATCAGTATTCCCTTGACCTACGTCAAGCGGCTTACTATCCTAGCCTCCCTTACCTCTCTCATCTTATCTTTCGCTGTCTCAAAACTACTTACTTACCTAAGGAGCGGATACATCAAAGACATTCCTTACTTACAACGCTCCCACATTCATAAGTATTAATTCTCTTTTCAGCATTTTATTGCCATGAACATTTTAACGTCCGTTGGACCTATACTTCAAGTATTACTTTAATTGTAAAAACCTTAATTGATATGTGTATATATAAAATGTTATTTTTCAACCGGAACATCTGCGCGAATCCACCTGCGCACCGTCGGTCATTTGCTTTTTGATTGTGAGGGTGCAAACATCCGATCCATCGCTTTTGCTCGGTCGGTATCACCACAATTCTACCTCTGGTCTGAACCTAAATGTTTTACATTTAAAATAGTGCTTAAGCTTACGTATTTACAACAATCATTACGTTTATCCAACAAAAAACTCTACTTTGAAAAAATTTCCGGTTATTACTAAATTTTAGTAAGCTTTTAAGTGTTATTATTAGTAAATATAGATTTTACTTAATAATAATATCATCTAACCCGTACAAATTACTTTAAAAATTTTCAAAGATTTCAAACTTTATCAATTATTTTAATTAAATTAAATAAAAAAATAAAAACAGTTCTTGTAAAAATGCATTATTCATCGGATTTCATTCTTTAGAAATAGTGTGCATAATATATATTATTCATAAAAGCTATCAAAACTTTATTTAATTAAATAATGTCTTAGTTTTATTGAATTTCTTATTTTACAATTAACAGCAGAATTTCCTTAACCGGGGATCCTGTTTTATAAAAACAAATTAAGGCTTTAAATTCTCCAAGTACTTCTGCTTATAACTCTCGGTGATTAACAAAATCAAATTCACGAATTGCACCAATGATCTGCAACAAGAAATGCGGAAAGACATTTCTACGATCAACCAATCTGATAAAGTAATTATCCAATCAGATAAGAAGATCAATCATTACTGTACTGGCGTGGATGAATACCATAAAGCCATGAACAGACTAGTCAGTAAAAGTTATAAAAAGGCACCTAATATAGTATATGGATTTCATTATCGAGTCCAGCAAATGGCGCCTTATAATAACAAATTATTAGACTCCTGAAGATGGCCAGAGAGTACAATACTCAAATGTGTCCAGAATAATATCTATAACAATCAAAGATGCGGACCATAGTTCGAAGGAATTGAATAAGCGAAAATTATACTGACCATTTCTCATTTAAGAAATACCACAAAATTATCAAAATAATACCACAGGTAATACCACAAAATTATCAAAATAACTAAATGTCGAAACCTTCCGAAATGGATTGACAGGTTTCAAAGGTACACTATTATGTCCTTCGAGATACTTGATCTTGATAAAAACGTTGTGTCTGCAAAATCTATAGCAATCAAATACGATAAGAATATTTCAATTAAATGTAATAAGTCTAATTTCATTCAAGAAAGAAGCTGTCGTATCAGCGTGCATATTTTTTAAATCGCTAAAATTGCTATATTTTTGTTTATCGATTTTGTTACTGAAAACGGAAGAAAGCTTTTGCGATTTTATGCGCTTTTATTTAAACCAAAGTAAAATTGCAGCACAAATACCCACCAAAATAGATTTGTTTATTTTATGAAGAAGGTAATGTAAACGATCGAACGTATTAAAAGTGGTTTGTGCGGCTTTTGACAGAAATTCTTAGTCGATTCATTTGAGAGTGATATAAATCAAAACATTGTTTTATAAAGATCAATTTGAGGTGATGCTAGAGACAGTAGTTTTAAAATACCCAAATGAATCAATAAAAATCATTGGTTACTTCAGTAAGTTTGAAGCGTGACTCCTACATAAGGAAAGAATTAGTGAACTCTTTTTTAATCTGCGATTTACTGCTTAAACAGATAATGGAAGAGAACGTTCGTTGTTGTAAATATATTACAACAACGTGAATTCAAGAGATCATGTGACAAATTTAACGAAACACTTAATTTTTGCTGAGTCTCGTGTTCTTTTAAAGAACAGTGGTATTGGAATTAAATATTTTATAAGTTTCTTTCGGTTGCTTTGAGGCCCGTCACAATAATGACATTCATTCTCTTGTTAACTGGATCAAGTAATAAAACTGATCTTTTTAATCGTTTTACAAAATACGTTTTTGCCTTCTATCGACATGGCTGTTGCTAATCTACAGAAAAGAAACGCATTGCCATTTTGTAGTCTAACGTTTTGTGGTTTAAGGTTTTCCAGTAACATGAAATGGAACAACTATACAAAATCAATTGCTGAAAATTTGGTACACTATATTGTTCTTGACTGCTTTCTTCACCAGAATCTATCGTACACTTTTATAGATCATTAATATTCATTTGTACATTAATTATTGCTGCTACATCTAGTCTGGTATTTCTGCTATTTATCTAGAGATTCTTGATAAAATTCAAAGAAGTATCTGCAATGTTAACGGTTCTGCCCTTGTATCTCAGCTCCAGTCATTCTCAGTCGATGTATAGTAGATTCCCTGTTCCTTTTCTACAGATAATTTCACGGTAATTGTTTTGATGGGAATTTTTCTGGTGCTTCAGTTTGACGTATTTAAGTGCAGTACTAGATTGGCCTCAGCTGTATGTAGTATAAAAAAAGAAGATGGATGATGATGAATTGGGGGCAAAAGGTGCAGTGCGACGCTCGCTTGCCAGCAGGCCAGTTGTTTTTCTTTCTTTCTTTGGTCGCCTCACGGAAATGGATTTCAGGTTTCCTTTTCTCGGTCCGTTACACAGGACAGTTCTGAAACAGACACCACCTAAGGAGCTTTTCCTTCCTCTTTGTCAGTATGACTATCAATCCGCAACTTCGACACACACACTCAACCGAAAAAATCCGCTCTCCACAGCAGCACTAGCACCGACTTTTTATGCCATTCCAAGATGAACAAAATTTGCATGTGTGCAAATATCGTCTCGTTTTGGACGAGATAAGCACGCATAAATTGTGTCTTCAATATCGGCCATCTTTTTTTTATTTTTTGTTATTATCTTGCAGGCAAGACACGTTCGCGCTCATTTTGAATTTCGATGTAAGCCATAACTTTCGTTACACTATAGGTTAAATAGCAGAACGGACTGGGTACTATAGCTTTCGTTCGAATTCGATTTATCGCAGAAAGAATCGGCAACCTACCGTGGGAATTTTTCTACTTCGTCAGTAATGAATTCAAGAGAAATGAGCGCCCAAACGTGTATCAAAATGCCTTTTAACTGACTGATTGACTAGATTGGCAGGTAGGTCTCATCATTTTACTATTGAAATGGCAACAATCAGATCTTTATTAATAATTTTTCTCTCTCGAATTTCTCGTTTGGTAACAGGTTTCTTGTTTTCATTGCAACAGTGGTCTTCAAGAATTTAACGGCAACGTCAGTCGTCTTCTGTTTTTTTATTATATTCTCTCTTCAATGTGTTTTTTCACAGAATATCAAAATAGTATGATACAGGCATCCCTCGATTGATGCGCATTCGATTAATGCGTTTTTGATGAGGGGCTAAAATTTTGAGATAACAAAATTTAATTCTTCTTCTTCCATGTGCCCTGTTCTTTCAGGACGCAGGCAAGCATGGCTTTCTACGTCTCCCTATACTTGGTGGCTCTTGGCACACTTTCTCCTGTAACATCTTGCAACCCTCGTTCTATCATCCACCTGATGAAGTCCTTCAAATATGTTATCCGCTGCTTTCCTCTGTCTCTTTTCCCCTCTATCTGGCCTGTTAGTATCACGTTCTCCAAGCCCTCTTTCAACATTTCATGTCCCAGGAACTTCAGCTGTCTCCTCCTGATGCTCAGTATTAATTTCTATTTCGTTTCCATCATTTCCAAAACCTCATCATTGCTCACATGCTCGATCCATGATATTCGCAGCATCCTTCTGTAGAACCACATTTCAGTTGCTTCAAGATTTTTCTTCATCTCTGATGATATTGTCCAACATTCACTGCCATATTGAAGAACTGACATCACATAGTATTCCAGTACTTTCTTCTTTGTTTCTAGTGAAAATTTCCTGTGTCTTAATACTTTACTCAACTTCTGGAATGCTCCTTTCGCCATACCAATTCGCCTTCGGATCTCAGTGTCGCACTTTCAGTCTTCTGTTAGAACACTTCCCATGTATTTAAATTCGATTAGCTGATGCATAATACTCGATTGGTGTGATAAAATGTCTTTATTTTAATATTAGTAATTGAAAATTATTTTTTATAGTTACTAATTTAATTTTTATAGTTACTAATTTATTTTTTATAGTTACTAATGTACACGTTAGCTGCGCTAGGAAGGGATTTCTGTAATTAGTAGCAGCAAAAACAAATAGTGAATTTGAATATAGTTCCAAACATTTTTCAGACGAAAAGAGGATAAAATCGATTATTTAATTCGTCAATAATAAATAGGAATCAAATATTTTGATCAAAATATTGTGGTGTTATGGATATCGACTCAGAATGATAAACTAATAGAGCCGAGTTCGAATTCCAGTTGAATTCGTTGCATTCACATATGGGCAAATACACTTGGGAAAGATATGAATTTATGGGTTAAATACTAAAACTGATTGGGTTCTATAGCCTTGGTTAGCAACAAGTCTACCGCAGAAAGAATCGGCAACTTACTGCAGAAAAATCTGACGAGTCACTCATAATTCGAAAGAGACATGATCGCCCAAGCGTGTATAACGTATGGCACTTAACTAATTGTTCACTTCAGAAAAAAAGTCTAGAGCTGGATCTCTATAACTAAAACAAATATTTTACTTTATAAATCATCCCTACCACCCAACAAGGCGAGAAAACCAATGAGACTTAAGGGGTAATTAGGAATGTCAGTTAAGTGCCATACGTAAAATTCGAACTCGGTTCTCCGATTTCCTGTTCCGTCCCGATATACACTGCACCACAAAGTACATCTCTGGGAGGGGGAGGGTGTTAGAAACTAAAAAAAAAAACATTATTAAGGAGAGAGGATTCAAAGAGACAAGATAATTGTTGACGTTGCATTTAAATCGTTCTAGATTGCAGATAGTATGTGTTTCTCAGTGTTCATATATTTTAATGTTATTTTTTATTTGAAGAAATAAAATATAATTATTTGAGACGCACAAATACCCTTGGGAAAGGTATTAATCCGTCTCTTCCCTCCAGTTATGGGTTAAATAATAAGACAGATTGATTTCTATAACCTTGGCTGGCAACCAGTCTACCGCAGAACGCAATGGCAACCTACTGCGGGATAATCTTCTGCCCAGTCAGTCATGTATCTTTAGAGACATGAGCGCTCAAGGCGTGTATCACGTATGGCACTTAACTGACTAATATGATGTACAATGGAGAATTTTCAAGTCTATTATTATATGCTATAATCATTTTCAATGAGATATTTATTGAGTATAATTCTGTATGAGTGTATAGTCTTGTAGTTACAAGTCGAGGCATTGGACCAGTTTACGCGAAGAGATTTTTAAAATTATAAAAGCTTAGTGAGGTAGTTGTGGGATTATGCAAAATAATTTTATATATTAATTCCTGGTATATAATAGTTAAAATCTGCTTCGTCAGTGGTGTAGGACAACTTAACACAGTAGTAGAAAGCATATATATATATATATATATATATATTGATGACCAGAGGGTTATTTAAATTTTTGTTTTTTAGTGCCATTAGCACTGATAATGAGTCTGAAAATATTATATATTTGTTGAGGTTAAGTTCTAGGATGAGGTCTAAAGCTAAGTTTATGGCTATAGTTTCAGCACTGAAAATTGATGTATTGTCTGGTAGGTGTTTTTGATGAGAATGTTTTGCATCACTGTCATGTTGAAGAACAAATATCACGTAAGAGTCCAGTACTCTTTTCTTTGTTTCCAGGGAAATTTTCCTGTCTCTCAATAATCTGCTTAGCTTTTGAAATACATCTTCGGCCATGCCAATTCGCCTTTGGATCTCAGTGTCACACTTTCCGTCCTCTGTTATAAAAACTTCACAGGTATTTAAATTTCTGTACCTGCTTGATTTCAGTATACCCGACCTAGAATTGGCATTTTGGGCTCCTTTTTATACTAATTACCCTTGATTCAGTTTTCATGTAATTCAAATGTAGTGTTTTCTTTTCGCTTTCATATCTATAGACGTTGAGGTAATCACTCAGAGCTGATATTCTATTTCATGCTTAAGGGATGCAGATGAAGAACTGAGATAACGAACAATAACCCATAATCCGCAAATAATTGTAATTTGAAGCCCGGAGGCAGAAAAACTTAGTTATCCCTTTTAATTTGAACAAAACAAATACGTATTTTAATTTTATTTATTTTCTATTGGTGCTCGAACAGGACTGGGTGTAAATATGTTTTTTTCTGGTCTTTATTTGAAAGGATCATTAAATATGATTAACGATTTAACGAATGACATTTTCCACCCAACATCCTCAATTTTCTTCACGGTCGACAAACTACAGTTCACACCGTTTAAAGAGGGATAGGCAAAGCGTAAATTTTAATCTTGGAGCAGTTATTTCAGAAAATTAATTTAATGAAATAAAAGGCATAAAAGTGGGTGGAGTATAGAAATTCGAAAGTAAATATTACTGATAGCATAGAAATATTCATTATTGCCTGGTTGTTTACTGACTTGATTAACCTTCTTCGCCAAATAATGCAAAATCAATGATGAGCAACGATGTCAAGCCTCTATTCGAACAAAGGATAAACGGATAAGCAAAAACATTTTTGACGTATGTTACTCGGACTCTATTACATTTGTCTGCCTAATTGTCCGACTGATGTTTTAAAATCTGAACCAGACAGGATTTTTTTTATCATATACACGAAATAATAAGAAAAGGGAATATCCACAATTTAAATTTAAAAAAAAATGGATCGTAATGTAAAACCGTCAGAAATTATGAGGCCGTTTCCGCCACCGAGACCTCCACCTCTCCCCATGAGACCTCCACCTCTACCAATGCACCCGATGCTGGCTCAAAGGCAAATCGCCGAAAGAAAGATAACAATCATCGATCCGTTTCTTGAGGGCTACATCACAGCATTCCTGGAACAAGGACACAACTATACGCATATTCTAAACAAATGTGCGGCAAAAGGTTACGAGATCTCGAAAAGGACAATCGATCAATTTATGAACTCTGTAAAACGTATGAGTGCAAGTATGAGTAGTGATGGGAGTAGCAATGATTCAGATATTGGTAAGTGCTGATTTATAATCTCTTCATAGTCTGTTTCTATCTATCTATCTATCTATCTATCTATCTATCTATCTATCTATCTATCCCAGTCTGTCCATATCTATCTAGCTATCTCAGTCTGTCCATATCTATCTATCTATCTATCTATCTATCTATCTATCTATCTATCCCAGTCTGTCCATATCTATCTATCTATCTATCTATCTATCTATCTATCTATCTATCTATCTATCTATCTCACTCTTTCTTAATCTATTTCGATCTATCTCAGTTTAATCCTCTCTCTCTCTCTCTCTCTCTCTCTCTCTCTCTCTCTCTCTATTTATCTTTGTTCATATCTATGACAATCTTTTCATATCCGACTACTTGTCACCTGTCGGTCTGATGAGTTTGCCCTATCTATCTATCTATCTATCTATCTATCTATCTATCTATCTATCTATCTATCTATCTATCTATCTATCTATCCGTAGTATTATATATCTATATGTTTGTGTACTTGGTGTGAAAATCGATTTTGGCTTGAAACTGACAACAAACAAGCAATGTTAATACTTATGCCCAAATTATCAGCATCTATAAATTTTCTTGGATATTGAGCCCTTTTTCTCGGTAAACTTAGCACACACAGACACAGACAGACACACACACACACACACACACACACACACACACACATACATATATATATATATATATATATATATACTAGCTGTATAGCCCGGCGATGCTTGGGGTTTTGTAGTGGTTATTTTGAAATTATAAGGTCAAGTGCTTATTCAAAAAGCTCCGATATGTGGTTGCCTTGAGGCGTAAATTAAAAAAGTGCGAAGTAAGTTATGTTTGTTGTTGTTGTTTTTGGAAAACGAGATTCATGCTTGGTCAATTTTGACAATAAACGGGAATGATGTATGTACAATTACAAGAACGGAAGCGGGCGTTACGGAAGCCTGTAATATGATGCGATGACGTTGTGACACAGAAGTGTATGCATTGTCCCTGCAACGTAGGAAGGGTTTGCACCTTGTAGAAAACGTGAAATTTTTATGGCATATGATAAGGTAGAAAATATGAAAAAGACCCGGTTTTTGTTGGATTAATACCAAGTGTTTTGGTGAAATAAAGGGTCGATAAAAGCAACAGTTTTCATAAATTTTTGCCACACCCTGTGTGTCAATTAAAATTTTTGTTTGCATATCAAGCTATCAGACCTTGATCTACCAGTGAGTTGATTATAGTTGAATTTGAGTGAAGCATCTTGAAAAAATGCATAAAAGTGCGCAAAAGACCACCCGAAATTATGTTTGTTGTTGATTTTTTTAAAAAAATTGATTCGAAAATTTTTGTTTACATCAAAGGTTCGGACCTTGATCCACAAGTTACCCGATTTTGGTTGAAATCACACAAGGCGTCTTGGAAGAAAAAAATTCGTCAATTTTAAGCAACTCGGTGATTTCTGTCGTACCTTGAAAATCGATTTTAGTTTGCATCAAAGTTTCGTGTCATGATCGACAAATGACCCAATTTTGGTTGAAATAGGACGAAGGGTTTCGGAAGAGGAGTAGGGTTCGTTAGAACAGAGACACAAAAACACACTGACAGACAGACATATATATATATCGCTCATTCAATAATGAATTGGAAAACTCTAGCTATTGGGCGTGTTTATACGCGCTAAAAAGCCTGCTTTCTTCTACCGGACACTCGTGGCCTAGGGGTAGAATCGCCGATTCGGTCGGGTTTCAATCCTGGTTTAGGAAGCGAACGGAGTCTAAGCCGTACTGATTATCTGTGACACAGCAAAACAGATCTGTCTGCGGATGACTACAGTGGTGTTATCAGGCGATTTTTAATAACTGACTTACTTTTTACCGTTTGTCTTTTTAAGAACGCTCTTGTAAGGGTGTTTAATTTGAACGTCTGGAAATTGAAATCAAAATATGGAAAAGACCCAGACATAACGTGAAGCATTGTTAAAACAAACAAGCCTTACAACGGTGAACAAATATGTAGACCGTGCCAATAAGAAAAATTAGAATTTATGATATACCCGAACAAAGACGAACTATTAAATGAAAGAACAGAAATTATGACAAAATTCGTCCACACTAAGAAATGCCTCTTAGGTTCATACAACGATGGATGAAAACGTTATAATTCGTTTGAATTTAAACAATGCGCGTTCATAAATTCCCTGCCGCGTGAACGTTCAAATAAAACACCGTTATAAGAGCGTTCTTAAAAAGAAAAACGGTAAAAAGTAAAATCAGTCATTAAAAATCGCCTGATAACACCACAATCGGCTAGATTAAAAAAAAAAAACATAGTCAAATTCCCAGCATCCCTCATTCGTGCGCATGCGCAGTCACGCTAACATAATAAATTTAGTCTTATAAAGTCCTAAAGACCAAAACGTGGAACATGAAAACTCTTTTTCGCTCTATCATTCATTTCCTATATATATATATATAAGACACTATTAAAATTAAAATATGAGTTTGATTAGAGATGGAAATAATTTATTTTCTCTCCATCTCGGCCATGCCACAACGCTAAGAGAGGGGAGAGGGGATTTAAGGAGGGACATACGAGAGGCCGCGAGGCCTAGAAGTCCTAACCTACCTAACCCAACCTAACCTAACCTATATATATATATATATATATATATATATATATATATATATATATATATATATAAAACGTAGAATACTTGGTATATAAGTTAGGTATATTCGGATAGAGACGAACTCAAAAGAACTCAAATTTATTTGTTTAATTTAACAGTGTAATATAATCTAGAAAATGTTTTTTTTAGATATTCTACAATTTCATGGGTAATACGTATTTCGCAAGCAAACCTTGCTACTCGTCAGATCCAAATGATACAACAATTAAATATTCCAAATAATATAGAAAATAATTACACACAAACGCTCACGTGCCCATATAAAAAATATACACTTGTAACGGTAATCTACAAAACCATTTCCTCGCTCATTTAAGAAACCCCAAAGAGAGAAAGAAAAAGAAAAATATAGAAAATTGTTAAATGGAAAAGAAAAAGAGAAAGAAAAAGAAAAGAAAGGGAAGAAAAATGAACAGTATAAAGAGACAAGAAGTTAAAGTTAACGTTTTAGATCGACACAAGCATCCATTGCAATTCAACTGCTTTATTAGAAAAAAACATGACATGGAAATTTAGCATTAAAATTTAGTTTTAAATATAATGGGATATATTTACGGTAAAAATAAATTGTAAGTCATACTTTTTAATACAAATTAAATTATAACCACTAGTAGTATTATATTATAAATATAGTTAAAATAAGTAAAACTTATATAAGAAAATGATAAATAAAATATTAAAATACAATCTTAAAAATATCTTAAATAATAGTAATAAATAATAATAATAGTAATAAATATAATAATAATAAATATATATATATAAAATTTAGCACAAATAATAATAATAACAATAATAATATTAAAAATAAAAAAGGATCTTAAATAATAGTAATAAAATAATATTAATAAAAAATAATGATAATATATATATATATATATATATATATATATATATATATATATATAAATTTACCACAAATTTATTATTACTATTATTAGTGTTAAATTTGTATATATATATATACTTATTATTATTATTATCTTTATTAATATTATTTTCTTACTATTATTTAAATTCCTTTTTTAATATGATTATTATTATTATTGGTGTTAAATTATTTTTATATATATGTTTATTATTATTTTTTTTATTACTACAATTATTATTATAGAAAAATATTGCTTAAAGAATTTACTATAACAAATAGTTTTTTTTGTTTTTTAATCATATCACCCCGAGCAAGGCAGTAACGCCACAAGAAGATGGAATAACAGTTGTGGTTGTAGAATGAACAAATACACCCTTGTGCAAGTTAATTGAAAGAAAACGAATAATGCCTCCCTAGGATCTTTCACACTTTTCCTGATCACGTATACGTCGTCTCTTGGTGTTGCTTTTCTCCTCCGACCCCATTTTCCTTTTGGACTGAGAGATCTAATTTGTTTCTTCGCCTTGATGACACGACTAACACTTAAAAGGTTGACACAAATAATATCTTTGATATTTCAGTAAGATTTACCATTGTGTTTGTGCAGCGTTCAATTTTCCTACACTTTATTGGAGTAACGTATATCGTAGAACCACTGACCAACGGTCGAGACAATCGAGTGTCTGGGCGTGAGATAAAAATCTGACGCAATCACGGATGAAGCAATATTTTTTTCCAGACCAAACAAATTTCATAATACACTCCAGAAAAAGATTCATATTGCTGCACGCCACTGCAAAGTACGTAATTTGGGGAAAAAAATAGAAATCGATTACACTCTGTCACTCCAGTGGATCTAAAACTGACCTCATGGCGAAAGAAAGAAAGCAGTCAGTTCAGTGTCATACACGCTTGGGTGATCATGTCTCTTTTTCAAACATGACAGACTGGGCAGGATATTTTCCCGCAGTAGGTTGCCACTATTTTTTTCGGTAGACCGGTTGCCAACCAAGGCTATAGAACCCGATATCTATGTCCTGCTACTTAGCCCACTAGTTTTCCCAAGGATATTTGCGCGTAAGAGAATGAAGGAAATTCAACTGGAATTCGAACTCGATTCTTCGATTTCTCGTTGCAAACCGATATCCACTGCTCCATAACGCGCATCTAAAACTAAAGCAGCTGTTTTAATTAATTTTGCACAAAAGTGTACATCTTTAAAGAAAAGTGTGACATTGCATGTTCTATAGTATCCCTGACCATTATCTATAGACACAATAAAATATTGTTTACTAGCAGTAGAGCCCGGCGTTGCTCGGGTGTAATGAAAGCTTTAAAACTAATCCATGGTCCTGGAGCTCAGACTCTTTGGACGGTGGCACGAAAGACTAAAAAGCAATAGTTGTTTCCAGTTAAAGCGAAACCGTTGACTGAAAGAAAAATGAATGGATGTAAGTCAAATTTTGATTTCCTGGTACCGATATCAAATAAGTTTTTTCGTCGTAAACTGAATTTTGAAGGCTAAATAAGTCCTCTGAGTAAATGGTATCATGGCTGAGACTAAGAACTACAATTATACCTACTTAGAGCCAAACCCAAAGCAAAAACTAAAATAAAAAGGCTGAAAAAATACAGACATACTGGCAGATAAACACACACACACACACACACACACACACACACACATCTTGCCTTTTATATATATATATATATATTATCGATTTTCTGCACTATTGTAAGAACTGCAACCTTGAAACTTCTGAAAGTTATTTTCTTATGTCTTTGTCTATGAGTGTATCAAATTTGATTAAAATCGGACCACTCCTTCTATAACCCGATTTTTTCGATTATGGATTTTCGATATTAATCGGGGGTAACTCGATACAAAACCTAGCTAAGAACACTCGCAGACGCTTATAGTACAACTGTGTAAATTTTCAAGAAAATCGGTTTCGCCGTTTCGAAGTCTATAGGTAACGGACACACACACACAGACAGACAAAGTTCTATTTATATATAAGTTTAGATTAAAGTGGGAAAAGGAGTAAATATACTCTGGCTTATTTTAGACATTGGGGTATAAACTATCCCCGTGTCTAAATCATCCTACCCAATAAAATTAATCAGTTTTTTGGCTCATTTCCGAGCAGACCTGAGTGCTTTTCAAAATCCGAGCAAGCAATCAGATATTAATATTTTTGTTTTTGATCTTTATAAAAGAACTTCATGTAGAGGCTTGGAACTTTTCATTATTCTTTACACACACACACACACACACACACACACACACACACACACACACACACACACACACACACACACACACACACACATATATATATATATATATATATATATATATATATATAGTGTATCAAGGCAACAAATAATTTTCTAAACATATGCTGTTAAATATAAGAGACAATGAATGTCTATAATGTTTAATCATGAGCCGTTCTAAACGTCGTATTTTGGCTTTAATTTCAGTTGAAAATAAAGACAAAAATTCTCCAACATTTGGATAATGTTTTATTAACTTGCTTCTAATCTTTCGGCTCACATGAGCCATCTTCAGAGAGGTTATTTAAACTGTAATACAATAACATCCGCCATTACCGACGATTTTATTTTGTGTTGACATAAAACTCCGCTTGGCAACGGCAATAGTTACCAAAAATAAGAAACGCAGTTCTCAAATTTGCGATGCGGTTTTATGACTTTACACCGCTTGTAGGGCGCGAAATGACAACAAAACCATGGAGTCAAATGCAATGTAATGTGTTATATCCGGATCAATAAAATCACCTTTAAATCCGGACATAACTTGTTACATTGCATTTGAATTAATGGTTTTGTTGTCATTTCGCGCCCTACACGCGGTGTGACGTCATAAAAACGTATTGTAAATTTGAGAACTTCGTTTATTGATGGCGGATGTGAGCCGAAAGATTAGAAGCAGATTAATAAAAAATTATCCAAATGTTGGAGAATTTTTGTTTTTATTTTCAACTGAAATTAAAGCCAAAATACGACTTTTAGAAAGGTTCATGATTAAACATTATAGACATTCATTGTCTCTTACATTTAACAGTATATGTTTAGAAAAATAAAAAAATTATATATATAACAGAATATATATATATATATATATATATATATAATAAAATAAATAAATATATATATATATAATAAAATAAATGTTTATAATTTATGCCAGATAATTTGCATATAATTTATGCAAAATAGAAGAGAAATAGGGGTTGTTCCAACGAGAAAAATTGGTATAGGTGAAAAAGTGGGAGAAGCCGTGAAAGTTTTGTTTAAAGCGCAGATTTATTGTTATCATTATTAATAATATTATTTGCCTTTTGTATAATACATTAAGCGTCCATAACGGTATTTGTGTCGTTACACATGTTTCGAGTCCAGAGTTTTGATTTTACACATCGAGATCCGTTTGTCTTTCTGACGGCCAAAAACACTGTGTATATGTAAATAACTGGTCGGTGAGCAGGTCAGAAAGTTCATATGCATGCGTGTTTGCATGCTTGCTATTTTCACATCGGCTTGTTAAATTATTCTCACCTTTCATTGATTAATAAATGTTTTTACACTGACTCGAAAAAATTTGATTTCGTCTTTTTTCTTCATAATTGTTTTCAGTGATTTTGATCCAATTTTGCTTGTCTGCAATTCTACCTTTTAGTGATAAGATATACGATACGGGTCATAAAGTACTGTTTATTGCTTTTTGTCCAATTGGAGTCCATAATTACTATTTTTCGCAATGACTCGCGATTTTTTTAAAAGTACGTTTGAATTTAGTGTGTCTTTTCATGCTGTTTTATTGAAGAAAGGCTTGTATTTTTCATACATATTTCTTCCTGCATCATGAGCGTGTCATAGTCTGCAATTTGGTTGATAGGCAATACTCTGAATTGACTTCCACTACATTGGTGTAAGTGTTGTGAAATCTACAATTTCCTGTTATTGGCTAGTTTACTGTTACTTATGTGCAGAGATACTCTTTTATTCAGGCCTTGTGTTGCTCCCACGTATATTTTTGCGCATTCATCGGATTTTAGGGCATAAATTACATTTTTAGAATTGCAGCTCAAATTTCTTTTTTCGAATGTTGATGAGGTTAGTATGTTTTTTAAATTTGGGGTTGGCATTTGATTTAATTATTTTAGGTTTCTTGAGGATTTATTTTATTTTATCATTTCTGATGAGTAATTCTAGGTGTCTTTTTATCTTTGCAAAGAATTCTGAATTGCTTTTGAGACGTACGCGAGAATGTTTTCTTCTTTTCCATTTTTTTAAAATTTTATTTCGGAGAGATTCTAATAGTATTTCTTTTGCCAGTTCGAACCCCTTGTTTATTAGTGGAGTGGGCTATCCTCTTTGGGGTATCCTCTTATTTGTAGTGTTTTTCGTAGTTCTTCTAGGCGTATTTTACGGAGGGTTTCGTCAGATACTATTATGCAAATTCATTGTGCTAGGGAGTAGGGGATGGATTTTAAACAACTTTTATTGTGGCGACTCTTGGAATAAAAGTAGTGTTGGGTGTCAGTGGGTTTATAGTAAATTATAGTAAAGTGTGATTATGTAATTGCTTTTGTCTTTTATGAGTATGGGAAGAAAAGATCTAAAAATAAGACGGGAAATCTGTCCCTAATTTCTCATCTTATTTTTCTATCTTCTCTTCCCTCTTTCTTTCACCTTTTTATTCTCTTTTAACCTCGTAAGGAAAAAAATCCAAAAATACAAGGAAGTGTTGTTATTAAAAAAAATTTTTAAATAAAAACATTTATAACCATCATTGTTAACTACCTAATCGGGCATTGTTCTGTCAATGTCTAAACAAACTGTACAATTTTGTAGTATTTTGTAATTTGTACATCTTCTAACGTAATAATATATATATATATATGTATGTATGTATGTATGTATGTACAGTGGAACCTGCCGTATGCGACCCTCTTCGTCAGTGATCACCTATTGTTAACGACCGTTTTTCTATGTACGGATGATTTGCTAATGTTAATTGAGCCTTAATGAGCGACCACTTCCAGAACGCGACCAGCGACTAACATAAACGAATGAAAATCACTGATCAAGCTACCACTTAAAAAAAATCCATTTTGGTCGGACACTGCGAACATCTAAATTAGGCGAAACTGAATGAGTAAGCTATTTCACCTTGCTTTGATCTAAGCCAGGAACGCTTCTTCGTTGTTTTGTTATTGTAGTATTGTATCAACCCGTTATTTCTTGTTGAAATGTACATTGCCTGAGTTCACCTCACAGTCAAACATCGGTTGTTTTGTACAACATGTATTGCATTTGACATATTCAATGGAATTATCGCAGTCTCTGTACTGACTTGGATAAATTCAGGGATTGGGAAAATCACAATTATGTCCCTTCCTCAACTGCCTATCTCTTTCGTTCCTTTATTTTTTTTGTGACCGGATTTAAATGTGATTTTATTAAGTGTGGGTTGTTTGGATTTAAGGTACATGGCCTCCAATATCTGAAGGTACATTTTACTGTGCGTATGAGTAAGGATTATTGTATTGTTGACTAAAATCTGTCTGATATTACCTACATGTTTATATTTTTCTGAGAAATGTTGTTAAATTGTACTCTGATCAGAAAAGTAACATGTAATGGTGGATGTTATTGTATTAACGTCTTAAAACCTTCCCTGAAGATGGTTCATGTACATTGCCTGAGTTCACCACACGGTCAAACATCGACTGTTTTGTACATATATTGCATTTGATGTGTTCAAGGGATTTATCGCAGTCTCTGTACTGACTTGGATAAATTCAGGGATTGGGAAAATCACAATTATGTTCCTTTCTCAATGCCTATCTATTTCGTTCCTTTATTTTTTGTGTATCTATCTACTCTATTTCTATCTGGGTATATCTATCTCTATCTCTCTGTTTCTCTACCGCCACCCACGATCGATGTCAGTTTTTTGTATGTTTTGTTTTTTTCCGTGTATTCTCGCAGATTCTCTTTTGCTATCACTCACTTCTAAGGAAAAAAACTGAAATCGTATACTTTTTTTAAATCCACTAAAATATTTTTTGTGAATAAATATTTTGGTCTTTTGTTGACCGTTGTAAATACGTTCTTTAAAATTTTAAAATGAATTATGCTGAATAAATTTCTTTAAAGTTAGGCCATTTTTTATGTTCTCATTTATTTATTACCAGATTACATGGTAAAATTCTAATATTTATATTCTGATGAGTGGAATAAACGGTCCTGAAGTAAATAGGTCATGACTATGAGCCTTTAGTGAGCGACCACCTGTCGTATGGTGGCTGTAGGAATGGTCGCGTACGACAGGTTCTACTATATATATATATATATATATATATATAATGTAAAGAATTTTGTCACGTAAGTGAGCTGTGTTATTTCAGTCATACCGATTTCCTTCGAAGTATTGTGAAACCATTATCGTGATGTCTCCACACTTCAGGATATCCTGAAGAGACAAACTTCTCTACATTAATTTTATTAACGCTCTATCTCTGTTTTGATATCGAGCACTTTATGTCAAAATACCTGCTTCCATGAAATATCCTTTTAACAGTAAAATACTGAAAAAAGCAACAATATTAGTACTAAGCATCATTTAACAATATATATATATACGCACTACCGGTCATAAGGCAACCCCAGTTTTTTTAAAAGAAATGATATATTTCATACTATTTTTCAGTAAATGACAGTAGAACGGTTCTTTTGTTATTATTACTTTGCAAAATTTTAAAAGGTAAGGAATCAAAGATGAACTCGTCCGAATCACCCTAAATTTTCTTCATTCTTTCATTGATGAAACTGCAATATAGGTAATTACTAAATATCTATAGATTCATTTGACACACATGTTATTGTGCAATATTAACAAAATAACCATTATATTTTCATTTAAAATTGTTTACTTGGAAATATATACTAAAAATAGTATGAAAAACAACATTTTTAAAACACTGGGGTGGCCTAATAATTATGGCCGATAGTGTATATATACACTCCTAAAATTTGCTAAAACATCAGATTGTGGAGAATAAGGAACTTCAAATTAATTAACTGCAAAACATTTCAAAACAATGATGTAACTTGAACTATTCAAAACTTAGAATTAGTACTAGGAGAAATATATACTTCTTGATATATATTTCACTGCCTGATGATGTTGAATTAAACACCGATACCTTATACCAAGCTGCAGTATGATATTATAATAATAAAAAATAACAATATATCTTTGCTCTACTTTCATATTGAGCACTTTTTAAAACTAAATATCAAACTGTGCAATGTACTTTCATTTGTATTAACCACTTATATTAATAATAATAATAATAATAATAATAATAATAATAATATATATATATATATATATATATATATATATATATATATATTGTTTAATTACTTAGTTTTTGGTCACAATAAAATTAGACCAGTGCACCTTTTCTATTAAAAAGTGTCAATCCAATTATATTGTAGAACTTTTGAATATTTTCAATTTGTAAACGAGTTATTACGCGACCCAGGTTTCTACCATGAGTGGAGTCTTCAGGCGATTTGCAATAACTGATTTTACCGTATTTTTAAAAATGCTCACGTAATGGTGTTTTTGTTTTTGCTTTTTTTTTAACGCTCACGTGGCAAGGAATTTTTGAACGCGCAATTTTTTAAATTACAAGAAATTATAACGTTTTCTTCCATGGTTGTATGAACATAATAGGTATTTTTTAGTATGGTTACACTTAGTCATAATTTACGTTCTTTCATTCAATAGTTCATTTTTGTTTGGTAATAGCATAATCTCTAAATTTTCTTCCTGGCACAGTCTACAAATTTTGCCACCATTGTAAGGCTTGTCTGGGTCTTTTCCATATTTTGATTTCAACTTCCACAGGTGGCTAGCAAATTTTGTACAGTTTTTTAAGTTTTCTATTTTGAATGTAGACTTTATCTAGTGAATGTAGTGATTGAACCACCTTCTGTTAAAGGTGTCTTTGGTTGATCCCAAATATATTTTATTTTGGCCATTTAAGTCATGTACCTTTGCCTTGGATGTGCGTTGTGGTACAGTGGATATCGGCTCGGAACGAGAAACCGGGGAGCCGAGTTCGAATTCCAGTTGAATCCATTGCATTCACTTACGCGCAAATACCCTTGGGAAAGGTATTAATCCGTCTCTTCCTTCCAGTTATGGGCTAAATAACAGGACAGATTGGGTTCTATAGCCTTGGTCGGCAACCAGTCTACCGCAGAAAACAATGGCAACCTACTGCGGGATAATCTTCTGCCCAGTCAGTCATGTCTCTTTCGAGACATGATCGCCCAAGCGTGTATCACGTATGGCACTTAACTGACTGACCTTTGCCTTGTAAATTACTTCTTTTGTATTGCAAAGTCCTTGAAGTGGACATTTATTTTCGTCCCTGCAGTTGCATTCTTTATTAGTGGTTTTGTTTTGTGTAATGCTACCTAAATTTCTGTTGTTTTGTCTTTTTATGAAACTATCTAAATTACTAGTACAACTATAACTTAGCTTGATTGTGTTTCTATAGAAAGTTTTGTTTAATTCTTAGCCTTTTGGAAAGTTCCTATCTGTCACTTTAAAAAATGTTTGTCCTATTTTGGTCTTTACCACTAAATTAAATGGTGGATTGAACCAGATAATGTTTCGTTTTCTATTATCGTTTTTTTTTCTGTCTTTTTGGTTGAGAATTATATTGTAAAATGTTTTTATGGCCAGATTTTCTGAGGGCATCTTCATTTATTTTCATCAAATACTGTTTTGTTTGACAAATTATTTGAGAGCCTGTGTTCTATTCCTTTCTGAATGTACCTAATAATACTTTTGGGATGGTTGGATTTTGTATTTATGTATTTTAACTTAGTGTTTGTAATATCTCGTTTAGAAATTGAATATATATATATATATATATATATATATATATATATATATATATCTGAGTATAGAACGAGGAGAGAAAAGAAAATTTTTCCCGTCCAAAACATTAATTTAAAACAGTGCTCGATATATGATATATAGAGCTGTGAATATTTATTATGAATTATGTTTTAGAACATGTACATATCTTTTCTATATAGAAGAAGAGAAGAGGACATATATAGAAAAATTATGTACATGTTCTCAAACATAATATATATATATATATATATATATATATATATATATATATATATATATATGCCTTGTAGTGCAGTAATTATCGGAATGAGAAACGGTGAGTCGAGTTGGAATCCTTTACGCACAAATACCCTCAGTGTATGCATGAATCCGTCGATTCTCACTCCAGGTATGGGGTAAATAGCAGAAAATAATGGCAACCTACTGCGGGATAATCTTCTGCCTAGTCAGCCATGTCTTTTTCGAGATATACGAGCATAAGCGCGTATCGCATATGACACTTAACCGGCTATATATAGATTCGTGTAAAATCTTCTGTACAATAAAGACGGAAGCTGATGCTGGTTCGCCTGAAATAGGCCTATAATTCCGCTTAGCCATGGAATAACGTATCTGTCTTAATTTTTATCTGATATATATATACATACTAGCAGTATTGCCCCGCATTGCTCGGGTGTAATGAAAGCTTTAAAACTAATCCATGGTCCTGGAGCTCAAACTCTTTGGACGTTGGCACGAAAGACTAAAAAGCAACAGTTGTTTCCAGTTAAAGCGAAACCGTAGACAGAAAGAAAAATGAAGGGATGTAAGTCAAAGTTTAATTTCCTGGTATCGTAATCAAATAAGTTTTTTCGTCATAAACTGAATTTTGAAGGCTAAATAAGCCCTCTGAGTAAATGGTATCATGGCTGAGACTAAGAACTACAATTATACCTACTCAGAGCCAAACCCGAAGCAAAAACTAAAATAAAAGGCCTGAAAAAATACAGACATACAGGCAGATAAACAGACACACACACAAACATCTTGCCTTTTACATATATATATTATCGATTTTCTGCACTATTGTAAGAACTACAACCTTGAAACTTCTGAATCGTTTCTTATGTCTTTGTCTATGAGTGTATCAAATTTGATTAAAATCGGACCACTCCTTCTATAACCTGATTTTTTCGATTATCGATTTTCGATATTTATCGGGGGTACCTCGACACAAAACCTAGCTAAGAACACTCGCAGACGCTTATAGTACAACTGTGTATATTTTCAAGAAAATCGGTTCATCCGTTTCGTAGTCTATAGGTAAAGGACACACACACACACACACACACACACACACACACACACGCACACACACACACAAAGTTCCATTTATAAATAAGTTTAGATTACATATATACTTTGTGTATTGTACCCAAATCTTAGTTTCATCGGATAAATAGCTGCAACAGATTCTTCTCTTCGTAAAAATGAAACTGGGTGCACTAAAAATAATCTAAATTGTAAAGCTTATTAAATAATCAACTAAACTTAATCTCTCGCTATGTTCTGATAAATACCTGACAAGACGAATCCTACTTAACGAGAAATAATAGAGTAGACTGATTACTTAGTGTTAGTGACTT
Organism: Ascarosepion bandense; assembly: GCA_037127315.1. Classification (NCBI taxonomy): domain Eukaryota; kingdom Metazoa; phylum Mollusca; class Cephalopoda; order Sepiida; family Sepiidae; genus Ascarosepion; species Ascarosepion bandense. The sequence goes on from JBBBDQ010001969.1 coordinate 1,121,422, forward strand.
GTCGGGTAGAAATATTCAATCCTGGTGTTAAATATCAAGGAAAGCGAGATGTTTTTAAAACTTGCCAAAACATATTTCATTTGATATATTAGTACCTTTCAGTAAAATATTTTGGAAGATGTCATGGTTCAATTGTTGGTAAAACAAAAATGATAAAAAATCTTGAGGAGTTACTTAAAGATCTTAAAATACTTTCATCCAGGTTTATTCTAAGATGTATCAATACGTGTGACTACATCTAGACATTATTTCTGATCCTTCATTTAGTAATTTTCTCTTTTAGAACCAATATCAAAAAATTGAATCCTGGGTTGCGTAAATAACTCATTTCCAAAGAAAAAATATTCAAAAGCTCTAAATAGAAATGTATTGAGAACTTTGTAATACAACTGTGTACTGGCGGGTCTAAGTTAATTATGATAAAAAACTAATTAATATATATATATATATATATATATATATATACTCTCATTACGATTGAGCTCTCTGGAGGGGAAAATTTTAAAAACAGATCCACTTCTGCGATTTACGCGTTACGCTTCAGCAATGAATTGAGTTCTCTCGGTGACTGGCGTGTGTATACACCGCATATATATATATATATATATATATATATATATATATATATATATATATAACACGCTAAAATTTCTTCCTCTCATTCCATGCGCACATGGCTTAGGGAGTCGATTGAGTTTCGATCCCAGCTGGAAGCAAGTGGATGTGTCTAGCCACACTGTGATACAGCGAAACAGGCTTGTGTGTTGATGACTAATATATATATATATATATATATATATATATATATATGAACAATTAATACTATGACACTCGCCTTCAAGGGTGTTTCCAACTAGAGTTCAGTTGGCACACAAAATTAAACAGGATTGTAACTCAATAGATGTCCCTCTCTCCTCTCACCCATTGAGTGGATATTGTGCTGATATTTATTGAGCACAATATCCACACTGGAATCATCAGCCAATCAGAATCTACAAAATAGACTTGCCTATATAGCAGAGTGGAATCTCCCAGGCTGTCATATAAACCACCTGCCAATTTGCTGGGTAGCTTGAAGCTGCCAGTTTCAACTATCTAAGGATTCTACATGGCACTGTGAACAGGGTTCGAACCTGTGAGAGAATATCCCATTAGATTTCGAATCTATATATATATATATATATATATATATATATATATATATATATATTTGGGCGTCCTGTGGCACATTTTAAATGAAAGTATCTTGGATTATAAAAATAAAATAAAGTAACAAATATATGAATTACATAACTGATATACAGGAGTTCAACATATTATCTAAGAATTGATGATTACATCCATGAAATGGTCACCACCACGAAGAGAGTGAAGAGGAAGACGAACCAGTTAGAAAGGAGCAAGAGAAGGAGGGGAATACAGGTGTGATAACAGTTGCAAAGGTGGAGAGAAAGGAAAGGATATATGGGGGAGGTGTTCCCCCCAGTTATGGGTTAAATAACTGGATGGGGCCTGGAGGCAACCTATCCAGTGTTGGTGTCACAATAAAAACACCCTTGGTAGCCCTGGCGAAGCATCAAGTATTCAGCTATTTGACAAGATTATGAATTTCGCTATAAACTGCGCCAGCGTTCCAAATGCACAGGGAATACTGGAGGGGTGTAGCGAGTTCTATCCCGGCCAAGGCCACAGGACGACAAAGCTATAATAAATTCTTCCTGCCAAAATAGACATATTCGCCTTCCATAGCACTATTGTAGCGTCTGTAGTTATTACACGGATTTCTTACATGAAGTGTTATCAGTAATTATAATATTCCGTTGAACATCACCGATTAGTTTGTACGAAAGATGAGACAATAAACTACTGAAAATAAGACGAAAGGAATTTTTTTTTAATCATATCACCCCGAGCAAGGCGGTAACGCCACTGATGCGCAGGGGGTTACGCTAAGAGTGAAAAGATTGCGAAAAGAGAAAGCCGGAAACCACATCCTAAACAAGGAACAATGGATGAGCCTCTTCACCTGTTCAATAGACGTGGGTGGAGTGTGAACCGGGCGATAGTTTAGTCTATCTACTCCAATTGAAAAAAAAAAAAGGAAAAAGGAAAAGAGTGAAAAGAGTGAAAAGAGAAAGCCGGAAACCACATCCTAAACAAGGAACAAGGGATGAGCCTCTTCACCTGTTCAATAGACGTGGGTGGAGTGTGAACCGGGCGATAGTTTAGTCTATCTACTCCGATTGAAAAAAAAAAGAAAAAAGAAAAGAGTGAAAAGATTGGAAAAGAGAAAGCCGGAAACCACATCCTAAACAAGGAACAAGGGATGAGCCTCTTCACCTGTTCAATAGACGTGGGTGGAGTGTGAACCGGGCGATAGTTTAGTCTATCTACTCCGATTGAAAAAAAAAAAAGTAAAAAGGAAAAGACTGAAAAGAGTGAAAAGAGAAAGCCGGAAACCACATCCTAAACAGGGAACAAGGGATGAGTCTCTTCACCTGTTCAATAGACGAGGGTGGAGTGTGAACCGAGCGATAGTTTAGTCTATCTACTCCAATTAGTCTATGTATTCCAATTATAAATTTATGAATAATATTGATAAATTTATCAATAATATTGATAAATTTATCAATAATATTGATAAAGAAATAATTAACAATCGCTTCATATAAAAATGCGGTGACATTATTGTGCAAACACCCTTGGGAAAGGTATTAATCCGTCTCTTCCCTTCAGTTATGGGTTAAATAACAGGACAGATTGGGTTCTCTAGCCTTGGCTGGCAACCAGTCTACCACAAAATGTAATGGCAACCTACTACGGGATAATCATCTGCCCAGTCAGACATGATCGCCCAAGCGGGTATCACGTGTGGCATGTAACTGACTAACTGAATAGAATAGTTGGAAACATAATTAAAACTTCTACTGGGCATAAAGTGGGGGATCGGTTTTATAAAAGTATGAAGTAATAAACTGAGCCCCCATTAATTATACTTAATATAATAATGTAATATAATCTATCTCTTCTCCTTCCATCTATGAGTTAAATGGTGGGACAGGTTGAGTTCCATAGCCTTGTCTGGCAACCAGTCTACCGCAGAAAGCAATGGCAACCTCCTGCGGGATAATCATCTGTCCAGTAAGATATGATCGCCCAAGCGTGTATCACGTGTGGCACTTAACTGACTGACTGAATAATGCATGTAAACAAAATGGCTTCATGTCAGACATTCATTAAACATAATAAATAAAAGCGAATAATAACAACTTTTTAAAATTCCACAGTATTTTTATTTTTTATTTTTCTACATTGATTTACCCTTCAGGTCATTAATTAAAGAAAAGGTATAAATGTAATGATTCAAAATTAACAGGGTTTTCTATTCCATTGAAGTATTCCATATTTGACTCTGTGATGAAGGTAAGTTATGTTTAGTGCGTATTCTGATCCCTGTAAAGATCAGTAAATTAAACTGAGACAAGTGCGCATAATATGTTTCAAGCTATCAACACCTTAGAAATATGTATTTTTCTATAATCTTTTAATATATTAAAACTGAAACTTGGTTTTTGCAGAGAATAGATAGAAAGTTAAAAAAATCTAACCCTATATGAACTCCATATAAAATTTACTATAACCTTTTGATATGATAAAATTGAAACTTGGTTTTTGCAGAGAATAGATAGAAAGTTAAAAAAAATCTAACCCTATATGAACTCCATATAAATTTTACTATAACCTTTTGATATGATAAAATTGAAACTTGGTTTTTGCAGAGAATAGATAGAAAGTTAAAAAAAATCTAACCCTATATGAACTCCATATAAAATTTACTATAACCTTTTGATATGATAAAATTGAAACTTGGTTTTTGCAGAGAATAGATAGAAAGTTAAAAAAAATCTAACCCTATATGAACTCCATATAAATTTTACTATAACCTTTTGATATGATAAAATTGAAACTTGGTTTTTGCAGAGAATAGATAGAAAGTTAAAAAAAATCTAACCCTATATGAACTCCATATAAATTTTACTATAACCTTTTGATATGATAAAATTGAAACTTGGTTTTTGCAGAGAATAGATAGAAAGTTAAAAAAAATCTAACCCTATATGAACTCCATATAAAATTTACTATAACCTTTTGATATGATAAAATTGAAACTTGGTTTTTGCAGAGAATAGATAGAAAGTTAAAAAAAATCTAACCCTATATGAACTCCATATAAATTTTACTATAACCTTTTGATATGATAAAATTGAAACTTGGTTTTTGCAGAGAATAGAAAGAAAGTTCAGAAAAAAATCTAGCCATATATAAAATGCATAATTTTAAATAAGATGTTGGTAGTTTGTATATATTTAGGAGAAAAGGTGGTGGTAACTTGATCCAACAATAAATCACATGCAAATTCACAACTATACACATTCAGATGTGCGTTGGGGTGCACTGAATATCAACTCAGAACGAGAAATCGGAGAGCTGATATATTTCCTTGCATTCACTAACGCGCAAATATCCTTGGGAAATGTATTAATCCGTCGCTTTTCCCTCGAGCTATAGGTTAAATACCAGGATGTGTTGGATTCTGTAGCCTTGTTTTGCAACCAAATCTTATCAAAATCTGAGATTGATTTGTTTCGTATTTTTTTAAGCTTATAAAAGTGGGGGTGGGTAACCGAGGGAACAGGCAAAATACTTAGGGGTCTGGATTTTTATTATAGGTATTAAAAATGTACATTTAATTATGGCTATTTATAAATAAATAAATTGAGTTTTATTATGGCTATTAATAAATAAATGTATTTTAATTGTGGCTTTTGATAAATAAATAAGGGCATTTTAATTATGGATTTTAAGAAATAAAATAATTTTCATTATGGGTATTAAGAAATAAATATATTTTAATTATGAGTATTAAATGAATGAATATACTTTTAGTTATTAGTATTATTAAATTAATAAATTAACTTTTAATTTTTGGTATTAATAAATAAATCTATTTAAACTGGGGGATCAGTAAATAAATTAATGTTAAATTTAATTATGGGTATTAATAAGTTTATTTTTATATGTAGTAATCAATAAATGAAAGTGTGCGTTATGGTGCAGAAGATATCGACTCGGAACGACAAATCGCATTGCCAAGTTCTAATTCTAGTTGAATTCCTTGCATTCACTTACTCACAAATACCCTTGTGAAAAGTATTAATCCTTCTCTTTCCTCTAGTTACGGGTTAAATAATGGGACAGATTGTGTTCTATAGCCTTGACTGGAAACCAGTCTACCAGAAAGCAATGGAAATCTATTGCGGGATAATCTTCTGCCCAGTCAGTCATGCCTCTTTCGAGACATAATCGCCCAAAGCGTGTATCAAGTATGGCACTTAACTGACTGACTGAATATAATAGTTGAAAACATGATTAAGGCTTCTACTTGGCATAAAGTGGGGGATCAGTTTTCTATTGTTTTGAAGTAATAAACTGATCTCCCACTAATTACTACTTAATAATATAATACATCTCCTCCGCCTCTAGCTATGACTCAAATTACAGGACAGATTTGGTTCTATAGCCTTGGCTGGCAACCAGTCTACCACAGAAAGCAATGGCAACCTAGTACGGGATAATCTTCTGCCTAGTCAGTCATGTATCTTTCCAGACATAATCGCCCAAAACGTGTATCATGTATGGCACTTAATTGACTGATTGACTGAATCAATAAATGAACAAATAAATGTACTTTTAATTATGGGCATTAACAAATAAATACAAAGGTTCTTTGTTATGAAATCCTGCTGTGGTATTTTTATTTAAGTAGGCAACATCAAGGAAGTACAGAAATTTAAATACCTGGGAAGCGTTCTAACAGAGGACGGAAAGTGTGACACTGAGTTCCAAAGGTGTACTGCTATGGCCAAGGATGCATTCCAGAAGCTGAGTAGTGTATTGTGAGAAAGATTTCATTGGAAACAAAGAAAAGAGTACTAGACTGTTAAGTGATATCTGTCCTCCTGTATGGCAGCGAATGCTGGACAATCTCTTCAAGGATGAAGGAGAGCCTCAACGCAACAGAAATTTGATTCTACAGAAAGATACTCAGGATTCTATAAACCGCACATGTGAGGAACGACAAAATACGCCACAAGGACTTGGTAGAGATGCTTGGTAACCATGTCATATTCTGGAAGGACATTAGAGTGATGAAGAATCTATACTGGCAGCAAGCCGTCTGCATACGGACAGAAAACGGGTTCAGCAGATATACAACAACAGAAAGGGTATAAGACAAGGATATATCTTCTCATCAGATCTATTCAACTTATACATCGAGACAATTCTGAGAGAACTACAATTCCTGCCAGGATTTGTCATTTGAGGCCATAATCTGAACAAGATATGGAAGATGATACAGTGCTGATAGCAAACACGGAAAGGAAACTACAAGACATCCTACAGAATGTAGTTAAAGAAAGCGAAGAGAAAATGCTACAAATAAACTACCAAAAAATACCTGAATGCATGGTCATCAGTAAAAAGAGGAACCCAAAATACCAACTACAAGTCGAGGCAATCAAGCAGGTATAGAAATTTAAATACCTGGGAAACGTCCTAACAGAGGAGAGAAAGTACGACACTGAGATCCGAAGGCGTACTGGCATGGTCAAAGGAGCATTCCAGAAGCTGAGTAGAGTATTAAGAGACAGGAAAATTAATCTAGAAACAAAGAAGAGAGTGCTATATTGCTATGTGATGTCTGTTCTTCAATATGTTAGTGAATGCTGGACAGTGTTCTCAAAGAAGAAGGAATTACTTGAGGCAACTGAAATGTGGTTCTACAGTAGGATACTTATGGTACCATAGACTGAGTATTAGAACAATAATGAGGTATTGAACAGGACTTTAAGTGACTTAGGGTTTTTGCGATTGTGATATATAATCTGATTATTACAAATGTTATATTTAAAGAGTTCAAGAGTTTGAGTAGACATTAGTTTTTTTTTATTTCATGCAGTGAAATTAATGTCTACCGCCCTAGAAATCGGGAAGCGTTAAATAAGAAAAGATGGATCCCAACAGGAATAGAAAACCTGCATTTCCTTCTTTACTGTTAGAGAAACTACTTTTTAAGCTAAGTGTTCCTTAGGAGCCCAAAATGCCAACTAAAAAGTTGGGGATACTAAAATCAAGCAGGTACAGAAATTTAAATACCTGAGAAGTGTCCTAACATAGGACGAAAAGTACGACACTGAGAATCGAAGGCGTACTGGTATGGTCAAGGATGCATTTCAGAAGCTGAGTAGAGTATAAAAAAACAGGAAAATTTTACTAGAAACAGAAAAATAGTATCCGATTGTTGTGATGTCTGTCCTTCAATATGGCAGCGAATGCTGGACAATCTCATTAAAGATAAAGGAAAGACTTGAAGCAACCGAAATGTGGTTCTATAGAAGCATACTGGATATAAATTGGGGGATCAATTCCATATAAAAATCAATGTATAAACTGACACTCACTTTGTGGTCACAGCAGTTTCTATATATTTATATTCCTGAGATCCAAAAGCACAAGGATGCATTCAAGAAGCTGAGTAGTGTATTAAGAGACAGGAAGATTTTGCTGAAAACAAAGAAAAGAATACTGGATTGTTATGTGATAGCTCTACTCCTTTATGACAACGAATGCAGGAACATCTTCTCAAGGATGAAGGAGATACTCGATGAAACAGAAATATGGCTCTACAGAAGGATACTGAGGATGTCATGGACCGACTATGTGAGCAACGTAAAGGTTTTTGAGATGTTGCAAACGAAAAGGAAACTTGTACTTAGCATCAGGACGAGACAGCTGAGGTTTCTGGGTCGCGTAATGTGGAAGGAAGGTTTGGAGAATCTAACAATCACAGGACGGATAGAAGGCAAGAGAGACAGGGGAATGCAGCGAGACATACTTGATAGGCTTGAGCAACTGGATGGCAAAACCGGGTTTGGGAGAGATATCAAGTGGAGAAATGTTAAAAGCGGCAAGTAGAAACTCAATGTCCTGAAGGGACACGGCAATTAAAAAAGATTGAAAAGATTGAATGTTTGTATTTAGATTTCGTCTCTACGTTTTATATTTATTAAAATCTAATTAATCGTTGTTTTTTTTATCTCTTTTCAGAGAGAAAAGTTAATTGTTTCGAAGTTGCGTCGCGAGGAATAATTACAGTCCTCAACCTTTTATTTTTTGTAAGTACAATTTTCATATGTTTTACAAATTTCGCCATATGTTCATAATTAAGAAGAAAACAATTGAAGAGAAAAAGAGAGATACGAAAACATATAACAAGTGGAACCTGCCGTATGTTAATTGACATTTAGTGAGCGACCACTTCCAGAACGCGACCAGCGACTAAAATGAGCGAGTGAAAATCACTGATCAAGCGACCGTTTTTAAAATAAAAAAAAATCCATTTTAGTCGTACACTGCGAACTTCTAAATTAGGAGAAACTAAATGAGTAATCTATTTCATTTTGCTTTGATCTAAGCCAGGAACACTTTCTCATTGTTTTGTTATTGTAGTGTTGTATCAAACTGTTATTTCTTGTTGAAATGTATATCGCCTGAGTTCACCTCACAGTCAAACATCGACTGTTTTGTACATGTATTGCATTTGATGTGTTCAAGGGATTTATCGCAGTCTCTGTACTGACTAGGATAAATTCAGGGATTGGGAAAATCACAATTATGTTCTTTTCTCAAATGTCTATCTATTTCGTTCCTTTATTTTTTGTGTATCTATCTACTCTATTTCTATCTGGGTATATCTATCTCTATCTCTCTGTTTCTCTACCCCCACCCACGATCGCTGTCAGTTTTTTGTATGTTTTGTTTAATTCCATGTATTATCGCAGATTCTCTTTTGCTATCACTCACTTCTAAGGAAAAAAACTGAAATCGTATACTTTTTTTTAAGTCCACTTAAATATTTTTTGTGAATAAATATTTTGGTCTCTTGTTGACTGTTGTAAATACGTTTTCTAAAATTTTAAAATGAATTTTGCTGAATAAATTTCTTTAAAGTCAGGCCATTTTCTTACATTCTCATTTATTTATTACCAGATTATATGGTAAAATTCTAATATGTACATTCTGGTGAGTGGAATATACGTTCCTGGCGTAAATAGGTCATTTTGATGGCAGCAGTTTCCACTGTAATCGGAGAAAGTTTAGACAAAGAACAGAAAAGAGATTTAAACCAGAAACGGGAAGTCAAAAATGTGAAAATGAAATCGAACGATAGAAAGAGATAAAGAAGAGATGGTGACAGAAAAATAAATAAGCTTCTTGCTTTCATGCCTGCTGGAAATCCTCCTCCGTGGTTCCAATATATAAAAACACTGGTGAACCCTCTGACCCCTCTAATTATCGCCCTGTCAGCCTCCTACCGATTTTTAGCAAAGTGTTCGAAGTCATCATCAATACCAAGGTGGTTCAACATCTCACAGCCCACAGACTCTTCTCTGACAAACAGTATGGTTTGCGCTTCGCCAGCTCTAATGCTAATATGTTCACGACCATCACTGAGTATATATACCAGGCTCTCAAGAAACGGCGAAATCCGAACTGTTACCCTAGATATCTAAAGCGTTTGACAGTCTGGCATGCTGGCCTTCTACGCAAGCTGCGAGGCTATGGTATAACTGAACAGTTGTTTGACCATATACAGTCATTCCTTTCAAATCGCCAAAGAAAGGTAGTATTGAACGGACATGCCTCACAATACTATCATACGAATGCAGGTGTTCCTCATGGCCCTATTCTAGATCCTATGCTTTTCCTTATCTACATTAACGATGAACCAGATGTAATAAGTTCCCAAGTAGACACTACGATTTACTGTCGCATCGATAAAAATCTGCCGAGGCTGACAAAGCAAACCTAGCTGACGAGCATGAAAAGAATTTCCAATCCGTGGAGGACTGTTGTAAGAAATTGTTCGTGAATTTTAATGCTTCCAAAACGAAGCTGTTATCTATTAACCATCACAGACATTAGCATGGATCAGGATAGTCTCTCTGAAAGCAAAACACCGCGCCTACTTGGCTTAACTCTCTCAACAGACCTCAAGTGAAATGACTATATAGAAACCATAGCTAAATCCACTGCTAAGGTCGGTTCTCTGTTTTTCCCTTCTGAAACAATCCTGCCCGTATACAAATCTATCATCCGCCCGTGCATTGAATACTGCTGCCATATCTGGTTGGGTGCTCCTGCTATTCACCTAGATGTCCTTGACAAAATCCAACGGAGAATCTGTAATGTGATCGATCTCGACTTGGCAGCTCAAATATGGTCACTTTCTCACCGGCGCAATGTAGCTTCCCTGTATCTCTTCTACAAATACTTTCACGGCTTCTGCTCCGATGAACTTAGTTCACTGGTACCCCCTGTATATAAATTTCCTCGAGCCACAAGATTAGAAACTAGATCCCACGCTTTTACTGTGAAACCAATAAAATGTAAACGCAAATTCTACTCCACCAGCTTCTTTTCTCGCACTTCCCTCCTGTGGAATTCCCTTCCGTTTACTTGCTTCCCCGACAGCTACAATCTCCAAGAATTCAAATCTAAAGTCAATAGTCATCTCCTGTCTCACTAACCTGCATCCTCTCTCTCATGGTTCTTTTCTATGCCCACTCCACTCTCATCAGTATTCTCATCCTTCTCTTACTCCCATCCTGACACCCCCTATAACCTGTCACTCTTTCTCATTACTTCTCTCCTATGTAAGCCCTTTCATAACAGTGGCAGTGAAATGCTTTGCTTTGGACGATATGATTATAAACAAAAGCAAACCGGTCAGGGCAAGTGATATAGAAATAGAAAACAAAGACGTGTAAACAAGAAATAGCAAATGTTTGTTGTGAGAGAGAGAGAGAGAGAGAGAGAGAGAGGCAAGAAATTAAAGATAAAGAGATAGAGACTGACAGATAGAATATGTATATCAGACACTTAGAGAGGTTAAAACACGTAAAAGAAAGAAAGAAAGAAAGAAAGAAAGAAAGAACGGAGAGAGAGAGAGAAAAAAGAAGAGAAAGAGATGGGGAAACAGAATGTATAAACTACATAGAGTAGGAGAGTATTGTGGAGTCATTTTTGAAATAACTAACTCGGGAACAGTGAAATAAAATAATGTATTAACCAAAATACAAATAGTTGTTAAAACTGAGTCGTATCTCGACTCAGCTACAGGACAAATCAGGTTACGACCTTTACTCTATCAGTCTCTGGCTCTAACTGCCCGGAAGACAGAACCTGGTAACCGGACGTGACGTCAGGAATAGTCCATTAGTCAATCGACTCACAGGGGTGCCACCCTAACAGAGAGAGAATATTATTGTTTAAACCAGACACACAGAAGGAGCAAGGGGCATAGAGAGAGAGAGAGGGGGAGAGGGGAGAGAAAGAAAGAATGAATGAATGTGTGTGTGTGTGTGTGTGTGTGTGCGTGCGTGTGTGTGTGTGTGTGTGTTCAAACAAGGAAGAAAGTGAGATGGTATAAAATAAAGAGGAAAAAAGCGAATGTAATGTAATTAATAGGTAATGAATATGTATAGACCTTGGTTCCCCATCACTGGAATGAGTGTCAGCGATAAATATAGACTAAGACGAGAACGCAGAGAAGTTTATTAGTCTTCAACTAGAGGTCTTCCACTAGAGTGCTAAGGCAAATCGGGGTACCGAGTTCGAATTCCAGATGCATTCCTTGAATTCACTTACGCACAAATACCCTTACAAAAGGTATTAATCCGACTCTTCCTTCCAGGTATGGCTTAAATAATAGGACAGATTGGATTCTATAGCCTTGGCTGGCAACCAGTCTACCGCAGAATGCAATGACAACCTACTGCAGGATAATCTTCTCCCAGTCAGAGACATGATCGCCCAAAGCGTGTATCAGGTATGGCACTTAACTGACTAACTGAATATAATAGTTGGAAACGTAATTAAAACTTCTACTAGGTATAAAGTAGGGGATCGGTTTTCTATTCTCATGAAGTAATAAACAGATCACCCACTAATTATACTTAATATAATAATGTAGTATAATTTATCGCTTCTCCCTCCAACTATGAGTTAAATAACAGAACAGACTGGGTTCTATAGCCTTGACTGGCAACCAGGCTAACGCAGAAAGCAATGGCAACTAACTGCGGGATAATTGTCTGCCCAGTCTGTCATGTCACTTTCGAGACATGATCGCCTAAAGCGTGTATCACGTATGGCACTTAACTGACTAACTTGATGTTATCTACTTGGGGAAACGATTCCAATGTTTTTTTTTCTTTTCTGTTATAATAATAATAATAATAATAAACTGTCAAAATATAAAGACCTGGAAATTGAAATAGAAAAAATGTGGAAATTGAAAACAGGAGTCGTGCCAGTGATAGTAGGTGCACTTGGAATGATAAAAAATGGAACAAAACAACACATTGAAAGAATCCCTGGAAACCCCAGCTTAAGAGATATACAAAAAATTGTCTTATTAAGTACAGCCCACACACTAAGGAAAACTTTATCTATGTAATGCTGGGGATGATAGGGAAGATAGAAAAACATGAAATGGAGTCATAACAACACGCCACGACCTGCCTTAGGTCTCCCCGCAGACTTGGTTGGTAGTGAGACCAAAGCAGAAATCGAAATATGATGAAAAATGACATAATAATCGTAATAATAATAATACAAAAGTAGAATATTATTATTATTATATATGATAATAATTATTAACTGATAATAGTTTCATCTAATTAGCCTATATGTGGGGAAAAGAGATTCTTACTTTTCCCAAGAATATTTGGGTTTAAGTGAATTTAACAAACCCGACTGGAACTGAAACTCGACCCTCAGACTTGCAATCCCGAACCGTTATTTTTTATAACACCTGAAAATTCAAATTTATAACACCTGGTATTCTCAAGCGGTCATCCATCTAGACACTCATCAGTTTCAATGTTGCTTAACTTTGATGATCACACGAAAATATGTATTTCAACTTAATAGAGCCTAAATCAACAAGTAGTAGAAGAGTTATTAAAAAATCAAACTTTGCTAAAAGCTATAAATGATAGGAAGTTGTGGTGGGACATGATCGCCCACTTCATGAAACGGCATAGAATATACAATGTAATGTAGAAAATTATTATCCAAACTTATTTATAAATGAAACTTAGTCTGTGTGTTTGTGTGTCCGTTACCTATAGACTCCGAAACGGCTGAACCAATTTTCTTGAAAATTTACACAGTTGTACTATAAGCGTCTGCGAGTGTTCTTAGCTAGGTCTTGTGTCAAGGTATTCCGATAAATATCGAAAATCGATAATCGAAAAAATCGGCTGATAGAAGGAGTGGTCCGCTTTTAATCAAATTTGATACACTCATAGACAAAGACATAAGAAACGATATTCAGAAGTTTCAAGGTTGCAGTTCTTACAATAGAGCAGACAATCGATAATATATATATATATATATAGATAGATAGATAGATAGATAGATAGATAGATAGATAGATAGATAAAAGGTAAGATGTTTGTATGTGTGTATGTTTATCTGCCTGTATGTCTGTATTTTTTTCAGCCCTTTTATTTTAGTTTTTGCTTCGGGTTTCGCTCTAAATAGGTATAATTGTAGTTCTTCGTCTCAGCGATGATACCATTTACTCAGAGGACTTATTTAGCCTTCAAAATTCAGTTTATGACGAAAAAGCTTATTTGATATCGATACCAGGAAATCAAAATTTGACTTACATCCATTCATTTTTTCTTTCAGTCTACAGTTTCGCTTTAACTGGAAACAACTATTGCTTTGTAGTCTTTCGTGCCAAAATCCAAAGAGTCTGTGCTTCAGGACCATGGATTAGTTTTAAAGCTTTCATTACACCCGAGCAACACCGGGCTAAACTGCTAGTTTTATTTATAAGATTGAAAAACACTGGGGAGTTCTGGACAAGCAGCATAGATAAATGTGATATATGAGGTTTATGACCTATAAACAGAACCTATTTAAATGAATATGTATATATATGCTTTCTGATACACTACACACGAATACACACACAAACACACTCACGCGTGGCGCACGATCACACACGCGTGCACACACGCGCAAACACACGCACATACACACACACGTACACCGATAAAATGTAACCGCAATTTCTACTCCTGCAGCTTCTTTTCTCGCACTTACCGACTGTGGAATTCCATTCCACATTCTTGCTTCCCCGACAACTACAATCTCCAGGAGTTTAAATGTAAGGTTAATAGACACCTCCTAACGCACTAACTTGCACCCATTCTTTCAAACACTCTTCCTATGTACCTCCTTACTCGTCTATCACCCTCCTTCTGACATTTCCTCTATCTAATCACTCTCTCACCACCTTCCCCTACATCAGAATCCGACTCACTAGACCAGGAATGCGTGTAATAAATTTCGAGTCTAATTTTTTAACAATCTGTAGATGATGCAATTTTTTTTTTAATCATTTCACCCCAAGCAAGGCATTTCACTGCGCTATAGTGGCAGTGGAATGCCTTGCTTGGGGTGAAATGATTAAAAAAAAACAAACATCCATCTCCTAAGCAGAAAGCTCCCAATGTTACAGGACACAGATCTCCACCCAAACAGATCAATTAATGTGACTGAACTAAACAGATTAAAACCTGTTTTACTGACATTTCTGATCCGTCTTAGCATGATTTGAACAAGTCATTGAAATTCACAAATGCTGCACCTACACAAGCCTGACTGAACATCACAGACAAGGATTGACTGAGATAAATAAATACTTGGACACTTTTACAAAGGAAGATTTGTTTGCCGCAGAGGACTGTTAGAAAATTACACTCGAAATTTATTACACGCCTTCATGGCCTAGTGAGTCGGATTCTGACTGAAAACCACGCTATACTTTTGGGACGGTATTAATCCGTCTCTTCCCTCTAGTTATGGGTAAAATAGCAGGACAGATTGGGTTCTATAGCCTTGGCTGGCAACCAGTCTACCGCAGAAAGCAATGGCAACCTACTGCGGGATAATCTTCTGCCCAGTCACTCATGTCTCTTTAGAGACATGATCGCCGAAGTGTGTATCACGTATGGCACTTAACTGACTGAATTTCTCTAAGAACAACATCTAGATTATTTTCCAAGATAAATTTCAGCAGCTCAATTAATTTGTAATATTCATACATATCAGATCTACAATAAAATACTTTTAGCTCAGTGTCAAGCTTTTCTTTGTCTGTCATGGGATATGCTTCAGTGGTCAGTACTATCTCTTCTGTAGGCAATCTATTCTTAAAACTAATGAAGCTTTTCCTGTTGAACTATTTAGCAGCTACTAAGTGTTTAGTGAAAGAATATCTGTCCATTATATCAACACATATGCAGTCACACACTACCTTTGATTCTGTCATAAAGGATTTTCACAGTACTTTGAGTTCCTTATTTCTAAACTAGTAGTTTTAAAATTTGTAATATAGTCATTGACTTTAGCGCAGAAAGCAATGGCAACCTACTGCGGGATAATCTTCTGCCCAGTCAGTCATGTCTCGAGAGAGACATGATCACCCAGAGCGTGTATCACGTTTGGCACTTAAATGACTGACCACGCACCCAACTGACGAAATGTAATAACCACCTACACAACGTACTGCTCTCATTGACAATTTATTATCTGAGATCAAAATGGTTCTATCTGCAATTTTCATTTTTATTTTTTAATTATAACCCGTGGCACGTTCTCGCTAAAAGGCTTTAAATAATCACCCAAGTTTCGTACACAAACCTTCATTTAATCCCGAGAGTATGTAAAAACATCCATCTTTCTATTCATGAAGAAGTTATGCTTATCCAAATTTGGAACTAATCACAAAACTACAAAGGTGCAGATAGAAGCTTTTTTAAAATTTAGCATGAAGAATAGTTATAATTATTTTGATTCTCACTGGGTGCCTCATCAGTGTAGCTATGTATTATTAGTGAATAACTACGTTTGTTGTTTCTTGCAGAGATTAGGGAAATGCTAACTTCGTTGACAATACAGTGAATCGGTCATTGGAATCCATTAGTACATCGTAGGGATTACTATTACTACTACTACTTCGGTCTTGGGTATGACGGCAAACTGCATCCAGCAGCAAGGCTGATTAGGAGGTTGTGAAGAGCATGGAACCATCTCTTAATTGCTGTTGTTCCCAGGTCCACCCTAATCCGGAGTGGTAGCACCTGTTAGGATACCAGCTATGGGCAAATAGTTAACCCTCCCAAACTGGCGTCAAAACACTATGAAAATATAAAAATAGACTCTTACAGAAAAATATACATTATTGAAGGAAACATTATTGCCAGTAATACATTTTTGAATAACTGGAAGACATCTTCATTTTTCTAAAATTAAAAAAAAAATTAATTTTTTTTCATCGAAAGTTGACTAAATTACCTTCTCACAATAATCAAACATTAAAAAAAAACTTGAAACCCTACCTTTTTGGCATTAAATAACCCACAGAGTTGTTGATATGCCGTTAAACGAAACTAAAACTAAAACTCAAAACTACTTCTTCACAGTGACCTAGTTACGCGGTGGTCATATGAAAAGTGAAACAGAATTTCTTGTGATTGAAGTCAGACGAAATGACACGAATTATTTAAAAGAGAATCTCGATATACCCCAGTAAAATAGCAAACGGCACTTTTATGGACCACGAAGCAATCTTATAAAGAACAGTAGTTAAATCAAATCATCATTTTAGCGCTTCTTTGGATTAGATTAACAAGTAAAAGTCGTTGGTGATTTATTAATATTTCGCTGTATGTTGCTTAGAATATTGTGAAATAGAAATAAGCGTATTATTTTTAGCGGCTGGTGATCTGATTCAGTCCTGGGTTTAGGAAAATACAACATAATGTGCTGTTCAGTAGCTTATATAATCGATCGAAATAAGAAATTTATTAAAGGAGAAGGTTTCTTAAATGTTTTGCCTAACGCACTGGCACCCCAACCTGCCCAAATGTTCCCTCACTTGAATCTTGCTTTTATTTCGTTAAGAAATGTTTATTTTATAATTTTACATATGTTTTCCAAGCGTAAGCCACAACACATGATGTTTATAAAATCCTGTAATTCATAATGCATGCTTATTTAATTCTGTAATTAGCGACAAGTGGAATATTCATTTAAATACATCGTGTCACTGAGTATATGACGTACTTTGATCATTCAATCCATGACTTTTTTTTGCTCTTGTCGCCTTACTCTGTGAATTGCAATAAATATATTAAGAAAATTAGCCACGGCTCTTATTTCAATGAAATTTTGTTTATTTATAAAAGTGAATGTTGGAATTACGACAAAGTTCCATTTATAAATAAGTTTGGATTATGACGAGATAGATTTCTTATTTTTTACTCCAGCTCATATTACGAATAAGCTGTGACTAAACCACTAAAAATGACTAAGTTGCAATTAACAAACGTTTTAAAAATTTCATATCATACTTAATTTTGTTTATCGATATATCAACAGCTGCATGGGTTATTTAATATCCAAATCTGAATATTTTGAACAAAATTTTACGGCTTCAATCAAATATTGTTGACCGCAATTGTATGCCTTCAACTACAGATAGAATGTTGGTCATTCTGCTATAAAATGTATTGTTAGTAATTTTACTATAATTAGATACCGTTGTTATCTAAATCTAAACTTATATAATAAATGGAACTTTGTCTCTGTGTGTGTGTGTCTGTGTGTCCGTTACCTATTGACTCCGAAACGGATGAACCGATTTTCTTGAAAATTTACACAGTTGTACTATAAGCGTCTGCAAGTGTTCTTAGCTAGGTTTTGTGTCGAGGTACACCCGATAAATATCGAAAATCGATAATCGAAAAATCGGGTGATAGAAGGAGTGGTCCGATTTTAATCAAATTTGATACACTCATAGACAAAGACATAAGAAACGATATTCAGAAGTCTCAAGGTTGCAGTTCTTACAATAGTGCAGAAAATCGATAATATATATATATATATATATATATATAAAGGCAAGATGTTTGTGTGTGTGTCTGTTTATCTGCCTGTATGTCTGTAGTTTTTTCAACCCTTTTATTTGAGTTCTTGCTTGGGGTTTGGCTCTAAGTAGGTATAATTGTAGTTCTTAGTCTCAGCCATGATACCATTTACTCAGAGGACTTATTTAGCCTTCAAAATTCAGTTTACGACGAAAAAAACTGATTTGATATCGATATCAGAAAATCAAAATTTGACTTACATCCATTCATTTTTCTTTCAGTCAACGGTTTCGCTTTAACTGGAAACAACTATTGCTTTTTAGTCTTTCGTGCCAAAGTCCAAAGAGACTGAGCTCCAGGACCATGGATTAGTTTTAAAGCTTTCATTACACCCGAGCAACGCCGGGCTATACTGCTAGTTTTTCTTATAAATAAATATTGTTGGTAATTTACAAAAATATTGAGATAGCAATAAAAATGAAAAGTTGAAGACAAGAGTTCGAATAGTGTAAATAGTGCAAATAATTACAATATCTCAAATAAGGCAATAAAACCACTAGGGCACAAGGGGTTACTGGGTGGAGAAGGATTAGAAAATAGAGACTTATTAAGCAGCAAAAACAAAAGAAGAATCAGGAGGAGTATATAAAGCGACTGACATTACATCTAATTTTTTGAACATTCCAATTGGCTGGAAGGCAACTTTCT
Organism: Ascarosepion bandense; assembly: GCA_037127315.1. Lineage (NCBI taxonomy): Eukaryota > Metazoa > Mollusca > Cephalopoda > Sepiida > Sepiidae > Ascarosepion > Ascarosepion bandense. The sequence goes on from JBBBDQ010001969.1 coordinate 1,140,204, forward strand.
ATTACGATTGACCTCTGGGAATGTAACGATGTTTTAAACTGAGTTTCAATCTGATCTACAATTTTAAAACAGTTATCCTTGCGAAAGAGCTAAATCCATATCTTCTCTCTCCAGCTATGAACTAAATAGCACAGTAGACAGAGACCAAATTTTGGGGGCGTGTTCCTCAGACTAAAACAAGGTAAAATCCCTATATAAACATATGTTCAAATGTCATCGTTGTAACCCAGCACAGCAACTCATAAATGTTCAAATTGCCTTCTGGTTGCAAAATGTGCGAGAGTCCGATCACATAGGCGGGAATCTGGGACATATTAAAGCTTGTCAATAGAGACCAGACTCCGTGTATTAATGGTCTCCCCTATGAGGTGTACGTGAGGCAGTCGTACGTCCATCTGCTGGCAGTTTTTTTTTTAACCAATGGATGAAATACGAGATCATTCCCGAATTCTTCACCAGAGATATGTTCAAGTTGCTTCTCAAGAATAAACGCGGAATTGATGGGATTTATTATTTCCGGTCCTTAACTATATTGATTGCAGATTTAAAGATTTGGGCCAAGGCCTTAGTCAAGCATTTTAGTCTGAGTAGCCCCAGGCAGACTTGTGCTGTCAAGTGAAGGCTGTTCAGAAGAAGCTTCATACGGAACATAAAACAAGTGAAGCCGGATCTATTTTCGAGTAAACTTGTTTCGAGTTGTACTTTCGATGTCTTTGTATCGGTCCCTGATGCGGTGGTGGAAGTGAATGGCGTAAGATCGAAAACTTTCCTGTTGTCCAGATCAATTCATCAAGTTTACCGATGCTGTACATTCTTGCGTTGGAATCATTCCTTCACAAGTTAAATCGTGAATCCAGTCTTCCACAGAATTAGCCTCCCTGGGGCAACTACCTCGTATACCAACAATGTGACTGCTTTCGTGCAAACCAGTGCCGAGATTGAGGAAGTCGGTAAGGAAATCAGTAGGTATCAAACGTTAACAGTAGCCAAGATCAACTGCGACACGTCTGTGGGCTTGCGGTTGGGTGCGTTGAAGGAAGTCTCTCTTCACTTGGACGGGCCTATCATGATACCTGGTGTCTGGTTGTCAGTTGAAGGTTGGTTAGAGGTCCGAGAAAAGGCCGAGGTGGCAGTTCGTCTGTGGTCCCGGAGGACGTTTTCCTTGAAGGAGATTGCGAATGTTTGTGCCTCGCACACCTAGCTTATGCTTCTTTACTGGCTGTCTGTACTTCCCCTCTCGTGCACCAAACTAATTTTATTGGTTCGAGTATTATTTCACTTATTTTGGTGTTATAAGGCCCCTAAGGTTCGTTGCGCGGTCTGTTACATCCAGCCGATCTAAGAATCCCCAGCGTTGAGATTCGTCATCAGACGCTGCGAGTTAAGTTTCTGGATCAAATGTGTATGCAAAATGAAGGTAACAGCTTTTTCAGGAAGGAAGAGGCTAAGAAAGCATTTCCGTTTTTGAGAAGGGTGCATGATGACAAGGAGGATGCCCACTGTAATCCTTGAGCCAAGTGCTCCGTCTATCGCGAGTGTCGACTTGCTCTGAAATACTTCACACGGGTGAAGGAAGGCTTCTTCGACACTTGATTGTTTTCTCTTAAGGCATTTTATCGTGTGTTACTATGGTGGATAGTGTGTGATATACTCTAAGGGATGACCTCGGTTTGGCGAATGAGGAGTTTTCTGTGAACTTATGCGCCCGGCTGGAGAGGTCTCAATAACGATAAGGCATCACTCACCTCTCTGGTGTTGCGGAAGATACTCTGCGTCAGGAAAAAGCTCTGTGCAGCGAAGGATTATGTGATTCAAGGACTCCACCGGCGCACCAGTGTAGTGGGTCGGTGGAGTCCTTGGATCACGTCATCTTTCACTATAGCATCGTACGGCTTTTGTGTCAATTGACTGAAGACGACTTGGTTCGCTTCCTGGGCGGAAAGTTTTTTTGTCCTCAAAGTTTCGTTTGGAACAATATTGTGCCACAACTGAAAAGGAATGAACAGTATGTGTTATTGTGTTTACTTGGCATTGTGAGAGTCGGGATTTTGACGACACGACAGAAGGAATTTTACCAAGGGTGATAAGTTTTCAATTTAAATAGTTTTATTTTTTATGGAGCAGCTTAAAGTCAACATTAGAGCAAAAAGGAGGCGACTCTCTTCAATAACATTTGGTGAAAGGTGGAAGAATGTTTCAAGTTTTTTTAACCACTGAATTTAACTTAATATGGATGGTCATAGGTCCTTCTATTTTTGCTTCCCCTATCTTTGGGTTATTCCTCCCGTCTCCCCCTCATTTAGATGACATTGTAATTATTATTGCATTAAAATGTGTGAGGGCAAGTGTGAGTGATTGTCAAATATATGCATACAATTGATTTATTAATCCCACAGTGTTTTTCGTCTAGCTAACTGCTATTTCTGCTATGATTAGACTGTGGTTGGGGGTTGTCCCATATTAACACTAGTTTTGTTTAGTTGTGTCGATACATGAACCTTGAGAAATTATTTTATTTTAGATTTTTATCAACCCAACCCTCCACAAATATTGTACATAATGGGATTAGGTAGTAATTCCTAGAGTAAATGTGGCATTATGATGTTTGTGTAAGTGCCGTGTGGGTGGAATGTTTTGAAGAAAGGAACAATATACGAACGATTAGCTGAGTGATAAAGGCTAGTTAAATTAATAATTAAATAAGTGAAGAACATCCTCCCCCATCTCCATTTTGCTCTTGTGGCACATTCGTAGAAAGTACAATAAATAATCCAGTTAGAGTCAGTCATCGTTGTACTTTCAAGTCTCGTTTATGACGTAATTTGATATTTTCAAATCGGTCAAGTTTCGGGAAATACGTTTACAAATTTAATTCTTTTGGATTAGACCTACAAAATATTTTTTTGCAGCGCAAATACTTTTAGGTTAATTTGTTTTCAATTATTTTTCCTTTGTTCTTTTTCTTTGAATCAAATTTTTGATTTTTTCTTTTTCAGTCAGTTTATTTTAGTTTTCTCCCCGGCTTTGGCCGCCATTTTTTTGTGGTCTGACTTAAGTCTTACCAGAAAGCAGTTTTAATTTTATTCAATTTGTAGTTCATTTAATTTTTAGTTTACTGTTTTTTACTTATCCCCTTTATTTGAAAGAACATTTTGAAGAACGGTTTGGACAGGTATTGTTTTTGTTAATTGTTTTGATTGTTTGATTTTTTTCTTTCTTAACAGTCGGTATTTCTTTCAACTTTCTCTCCTTGATCGATATTTATTTTAATTTTATTCTGGGTTAACTAATATTTTCCCGAAACTATTGTTTATTTTTATTCTAAAGTTTATAATTGAAACTCTTTTATTCTCGCCGTTTGGGCGAATTTCATTTCTTCGTTTTTGTCTGTCAGCGAACTTTATATTTTGAATTTTATTTACTTTTGCGTCTTTGAGCGAAGCTTTATTTTGACATGGTTTTATTTCCTTTTGACAATTTGTGGGATAGTTACACAAAACTTAAGTTTAAATTTATTTGTTCTATCCATTTTTCTTCTGAAGTTAGTTGGCATCTTGATTTATCCATTTTTCTTTGGTGAGGCAGCTGAAGCGGCTTATTGCGAGGTTCACATTACAGAGTCAAATATCTGGAAACCATTGACGCTGATTCGCCAGGCTAAATCTCCGGGTTTAGATGGTCTTTACTAGAGGCGGTCTTTGTTCCTCTGCTGGAACTGATTTTTCAATAACTAGATGAAGTAGAGGTCTGTCTCTCGACGTTTTCACCGGGTGTGTAATCAGGTTATTACGCAAGGACAAGAACGGTGCGGATGGAAGAGGTAACTTTTGCCCTTTAACGATTTTAGCTAAGATCTTAGTCAGCCTGTTTGCAGGCCATCATCTCTAGTCTGATTAACTCTGGACAAACTCGTAGGGCAGAATTATTCAGAATAACCTTCATATGATGCGCTTTATCATGAGCAAGTCGACAGTGAAACAGCGCTTGATATCAGTCTGAGACATTCGACACTATTGCCCATTGATTTCTGAAGGCAGTGAAACAGCGCTTGATATCAGTCTGAGACATTCGACACTATTGCCCATTGATTTCTGAAGGCAGCGAAACAGCGCTTGATATCAGTCTGAGACATTCGACACTATTGCCCATTGATTTCTGAAGGCAGTGAAACAGCGCTTGATATCAGTCTGAGACATTCGACACTATTGCCCATTGATTTCTGAAGGCAGTGAAACAGCGCTTGATATCAGTCTGAGACATTCGACACTATTGCCCATTGATTTCTGAAGGCAGTGAAACAGCGCTTGATATCAGTCTGAGACATTCGACACTATTGCCCATTGATTTCTGAAGGCAGTGAAACAGCGCTTGATATCAGTCTGAGACATTCGACACTATTGCCCATTGATTTCTGAAGGCAGTGAAACAGCGCTTGATATCAGTCTGAGACATTCGACACTATTGCCCATTGATTTCTGAAGGCTGTTCGCAGGTTTCGAGCCATACTTTCGCTTCTGGATTTGACTTGTGTATGCGTCTCCCTTTGCGCTAGTGGAACTGAATTTGGTTCGATTGAAGTCTTTCGTATTTTCTCGCTCCATTCGTCAATGTTGTCCGCTTTCGCCTTTGATGTACGTTCTTGTGTTGGAGATTTTCCTTCGAAAGTTAAAGGCAAATCTGGACCCGCGTGGAATTTTTCTACCTGGTTCTACTACCTCGGCCAGGTACTCTGCTGATAACATTTTAGTTCTTGTGTCGAGTAGAGCCGAGATTGACAAAGAAGGGTACGAGACGGTGGCAGGGACTAATATCAACCACAATAAGTCTATTAAGAGCGTGGAAGAGTTTCCTTCCTGAGCCTTTCCTCTGGACGAACAAGTCGGTCAAGATACTCGGGGTCTTGTTCGACCCTGATCTCCAGTTTGAAATGAATTGGTCGGGGGTGGGGGCGTAATTCGTCGGTGGTACCGAAGGAATCTTTCCACTATCATTTCTCTACCCGTCTGAAGTCGGTCTGGGTATGTCTAGCGTTGAGATTCGTCAACACACGCTTTTTTAGATCGAATGTGTCGGCAATCGGATGTGAGGTGGAATTCTGGAAAGAAGACCTCCTCTGAAAGAACTTACTATCCCTGAAATGTGTGAGAAGTAGGCCCTTCGTTTACCCCGAGGTGAGTGGTCCTTCTCTCTTGGATGTCAGATTGCTCTGAAATACCTTCTTCGGTCGTCGGATGGCCTTTCCGATGTCCATACGTTGTCCTGTAGGGTGTGAATATAATGTTATATTTTAATTAGGGGGTCTGCTAAAGATGATCTGAGAGGTAAACTAGTTTTTACGAAACTGGAGGTCTGCTCAATATGGCCTTGTGCGCTTGGGTTGAAATGTCTCAGTAATGAGGCCTCACTCACCTGACCGGTTATTCCAAGGTTCTTCTGGGTCGGCAAAACACTTTGTTCGGCGTGCTTGGAAGGAAATCTCCAAACTGCGTTATCTGTGATGAGGTGGTGGATAGGTTGTAGTCTCGTTGTGCAGGTTTATTGAAACATCATAGCTCACATACTGCTTTTTTGTTCCTCAAGTTTACTGCTGTCTGTCGCAATGTGTTACCGCCATTAACGGAGGCTGAACACTGTATTGTTTAGCTTGCTAGGCGATATAAGATTCGTGATATGGACGACACGTCAAAAAGAACTCTATGGGATTGGGAATTTCATCTCTTCCCAACTAATTTTGTTCTTTAAGCATCAAAACTTAGCTAGGATTACGACAGAAAGGCAGCGGCTCCATTCATTAGAATTTAGCAACACGTTGGTAAGATTTGCGCGTTTGTGTTGAAGAAGAGGGGCCAATTTAGAATGGCATTTTAATGCCGGTTAGTAATTATGATGTTGTTCTAATCGACCGTTGGCAACCCCGTCCAAAATCTGGCTAGTCTAGAGTTGTTTATTGAGTTTAGCTTCTGTTTTCAAAGTTTTACTTTGCTAGCTAATGTAAGCTCACTGGTCTCTTTTATTTATTTCTAAACTTTTTTGTTTAATTACCTCTCCCCCATTTGCTGACCAGAACTGGTAGATTTGGGACGCTTCTTTTATTTCGGGCGTGAGTTTTTGAATTTGTTGATGTGTTTGAATGAGTGTGTGTCTTAGTGAGTGGTTTGACGAATGAATGTTTTATATCACCAAAGTCCCACATTGATTTCTTCCAGTCAACTGATGTTTGTGCCACAATTATATATTGCGGGGTTTTTTTTATTACTAACAATATTTTATTTAGATTCTTCTGAGCAGTTTATCTCATCTTATAAATACACATTCGGTTTAGATGTTATAAATTGTTTTGTTCCCCCACAGACAAAAAATGTACATCTGTGGAATAGTTAGGACATCATTGAGATTCTGACGCATTATGATAGGTGTAGTCAGAACGGTATGTAAGGATGTGTTTTCTTGGTGTAAGGAACATTGTGGTCTGTTAGGGTCAGTAATTGTGGCTAGCTAAGTTTAGCTATAAGACTAAAGAAGCCTAGTCTTTTTCCCATTTTGGCTTTTGGCCTTGTGCCATATTTTTGTATTTTTTATACAAAATAAAGATTGTAGGAGTCAGTCTTTAGGGTATTCGTTAGTTACGGCGATTGCCGAAGCAAAAATTTATATATATATATATGAAAAATTTGTAATTTCATATCCCAGGAACTTCAGTTGTCTCTTTCTGATGCTCAATATTATATACATTACAAATAAAACTAAGCACAAATGATTGTTAAAGGATCGAAAATTTTCACGGATTTTAACTTCATTGTGGGGTTTGCTTTTTACGTCCAAATCGCTGAAATTATTTGGCTCATTCTCAGTCTAAAAAAAACAAAAAGCAAAAATAAAACAAAACAAAAACACTTTATAAAATTCACTAATTTTTGCAATAGTATTAAGTGTATTGAAATTATTAAACCCTTTAATATGCAATGAGGAAGGAGGGTTTGGAGAACCTGATACTGACGGGCAAGATAGAAGGAAATAGAGACAGAGGGAGGCAGTGGATTGCATATTTGAAGGGCCTGAGTAGGTGGATGACAGAACGGGGGCTGTGAGACGTTACAGGAGAAAGTGTGCTAAGAGCCATCAGGGATAGGGAGACATGGAAGGCCATGATCACCTACGTCCTGAAAGGACAAGGCACATAGAAGAAGAAGAAGAAGAAGAAGAAGAAGAAGAAGAAGAAGAAGATATAAATTTAGGTGGAAAAAGTCAAAGTTCATGAGATAGCTACTGTCAGAAAGCACTGACAGGAACCCCAATAAATCTTTCCCCACCCGGTCGGCAGGTTTGCATATAGTACGCGCTGGCCCTAATGTAATTATAATATGAGCCGTGTGTATCGATCCGTCAAAATGTCTTACTAGTGAGAAGAGAGATTGGTGATTTTCTAAGCGCCGCTTAGACGAGGCACAAGGTTGAAAGTATGCGACACCTAGTGAAGATCAAACCCCCTACTCAGCTGTAGCTGGTTCTAGCGAGACAAGCTTGCTAACCATTACACCACACCGAAGTGATCAAGTGAGAAAAGTGATAGGTCACTCTGTTTCTTTCTTGATATGTGAGATGAGCCCGCTTTTGAAGTGAAAACCTCGACTAAAATATAAATAAATCTAGAAAAGAAATTCCGATTATTAGAATTAAAAAAGAACTTTCTTGAGCTTGTCCTCTATCTAAAGTTTCATCTACAAATAAGATTATTTCATCAAAGACTTCGGATATATTTGTCTACAGGGTGTCTCAAAAAATGTATACACGTTGGCTGTCATTATTGTGTTCAGGGATTGAATCTGCAAAATAAACCTAAGCAGTTTAATTATTGGTTATTTAAAATTATTTAAAATATAGTCAAAATGCAGTGAGAAAAACAATAAAATCATTCTTGTAAATATTTTTATATTTTTGAAATAATAAACACCAAGTTTACAATTATTTAAAACTAGCAGTATAGCCCGGCATTGCTCGGGTGTAACGAAAGATTTAAAACTAAACCATGGTCCTGGAGCTCAGACTCAGCCTAAGGAATATTTGTGTGAAGTTTGGGGAAAATCGCATAAAATTGTGGATTTATATAAAGGACATACAGACAGATGGACAGATACATACACAAACATCTTGCCATTTATATATCTATATATATATTATCGATTTTCTGAAACTTCCGAATATCGTTTCTTATGTCTTTGTCTATGAGTGTATCACATTTGATTAAAATCGAACCACTCCTTCTATAACCCGATTTTTTCGATTATGGATTTTCGATATTTATCGAGAGTACTTCGACACAAAACCTAGCTAAGAACATTCGCAGACGCTTATAGTACAACTGTGTAAATTTTCAATAAAATCGGTTCAGTCGTTTCGGAGTCTATATGTAACGGAAACACACACACACAGACAAAGTTCTATTTATAAATAAGTTTAGATTATATTTTTTGGAACACCTTGTATATTTCTAACATGAGGTATTATGTTTATTTACACTATTTACATTGTATGGATTGTTTTCGTTATCTTTCGTTATACTCACGATGTTTCGGTCGCTGTACTCTCCGGCCTTCTCCAGGTGACTGAAATTTAGAACTTAACTCATTCGTGCGTGTATAATTTTTTTTTTTTTTATAATCGTGTCGCCCCAAGCAAGGCATTTTACTGCCACTGTTGTGCAGAAGGTTACATAGGAGGAATTTTATGAGAAGAAGTGAGAGGTTGCAGAGGGTGTCAGGAAGTGAGTAGGAGAAGGAAGAGAATACTGATGAGAGTGGGGTGGACGGAGAAAAAAGCATGAGAGAGAGAGAGGATGTAAGTTAGTGAGACAGGAGATGACTATTGACTTTACATTTAAATTCTTGGAGATTAAAGCTGTCGGGAAAGCAAGTATGCGGAAGGGAATTCCACAGGCGAGAAGTGCGAGAAAAGAAGCTGTTGGAGTAGAATTTGCGTTTACAATTTATTAGTTTCGCAGTAAAAGGGTGGGACCTAGTTGCTAATATTGTGGCTCAAGGAAATTCATATATAGGGTGTACCAGTGAGCTCAGTTCATCGGAGCAGAAGCCGTGAAAGTATTTGTAGAAGAGACACAGGGAAGCCACACTGCGTCAGTGAGAGAGCGACTGTATCCTAGCTGTCAAGTCGGGATCGCTCACATTACAGATTCTCCGTTAGATTTGGTCAAGGACACCAAAGTGGATAGGAGCACCCGACCAGATATGGCAGCAATATATATATAACATTAAGAAATTAATATTTGATCAAATACAAAAGTGATAATATATGTATTAATATGCAATTAGAACTTCTTGTGATAACGTTTCTAACTGTGCTTTTTTTCAGTTGGTTTCGGCTTCGATGATTATATTTGGTTGTGTAATAAAATATGGGTCATCAAACTGGTTACGATACTTGGAGCCTATTTTTGATAGTATAGAACAAATATCATCCGAGAAGAATTATCCACTGGGTCACATCAGCATCAGCCATCTCATCCTTGAGGCAGCAACTGTCGCCATTGTCTTAGGAACAGTCCTGTTGTTCATCGCCTGGTTTGGCTGGTGTGGTGCTTGTTGCAAACAACGCACAATGCTAGTTGTGGTAAGTTTATTTACTGTAACGTTATTTATGAACGCAGTTGCTTTTCTTTTTATTCAAACTTCATTCTGTACAAAGATTTTAACCTTTTTTCTTTTTAGATTGAACTTGTTATGATGAAACACACCTATTCCTCAGACTCTCCCTCATATATTAATAAGAGTTAACAGGAAGTTAGCTGGAGAAGTTCTTGGGAAGTCCATAGGATTTCCTAGAAGTGCTAGAGAGTTCTTTAGAGTTCTATTGGAGTTCAGTAGAGCTACTAGGCAGTTGATATTAGTCGGCTGTTAGCCGATATTACCATCAGTGCGAAAACTACACCACAACAGAACTCAATCTCAGAATTACGTAAAACAAGTGGTACTCTTAAGTTTTCGACCACTAAACAAAAATTTAAAAAACAATTCAATGTGATTTGTTACATATTTTGGAATAAACTATCATATAAAAATACTGAGATATATGCGGAGATTTGGAGGATTAAAAGAGAGCCGTGTTCGAATTCCAGTTAAGTTCATTACATTCCCTTACGTGGTAATACCATTAAGAAGGGTATGGATCCATCTCTTCTTCCCTAGTACTGAGTAAATAGCTGGAGAGACTGGATGGCGAACGGTGTAGGAGAAAGACTACTCTGAATTCAAAACCCGTGGAGTGTCGTTTGGGGAGCATGTGGCATACTGTGCACCAGGTCTCGTCAAAAATGTATGGCTGGTTCTGCACTATGAAATATTCTGGCTGATGATTCTATGAACTGAGTTTCTCGAAACGTCGCAAGCGAAGGGAGAATCCAGTATATATATATATATATATATATATATATATATATATATATATATATATATATATATATATATATATATATTCTAAACATATGCTGTTAAATATAAGAGACAATGAATGTCTATTATGTTTAATCATTACCTGATTAATGATAATCATGATGATTACCTGATTACCTGATTACCATTCTGCTATTACCTACATGTTTATAAACATGTAGGTAATATCATACAGATTTTGGCCAACAATACGCTGATCCTTACTCATACACACAGTAAGAGGAACCTTCAGATATTGGAGGCCATGTACATCAAATCTAAACAACCAAAACTCAATAAAATCACCTTTAAATCCGGACATAACACATTACATTGCATTTGAATTAATGGTTTTGTTGACATTTCGCGCTAGCACACGGTGTGACGTCATAAAACCCCATTGCAAATTTGAGAACTGCGTTTATTATTTTTGGTAACTATTGCTGTTGCCAAGCGGAGTTTTATGTCAACACAAAATAAAATCGTCGGTGATGGCGGATGTTATTGTATTACAGTCTAAATAGCCTCTCTGAAGATGGCTCATGTGAGCCGAAAGCTTAGAAGCAAATTAATAAAAAATTATCCAAATTTTGGAGAATTTTTGTCTTTATTTTCAACTGAAATTTAAGCCACAATACGACGTTTAGAACGGCTCGTGATTAAACATAATAGACATTCATTGTCTCTTATATTTAACAGCATATGTTTAGAAAATTATTTGCTGCCTCGATACACTATATATATATATATATATATATATATATATATATATATATATATATAATTCCAGGTGAAGTGGACTCAAGGCTTTTTTTTTATTTTGGGTGGTTTGTCATTTATTTTATTATAAGCAGTGCTCCATATAATGAGTATTATAGAGCTTAATATAATTAGATAGAATTAGATAAATGATACACAAAGTGTTTAAATATCTCAATTTAAAAGTAACAATTAAAACTAAAATAAAAAAGTAGATTTCCTCGATGTAACTTTATATCTATAGAAAAATATACACCAACCATACAAAAAACAAAAACAAATACCAATCCTTTATACATCCACCTAAAGTCTAACCACCCTCCTTCTAAAATCAAGCATATAGGATATATCAACAGAATTCAGAATTAGTAGAAATTCAGCTAATGAGGAAGTATCTAATAAGCATAGCAATTTTTATAACACTGCATTAAAAAAACAGTGGATACAAAAACCCAAATATTAAACAAGAAAATAACCCTCGAAGAAAAAATAGAAATAGGAAAATCATTTGGTACACACCCCCTTTCAACCAGATGACTAGTAGTAAATTGGGGAAAAAATTCTTCGCGTTAATTAAGAAACACTTTCCGGATAAAATCCACTAGGTAAGATCTTTAATAAAAACACTATCAAATTCAGTTACAGCTATATGAACAATCTAGAAAAAATTATTAAAAAAAACACAATAATAGTATTTTTAAAAGATTCAACAAAATCAATAAAAACAACCAGACAACAGAAAATAACAATTTAGACAAGAAAAAATGTAATTGTAAAAACCCCATAGACTGTCCGTTAGAAAACAGGTGCTTAACGGAATCAATAATCTATCAATGCGAAATATCCTCAAAGGAAAACCCAAATAATATAAAAAATTACATAGGGAGTACTAAAAGCATTCTAAAGCAGTGAATATACCAGCACACCTATTCATTTAATAATAACAATTACAAAAATAGAATATCCCTATCGAAATATCATTGGTACCTAAAGGAAACAAAAAAATCATTCACAATAAAGTAAAATTCTAAAAGAAGCTAAAACGTGTAAGTCCTTAAATGAACCATGTTCATTATGTTTATACAAAAAACTATTTATTATTAAATACCTTCAGAATAAAAATTTATTAAATAAACGCAACGAAATAAATGCCATATGTAGACATTGTAAATAAGCCACATTAGATAATGAAAATAATCTAAATGAAATAACATGCATATAACCAACAAGTGCATAAGGAAAGTAATCACTGACGAATTATATAAAAATAAATTGGAACATAGAATTTTTTTAAAAATTAATCCTTCTTTTTATAAAAAAAACTTTACAACAAATAAATAAATAGACTAAAAATGATAAGTAAAAACAAAAATTAGAATTGGTACTCAATGAGAATATCACATCAAAAGTAATAAAACTGAAGGGAAAGAAGTCCTTATACCGAGAAATTCTCCTTATTTATTGAATTATCCTCGTACAAACCTTGCGGTCAAGCGTTTAACTTTACAAAAAGTTTAATTGAATATGTCTTAATAAAAAGCTTCTTATAAAAAAAATACCAACGAAGATTTTCTCTTTAATGTCTAGTCACACTCTAGAAAGTACATAAAAAAACGAACAAGGCCTGTCATAGAAATCATTACTAGTTCGACGTAGTCAATTAGTCAAGGGCCATACATTGTACACGCTTGGGTGATCATGTCTCTTTCGATTCATGGCTGAATTGATTTTTAGCAAGTTGCCGTTTCTTTCTGTGGTAGATTCGTTGTCAACCAAAGCTATAAGACGGAGCCTACTCTACTATTTAACCTATATCTGGGAGGAGAAGAGATGGATTAATTCCTTGCCCAAAAGTATTTGCACGTAAGTGAATGCAACGAACTCGACAGAAATTCGAACTCAGCTTCTTTATTCGAAGCTGATATCTGTTTTGCTACAACACGCATCCTAGTTCGTTACACAATATTAAAAATTAGCAAAACATTAAATGAAATAAAATAACTTTTAGAAAATGAAAATCATTAAAAGTAAATTTAAAAGAAACACATCTATCTAATCCACTTTTATAGCGGCCAACCTTTTAAAAAGAACTATTAACGGTATAGCCACGCCAATCGACCCAGAGCAAGTATGTTAGTCCTCGCTTCGTTTTGTTCGTGCCTAGGTGTTCGTCTTAAGACGACAAAGAAAAATCTGATTCTATCAAAGGCAGCCGACTTGATATTAGAAAGAAAACCTTTTTTCTATTTGACTTCTTATTCGTACACTAGTCCTTCTTATTGCTCGAAACCGTGTCAAAATCCCAAACTCTTTTTAAAAGTATTTAACTCCAGGGACTACAACTTGGATACATGCAACAATACAACTCGAATTCTAATAGTTATATGCATTTTTCTTTTCAATCTATAGCAAGTATGTTAACCCCACAATTTTGTTTATTAACCTATGACCCTCATAGAAGTCCTTATGCCGAAAAATTCATCTTATTTATTGAATGACCCTCGTAGAAGTCCTTATACCGAAAAATTCACCTTATTTATTGAATGACCCTCGTAGAAGTTCTTATACCGAAAAAAATAACTTATTTATTGAATGACCCTCGTTGAAGTCCTTATACCAAAACATTCACCTTATTTATTATTTAACAGATGTGCTTTCTTTTCTGTCTTTTTAGTACTGCGGGCTCCTGACTTTGCTTCTGGCTCTTCAAGTGACTGTTGTCATTTTGCTTGTCGTCATGCGAAGTCGAGTAAGTCATTTCTGTTGTGCACGATTACGCATACGTCACACATACAACCAAATGCACAAACATATGCACGCAGACATTTACATAGACACACACACACACACACACACATTCATACACAAATACACATATATAATTATAATCTTTAAAATATGCTCTCTTAGGTGAATATAAATAAACACTGTATGGTTACTGGCGGTTTCACTCCTAAAACCATATTTATCTGGTGTGACGTACACATAATTTTTTTATATATTATATTTGCACATGTTTATATTTTATTGATTTCCGGTGAAAACTTGGAAATTTCCCTGAATATTTTCGTAAAATGTTCACAACTTGTTCCAGTACACAGATGTGTAAAAGGATTTTCAAATTCGTTGATAATCGCTTAATGCACCATGAAGTGTTGATTTCTATATCCAAATTCTTTATATGACAGGTGAGAGCATCATAACAATGTTCTCACGAAACTTCGAAGTCAGCATGAATCTGCTCAATTAAAATGTAAAACTCTTTGTGCTTATCAACGCTTAATTATTAATGTTTCTATCTGTGTATCTATCTACCTAGCTTTATATATGTGAATGTTTGTTATCGAGGGTGATTTTTTTACAAAAAAAAAGAGCTCAGTGGAATAGGCCATGAATCGTTAGGAACGTAATGTATATACAGCAGAAGTCCATATTAATTCTATCAGGATGTTCTGTACTTGCGCCAAATGAATATAAAACGTCACGATAGAGTGGGCAATGTTTACAGTCGACAATATACAAACACTTTGGAAAAAAATGCAAAAAATACTGGTATGAACATCACCTAACATCGGTTATATAGAAGACATTACAATTCTATAGAATTACACCATTTTTCACAGACAGGAAAATTGAAGCAAATGGGCCGGACATAATTTTTCAAAAACAGAAAAAAAAAATGTGTATTAATTTGTATAGCGTACCCAGCGAACTGTAACATACCAAACAAGGAATTTGAAAAACAAAGTATAAAGACCTGGAAATAGAAAAGAAATGTTGGAATTGAAAACAAGAATAATACCAGTGATAGTAGATTCGGTGGAAATAATAAAAAAATAACACAATACATTGAAACTGTTGCGGAGTCACCCCTTTTCACACACTCTTTG
Source organism: Ascarosepion bandense (assembly GCA_037127315.1). NCBI lineage: Eukaryota > Metazoa > Mollusca > Cephalopoda > Sepiida > Sepiidae > Ascarosepion > Ascarosepion bandense. The sequence goes on from JBBBDQ010001969.1 coordinate 1,155,295, forward strand.
GACTCTTCCATGGTATACAAATAGTCCATCCTACATAGAACGTATTGTTGTTGTTGTTGTTGTTAGAGTTGCTGAGACTCTTCAACTATAACACTGTCAGCTCTCTGCTTCCGAGCAGAGAGCAATAACCCAGTCGTGGTTCCGCCGAAGGGTAGAACCACGACTGGGCAAAAATAGACAGACATATTTTTGGCCCGGCTATATGGCCGGGAATACCCACATTAAAATGACCATGTGTCACATCCGGCCTTGCGTGGGAAGGCTAGTAAATACAGTTGTTGTTGTTGTTGTTAGAGTTGCTGAGACTCTTCAACTATAACACTGTCAGCTCTCTGCCTTCGGGTAGAGGGCGCTCTCTGCTTCCGAGCAGAGAGCAATAACCCAGCCGTGGTTCCGCCGAAGGATAGAAGCACGACTGGGCAAAAATAGACAGCCATTTTTTGGCCGGGTCATATAGCCCGGAAATCCCAGTCATAACTGACCATGTGTCACATGTTGCCCTTACTAGGAGGGACAACTAAATATAGTTGTTGTTAGAGTTGGTGTTTGTCAGAGCAGTTGAACCGCCGCTCGTTGGTCAGCAAGAATATAGACTATTACCCGGACTTACTTCTTGTATATATTTGACTCCTACAAACAAGTATTCTTGAATCTACTAACCGTGTACAGGTTGTAAAATTTTATTCAATATACTTACATTTTTCCTCTCATATCTGTTTTTGTTATTATTATATTGTGTGGTTTTCTAAACAAGAATCCACAACAGAAAAAATGCATGGAAATCCAAGCCTAAGAGAAAAGCAAAACGTTGCCTTGATAGGCCATACACTAAGAAGAGTTTCGTCTATGTAGCGCTGGAGATGTTATAAAAGTTAGAAAAACAAACCATGAAATTTAGTCATAACAACACACCACTACCTACCGTAGGTCTTCCTGTAGACTTGGTAGGTAGTGGGGCCATAGCAGTAATCAGAATATGATGACGATGATCATAACAAGAGAAAACAATCTTATCTGAAACCTTTGAGAACAGAAACTATTTTACACTCTGAATTTTTCGGGTTTCGAAAAGTTCATACATGTACCTTATACAAGACAATTAAGTAAATATTTATGGAATGGGAAAGTGGATTAACTTTTGCAAGTTAACACATCACCGGGCCTGACATATAGATAGCGCTACAAATAAAAAATCCATATGATTTTTATGAAGTATTAATCTTCAAATGGCACGTAACAAAATTTGTGCCCAATCGGATAATTAGTTTACAAATTACAGTTATTTAAGTGAAGCCACTGTTGCAAATTTTCAAATTAATGGAAAAATCTGAATTTTGTGTGTTGATAAAGCAGTGCATTGCATTGCGTTCGTGAGCAATGGCTTGATAAGTCTTATTCGGACTCTGCCCTGTCGAAAACAACGGTTAAAAGTCGTACAGACACAACTCTCAGGTTGCCCAAAATCGGCAGTTGTCTCGAAACACACACACACACACACACACACACACACACACACACACACACACACACACACACACAGGTTTTGGTCGATCGTAAATTGAAGTTGCTTGAGAAAGCATATCAGAAGTCAGTGTGTCAACCATTTTCCATGAACATTGGCCAATGAGAAAGCTGTGTTGAAAGTGGGTGCCGCGTTTGCTCACAGTCAATCAAAAACAACAGCGCGTCGACGATTCAAAGCGTTTTTTTCAACTGTTTCAACGCAACATGAAAGAGCTTTTCCGTAAATATGTGATAATGGATGAAACATGGACCCATCAATTCACTCTGGAGTCAAATCGGCCGTCAGATGAGTGGACAGTAGCAGATGAAAGCCGTCCAAAGCGACCAAAGGCGCAAACATAAGCAGGCAAGGTTTTGGCCTCTGTACTTTGGGGTGCGCAAGGTATTTTGTTCATCGATTACCTTGAGAAAGAAAGAACCATCAATAACGAATATTATATAGCATTATTGGTGCGTTTGAAGGAAGAAAATCGCCAAAAAACGGCCACAAATGAAGAAAAAAGTGATTTTTCACCAAGACAACGCACCGCGTCACGAGTAGATCGCAACGATGGCAAAATTACATGAATTACACTTCAAATTGCTTCCGTATTCACCCTATTCGAATTTTACCTAAACGTTGTTTTAATAGTTAGGCCCGGGATTTATTGAGTGATGTGTTAAAATTGTAATATCACAGTGTCAAGTTTACCAAATATCCATGTGCGTTTTTTTTTTTTTATTGTAATTGCTGTAAGTACATATATTGACGCAAACATCAACAACAAAAACTAAAAACGGCTCAGGTGATGTCGGATAATCGTAAATGAAGAATTTCTTTTATTTTATAAAATATAATTATGTAAACAAAGTGTTGTGGATTCTGGTTGAGAAACCACACAAAATAATAAATAACAAAAACAGATATGGAGATAGAAAATTTAAGTTATACTGAACAAAAATATACAAACTGGAACACGGGTTAGTCATTTCAGGAATACTAGGATTACTATTAGTAGAAATCAATATATAAAGTCTTATAGTGAAGAAGTATGTCCGGGTAATGAGTCTATATCCAAAGCACTCCAAATTACTATGTACCAACTTACGGAACAACTGACTCCTGACTAACTCTCTCTCTCTCTCTCTCTCTCTCTCTCTCTTTCTCTCTTTCTCTCTACTCAACCCCTGCCATACTCTGTATAGGCAGGATTATATGTGCACATCAGGTGAGTACCTTCTTATGTGCAAAAAGGGGTGCTCCCCAACACAAAGTGTAGAAATGTGTTATAAAACTTCTCTCTGATCTCGAAAAGGAATGCTAGCGAATATTGCAAAAAATCTGTCCTTGCTCACAAATCATGTAGCAGGATCTTTTTTTTTCTGCCTGACCGGGAAGCATCTTCTTTTTATGGCGTCTATCCTAAAGCTTTCTTCTTTAGAGACTGGAGCTTCACTAAATGGTATTAAAGATCGCATGACTGGCACACTAATTGAGGTGAAAGAAAGTTAACCAAACAAAATATATTTTTACAGCGGTGGCTAAACTGAAATAGAGACCATGAAATTACAGGTATCTATTTTTTTTAGTAAGACAAATAAAATAAAAAGTAGACAGAAAAGTAAAAAAAAAAATTAATAAAAAAGAAACTTTGAATTCCATTGCATTTAGCCTTTGTTAATTTCGATTGGTTGACTTTGTATTGAATTTTGTTTTACACGTTTATCTCCCTTTTTTACTTCTCTTGTTTTATCCACAGTAATTCGTATTGAAACAGGTAATCGATTAAAACATCTCATTACTGTTTCAGGTTGACCTCGCCTTGAAAAAACCATGGAAAGAGACACTGATAAATCAATACAAAGGAATACAAGGGCAAGACACACTCAGTGTTTCCTGGAACTATATTATGAACTCAGTAAGTTAGTATTTTGAAAAAAATTTTTATGGTATGTACTTGTATGGAAGTGCCTTCCTTTAGGAGAAAGTAAACCAATATTTTTTTTATATAAGACAATACTTATTGAAAACCAATTCAAATTGCGTTATTACCTTTGAAATCCCGTTCTTTTGACAATTCAGAACTAAATTTTCTTTTCATTTTAGCGACATGACGTCATATTACGTTCTCGTACACTTCTTCTTTTACGTGCCCTGCCCCTTCAGGACGTAGGCGATCATGGCTTTCCACGTTTCCCTATAACTGGTGGCTCTGAGAATGCCTTCTCCTGTTACACCATGCAACCCTCGTTCTGTCATCCACTAGCTCAAGCCCATAAATCTAGAATATAAATGTATAGATACTAACACGGCCACAAAATGAGGGATCAATTTATATTGCTTATAATATAGAATTGATCCTCCATTTTATACCCACATTAAATTTCTTATAAAAACGATATATATATATTCTTCTTCTATGTGCCCTGTCCCTTCAGGACGTAGGCGATCATGGCTTTCCACGTTTCCCTATCCCTGGTGGCTCCGAGCACGCCTTCTCCTGTTACACCATGCAATACTCGTTCCGTCATCCACCTGATTAGTTCCTTCAAAGATGTTATCCGTTGCTTTCCCTTGTCTCTTTTTCCTCTCTATCTGGCCTGTTATTATCAGGTTCTCGAAGAAGTGAAATTAAACGTCAAACCTGGTTAATACCTAAATGGATGACCGCTTTGGAATGACCCGCTCTGTAAGATTGAATGTGCAGTCACTGTAATTTATAACGACTTGGAATTTGAAATTAAACCCAACTTTCAATTTCATTGGGGTTTATTCGATTCACTTACGCGCAAATGTACATGGGAGAAAGTATGTATCTACCTCTTTTCCAACAAGATATGGGTTAAATAGTGAACATTTATCTGTAAATCATTGTTATCTCTAAAAGCTTCCTACAATCTAAAAAATATTTATTTCTTTCAATGCATCTAAGACCAAGCTGTTGTCTGTCAATCATCAGAAGCAACATCTCCTGCCTCCGATAAGCATGGACCAAGCGAGTCTCCCTGAAAGCAATACACTGCGTCTCCTCGGCTTTACCCTCTCTTCTGATTTCAAATGGAACCACTACATTGAGTCCATAACTAAATCCACTGCTAAAAAGGTTGGGTCACTGTGTCGGGCCAGGGTGTTTTTCCCGCCTGAATCCATCCTGTATATATACAAATCAACCATTTGTCCGTGCATAGAATACTGCTGCCATATATGGTCAGGCGCCCCTGCTGATCATCTCAGTGTTCTCGACAGGCTCCAATGGAGAATCAATAATGTAATAGGTACCGACTTGGCGGCTCGACTACAGCCACTTCCCCACCGACGAGATGTGGCCTCCCTTTGTCTGTTCTATAAATACTTTCATGGCTTCTGCTCCAACGAACTTAAGTCACTGGTGCCTCTGCAACAGGTGTTTACTTGTGCAACCAGATTAGCAACTGGGTCCCACCCATTCACAGTTAGATTAACTAAATGCAGACGACAATTCTACTCCTTCAGCTTCTTCTCTCGCACTTCCCGCCTGTGGAACTCGTTTCCATATTCTTGCTTTCCTGACTTCTACAACCTCCAGGAATTTAAATGCAATGTCAGTACTCATATCTTAACCACTTGACTCTAGTTCTTTCACCACCCGTAAATTCTTTCCTTTCTCTCCACCTTTGCAACTGTCATCACACCTGCATTCCCACCCTTCTTTTGCTCCTTTCTAACTGGTTCATCTTTCTCTTCACTCTCTTCTAATTAATCTTTTTACTTTTATGTAGCCCCTGCACATCAGTGGCGTTACCGCCTTGCTCAAGGTGATACGGTTAAAAAATCAAAGAAAATAAAATAAAATAACCTGCAAAAATTTTCTAAGACAAAAAAAACCAAAGTAGTCATCAAAATAGCGACATTAACTGCATAAAAATCTGTCAGAAGTTTTAAATGTACTGTTGGTTTTAAATGAAAGAAGACTATATTTTCTTTGCTAAGTTGGAGAAGCAGGACTTCTTGATTTGAGATTTTCGGGTATTTGTATTTGGATAGCAAAGTAAATCGACATATCGCAAATAAAACTTTTATTTACCTTTTTTCCTTTTTTTTTTTAAATCATTTCACCAAATCAAGGTAGGAATGCCACTAGTACGCAGTGGATTTTAGAGAGTGAAATTGAGAGAAAAGACTGGGTATAGTGATGGTTAATACGCGTTCGGATCTCAGGGTTGCACTTTCCTTTCCAAGATATTTTAAAAGTAAATCGAGTTTTTAAGTTGATTTGAAAGTAGAAAAGAAGAAGATCGTGAATAATAAAAGAATCTCTTACTCTCATCAGATCTCAATTCGGTTTCTTTGCTGTTGGATAATATCATATTTCTCCTTGACATGGTCTCTTCAGGGGCTCGAAATATGATCGCTGATTTCTGTGCCTGCTTTGGGTCAATCTGTGCGGCTATGTTGTTAAATGTGCTATTTAAAAGATCGGTTTCATTCAGTTACTATCATCGTAAATTGGTAACTCGGTGTGGAGTAACGGTTAACAAACTTGTCTCGCTAGAACAATTACGACTGCGTTTTGAAGTCGTTCCTCACTGAGTACCCCATATTTTTGGCTTTGCTTACTATATCACTAATATTGCAATTGTTAGCAAGCTTGTCTAGGTAGATTAATTTCGACTGAGTAGTGATTATAATTCTCACTGGGTGCCCCATAATTTCGACCTTATACCGCATCTAGGCTACGCCTAGAAAATCGTGAAGAGTATTTCAAACTGTTGTAATGGTTAACAAGCTTGTTTCGCGAGGACAGTTACGACTGAGTAGTCAGCTCGATTCTCACTGCGTTCCCCTAACCTTTTGAATTTGTTCCACATCAATGATAAGCTTACAAGATCAAGTTAAACTTCGACGTTAACAAGCTTGTCTCGCTAGATTAAGTTCAATCCTGACTCGGTGCCCCATAATTTTTGCCCTGTGTCACATGTAAGCGACGCTTAGAAAATCGCCATCGTAAATGATATCTTTACCAAAAGTGACCAACTGCTTCATGAAGAGATGTGGCTTTTGTGCATCATGAGAAAAAAAGGACATGGAAAATCTGATATCCATGGGACAGATTGAAGGCAAAAGTGACATAGGAAAACAATTCATACTATATTTAATGAGCATTAGTAAGAAGATAAGGTTTAGAAATAACTAGCATTATAGCCCGGCGTTGCTCGGGTGTAATGAAAGCTTTAAAACTAATCCATGGTCTCGGAGCTCAGACTCAGCCTAAAGAATATTTGTGAAGTTTGGTGAGAATCGGATAAAAATTGTGGATGTGTATAAAGGACATACAGACAGATAAACAGACACACACAAAAACATCTTACCTTTTATATATATATATATATATATATATATATATATTATCAATTTTCTGCACTATTGTAAGAATTTCAACCTTGAAACTTCTGAATATTGTTTCTTATGTCTTTGACTATGAGTTTATCAAATTTGATTAAATTTGGACTACTCCTTCTATAACCCGATTTTTTTGATTATCGATTTTCGATATTTATCGGTGGTACCTCGACACAAAACCTAGCTAAGAACACTCGCAGACGCTTATAGTACAACTGTGTAAATTTTCAAGAAAATCGGTTCAGCCGTTTCGGAGTCTATAGGTAACAGATACACACACACACACATACAGACAAATTTCCATTTATAAATAAGTTTAGATAACAAAATTTATTAAAAATTATGAAGGACGAAATAGTGGCGTCAAGATTGCCTACGTCCTGAAGGAACACGGCACACACAGAACTGATAGAAAATACATAAAAACGACACAGTTTCTGATTTCCTTTTAATTCATTTGTGTCGTTTTTCTCATCTTTATTACTGCATTCAGATGACGAGAACCAGTCATAAAAGAAACGCCAATGATTTCTAAAATAACTCGACTCATTATCTTCTTTTTCATGTGCCGTGTCCCTTCAGGGCGTAAGCAATCATGGACTTTCACGTGGCTTTGTCTCTTGTCGCTCACAATATTTTTTTCTCTTGGTATCTCTTCTAAACCCCTCCGCCATCCATTTGCTCAAATCTAACAAGTACGTCTCGCACTGCTTTCCCCAATATCTCCTTCCCTTTATCCGACCTGTGAGTATTAAATTCTCCAGACCCTGATTCCTCATTATGTGTCCCAGGAACCTCATTTGTCTCTTCCTGATATTAAGTATGAGTTTTCCTCTCGTTTTAAATCTTTTCCAACATCTTTTCCAACTACATTTCTACTGTCTCAAGCCTCTCCTTCGTCCTTGATGAGATAGTACAACATTCACTTCAATACAGAAGGACAGATATCACATAGCAATCCAGGACTCTTTTCTTTATTTCTAATGAGATTTTCTCGTCTTTCAGTAATCTGGTTAGCTTCTGAAATGTGTCTTTGGCCATGCCAATGTGTCATTGGATCTCCATGTCGCATTTTCTTTTCTCTGTCAAAACACTTCCCAGGTATTTGAATTTTTTTTTTTTTTAGTTTCTCCGATTTGTAGTTGGCATATTGGTCTTATCTTTTTGCTGATGATCATACATTCAGTTTTCTTGGAGTCCTTTCTTCTCACTTTCTTTTGCTACCTTCTTTAGAAGTTTCTGTATTTTCCTTTCCGTATTTGCTGTCAGCACCGTGTCATTCCCGTATATGACATTGTTGAAATTGTGGCCGCTAATGAACAATCCCGACAAGGCTTTTATTTCTTTAATAATTACTTCGGTGTACAGGGTGAAATGATCCGGTGTGAAAACACATCCTTGTCTTACGCCCCTTTCTATTTTCTCATACCTGCTGAGTTCTTTTCCTATCCGTTGACAAGCGGTTTGCTGCCAATATAGATTCTTGATTATCCTAAAGTCTTTTCCGACAATATCGAGGTTGTCGAGAATCTCTATCAAGTCTTTGTATCGTACTTTGTCGAACGCCTTTGCGTAGTCTATAAAGCACAGATAAAGGTCTTTCTGCAGATAGTATTCTGTGCATGAATATTGCATTTCTAGTTCCGATATTTTTACCGAAACCATATTGATCTTGTCCTAAATCTGGGCCGATTTTGCTGCGCGCTCTGTTCATCAGAATCCGAATGATGAGGTTTTTTATGTGGCTCATTAAACTGGTTGTTTGATGGAGCTCACATTTCGTTACACCTGGCTTCTTAGGTAGCGTTATATTGTCGCTGTTGTAGATTTGGTTTATTATTTCAGTTAGTCTATCTACACGAAAGCCTTCTAAGGACAGCAACATCTCTGTTACAATCTCGTCTGGTCCCGCTGCCTTTTTTCTTCAGTCTAGGCATTGCTGATTCCACTTCGGTTTTTAATATTTCTTGTCTATTGTAGGATCTCCTCTTCCAATATGATAATTGACTCGATTGAGTGTACCTATACCCCTGCCATAGAGAGAACATTTGAGAATAATCGTAGAGATACGTGAGAGTTATTGGAGAGTATCAGAACTGATACAGAAGTTACCGAGAGATACCGAAGATACCCAGAGATTACCGCATCAGAAGTCAGACTAGCTCTGAGCTCCACTCAGCTAGAATAATATACACGGATATACTATTTCCAACGACTTCACTTCAAAACTTGTATATATTTATTTCTTACTAATAGTATTCCTGGACTTACTAACCTGCGTACAAATTTGTATATTACGTTCGATATAACCTACTTTTCTATCTCCATATCTGTTTTCTTGTTTATTATTGTTCATCATCCGGAATCAACAACATTGTCCATCCTTAATTTTGTGCATTGTTAGTTGCTCTCTCTTGTTGTGGAAGATATTTTCGATCTACTTGTCCCATCTCTGAAGTATTTTTTTTCTTTTTCTCATATTAGTGCACCTTTTTGGTTTTATTTTATTTTTTTTTAATCATCTCACCCCAAGCAAGGCATTCCACTGCCACTATTGCGCATGGGGCTACATAGGGGAAGGTAAAGAGAAGGAGTGGTTAGACATAGGGAATGTCAGGAGGAAGGTGACAGATGAGTAAGGATAGCGAGGATGAGGGTTGGGCAGATGGGAAGAGTGTCTTTTTTTATCATCTCACCCCAAGCAAGGCATTCCCCTGCCACTATTGCGCATGAGGCTACATAGGGGAAGGTAAAGAGAAGGAGTGGTTAGACATAGGGAATGTCAGGAGGAAGGTGAAAGATGAGTAAGGATACCGAGGATGAGGGTTGGGCAGATGGAAGAGTGATTTTTTTTTTAATCATCTCACCCCAAGCAAGGCATTCCACTGCCACTATTGCGCATGGGGCTACATAGGGGAAGGTAAAGAGAAGGAGTGGTTAGACATAGGGAATGTCAGGAGGAAGGTGACAGATGAGTAAGTATAGCGAGGATGAGGGTTGGGCAGATGGGAAGAGTGTTTGATAGAATGGGAGCAGGTTAGTGTGTTAGGAGGTGTCTTACATTTAAACTCCTGGAGATTGTAGCCGTCGGAGAAGCAATCGTGTGGAAGGGAATTCCACAGTCGGGAAGTGAAATACAAGGTGTTGCTGAGCATATCCTTTGTCCTGTTTGTTCCTTGATTATTTTCAACCTTGATTCTCTGCTGGTAGTTGATATTACACGAATTTTATGATTAAATGGTGTTACACTCCGAATTAAAATACTCCTGTTGATTTTATTGTCCACTGTCCATCGATACCCTTTAACATATCTCTCGATTCTGCAATGTGGTTTAACCTTTCTGTGTTCCGCGAATATTTTCATGTTATTTTTTTTTTTAATGTAACAGACCTTCCTAACCCCTAATCCACTTTTTCATGCAAGACTTTTGCCAATATAAAACTCGCACATTTTCCAGTCGATAAAGGGTTTATCTGAATTTTGAAAGATTCTTTTGTTGACTCGTAAAACTTCAATTTATTCTATGTTTTGCAGTTGGAGTGTTGCGGTGTTGATGGGTCTGACGATTTTGACAAAAGCCGGACCTGGGACAGAATTTATCATGACCCCCACTCAAGGAGGTCAGTTCATCTGTCAATTCCCATGATTTGCTGTAAGTATTTAGGCAAATATCCTAACCTCGATCCACCAAGGAATTTCACCTGTGCAATAATCCCGGACAAATACAATTCGAATTACAAAACGGTTAGTAATTTTTATCTATTTTTATACTTATATATGTAATGAATTATTTTGAACATTATTTTTACCGATACTCGTATTTAAGTAGATATTCTGTTTTTAATTAAACAGTATTTTATATTTATATTTACCGGCCTGATTATTTTACGATAAATTTTATTACGAAAATGTACGCTATCCAGCAGGATTCGAACCTGCGACCCCTATTTACATAGGGGAAGCTACCATTTGATCTGGTACTGTCTTAACCACTCGACCATGAATAGCCTCTTGATCAGACGAGGTTTTTATCATGCTTATATAACACAATTTTCGATCCATCGTAAACAAACAATATCTGCTCTGAATAATATCGTAATGTCAAACAAATGTAAACATGTTACGGAAATTAACGAATTTTAACGAAACTTGGTTATAAGCAACCGACAATTTGTAATGAATAATAAATAATTCAAGATAATTCATTTCAAATTGTCGGTTGCTTATAACCAAGTTTCGTTAAAATTCGTTAATTTCCTTAACGTGTATACTTTATATATATATATATATATATATATATATATATATATATATATATATGTATTGTCATCAACAGACAGATCTGTTTCGCCGTATCACAGCTCATCAGTACGGTTAGACTCCGATTGCTTTTTTACCCAGGATTGAAACCCGAATATGTCAGATTAAATAAACTGCAAACATTATGTCTGGTTATTTTTAGTAAAATCCGTTCATATACACGGATAATCTTTCGTGTATTATAATTGAAAGATGTCAGAAATGAGCTGTGACGTTGACAGATGTTATCATTAATTTCTCAATGTTCCCAGTTATTTTCAATCTTCTTCCGAGATCATCTTTAGGGCTGTGAGTAATCGTAACAAACAATAACAAGAAAAGTTTTTTGGCTAAAAATTACGGTCATTTTTTTCAGCTTCAAATATAATAATAAAACATACAGACACAATAGTTGCTATTTATTTAATCGGACATGTCTAAAAGAAAATTTGCTGCCTAAATATACAATTGTGTTGGATATTACCTATTTATTATCGATTAATAATTCGAGATCATAATCTGATCCTCAGAATGATAGGAGAGCTTGGTTTCAAGTTGTCTGCCGTTGGACCGTGCCTTTAAACTCATATATATATATATATATATATATATATATATAGTCATCCGCAGACAGATCTGTTTCGCTTCATCACAGCTCATCAGTACGGTTAGACTTCGATTGCTTTTAACCCAGGATTGAAACCTGACCGAATTGGCGTCATTCAGCAATTCTACCTCTGGGCTATGGGCGCTCGGTAGAAGAAGGCTGTCACTTTAGCGTGTATATTCTCATTATACCCACCCAATAGCCAGAGTGCTCTAATTCATGACTGAATGAGCGATGCGTACATGCCAGAGTAGCTACTGTTTTTCAAAGTCTACCATTCTTCCAATATATATATATATATATATACGAATGAGACCAATAAAAATTGTACGCACTTCAGGCAAAACTTGTATCGATATTGTAGTACCAAATTTATCCAGACATTGCAAGATTAATACAAGTTATCTTTGACCTCTACAATCACAAAAGATGCTCAAAATGGTGGCCTTTAGCTTGCAGACATTTATAAATACAGTGAAGTACTGCTTAAGCAATATTGGCAAAAGTGTCCAGTGGGAGTGTTGCACATTCATCTTCATTTCTTTGTCTAAGACCCGTCAATATAGTCAGTTCTTCGCGATACACAACATCCTTTCGAACTTGTTGTTGCTACATCAGTCAGTCAGTTAAGTGCCATACGTGAAACACGCTTGGGCGATTATGTCTCGAAAGAGACATGACTGACTGGGTAGAAGATTATCCCGCAGTAGGTTGCCATTGCTTTCTGCGGTAGACTGGTTGCCGATTAAGGCTATAGAACCCAATCTGTCCTGTTATTTAACCCATAACTGGAGGGAAGAGATGGATTAATACCTTTCCCAAAGGTGCTTGCGCGTAAGTGAATGCAATGAATTCAACTGGAATTCGAATTCGGCTCCCCGATTTCTCGTTCGAAGCCGATATCCAATGGACCACAACGCACATCCTTGCTACATACAAGGGATAAACCTCTACTATAATTCAAAAACCAGGAGAAGAATGTAAGCAGGACGATAGTCGAACGTATCTACTCCTACTACGGAAAAGCAAACAAACGGTAAGTAAATTTTAGAGTTTAGGACGAGACAGCAGAAGAATAGGGTTCAAGTATGCTGGAGAAAGAACCGGAAATCCTAAACAGAAAACAAGGAAAAAAATTTCCACTCACGTTCAAAAGACTAGAGAAGTGTATGAACAGGACGATAGACGAATTTATCTCTTCCTAATGAAGAAACGAATAGAAATATAAAGTAAATAAAGATTTAGAGTTTAGGACGAGACATTATAAATGTAAGGTTGAAGTCGACTTTTAAAACAACTGAAAACGAAATCCTAAACAGGAAACTTGGAATCAATATCTACTTATGTTCAAAACACATTGAAAGTAATGTGAACCCGAAGATAGTCAAACCTGAGTGGAAAGAAATCACTGTTAATAATGTTTCAGATTTTAGGACCAGAAGTAATTATATCTACTCCTATTTATAAGGAATGTCAGAGATCTTTAGATTCGGACATGAAGTAAGCTTTGATGCAAATTCCTGTAAAATTAAAACGTTCAATACAGCCTGATGTATAATAACAATACTGTGAATTTTTAGGATATTTACATGAAATAATGGATATGCGTTGTGGTGCAGTGGATATCGGCTCGGAACGAGAAATCCGAGAACCGAGTTCGAATTGCAGTCGAATTCATTGCATTCACTTACGCGCAAATACCCGTGGGAAAAGTATCAATCCGTCTTTACCCTCCAGTTATGGGTTAAATAATAGGACAGATTGGGTTCTATAGCCTTGGTCGGCAACCAGTCTACCGCAGAAAACAATGGCACCCTACTGAGGGATAATCTTCTGCCCAGTCAGTCATGTCTCTTTCGAAACATGATCGCCCAAAGGCGTGTATCACGTATGGCACTTAACTGACTGACTGAATATAATAGAAACATGATTGAGGCTTTTACTGGGCATAAAGTGGGGGATCGGTTTTCTATTGTTATGAAGTAATAAACAGATATTCCACTAATTACTGCTTTATAATATAATACATCTCTTCTCCCTCTAGCTACGAGTCAAATAACAGGACAGATTGGGTTCTATAGCCTTAATCGGCAACCAGTCTACCGCAATGGCAACCAACGGCGGTATAATCTTCTTCGCAGTCAGTCATGTCTCTTTCGACAGATGATCGTCCAAGCGTGTATCACGTATGGCACTTAACTGACTGACATGAAATAAGCATTAATGTCCATAGAAAACGACAATATTGTTCATACTAAGAATACAGATGCATTGCCTTTAGTTCACGAAATCTTTTTATTCTTTTATGTGCCATGTCCTTTCAGGACATAGGCGATCATGGCTTTCCACATTTTCCTATGACTGGTGGCTCTTAGCACGCTTTCTCCTGTTGCACCATGCAACCCTCGCTCCGTCATCCACCTGATCTGGTCCTTCAAATATCTTATCCGCTGCTTTCCCCTGTCTCTTTTCCCCTCTATCTGTCCTGTTTGTATCCGGTTCTCCAAGCCCTTAATCCTCATTGCATATCCCAGGAACTTTAGTTGTCTCTTCCTGATGCTCAGTATTAATTTCCATTTCGTCTCCATCCTTTCCAAAACCTCGTCATTGCTCACATGCTCGGTCCATGATATCCGCACCATCCTTCTGTAGAACCACATTTCAGCTGCTTCAAGTTTTTCCTTCATTTTCAAAGATATTGTCCAGCATTCACTGCCCTATTGAAGAACTGACATCACATGGCAATCCAGTACTCTCTTCTTTGTTTCGAGCGAAATTGTCCTGTTTCTTAATACATTACTCAGCTTCTGGAATGCCTCTTTCGCCATGCCAATTCGCCTTCGGATCTCAGTGTCGCACTTTTCATCTTCTGTTAGAACACTTCCTAGGTATTTAAATTTCTGTACCTGCTTGATTTTAGTATCCCCCACCTGTAATTGGCATTTTAGTTTGCTCTTTTTGCTGATGACGATGCATTCGGTTTTCTTGCAGTTTATTTGTAGTCCTTTCTTGTCACTTTCTTCAGATACCTTATGTAGAAGGTCTTGTAGTTTCCTTGCTGTGTCCGCTATCAGCACTGTATCATCTGCGTACCTCATATTGTTTAAATTGTGGCCTCTGATGACGAATCTTGGCATAACTTCTAGGGTTATCAGAATAGTCTCGCTGTATAGGTTGAATAGATCCGGTGAAAAACGCATCCTTGCCTTACGCCTCTTTCAATCTTAATATAATTGCTGAATTCGTTGCCTGCCCGTCTTCAGGCAGTCACAAAATAAACATTTAAATAAAGGGTCGGTCAAAAAGCAATACTTTTCATACAGCCTAATATGTTCACTGTTTTATTTCAGGGTTGCTATAATGAAATTTGGAATTTCATAAGTCGAGCAGAGCTGACGTTGGCTTGTGTCATGATGTTGGCGACAATTATACAGGTACGAAAACAAATTTCTGAAATTCCATCATCTTCATGCTTTTACTCTCTCTCTCCCCCTCTCTCTCTCTCTCTCTCTCTCCTTCCCATCCGCCGTAAAATAAAAAAAACAACTCTTGTATTTTTTCCATTATCAATGCGTTGAGTTTTTTTATCCACACTATGCTTTCCTCATGTTTTGAGCGCCTTTGCAACTGTCATCACACCTGTATTCCTATCCTTCTCTTGCTCCTTTCTAACTGGTTCGTATTCCTCTTCACTCTCTTCTACTTAATCTTTTTACTCTTATGTAGTGTCATCACACCTGTATTCCCATCCTTCTCTTGCTCCTTTCTAACTGGTTCGTCTTCCTCTTCAGTCTCTTCTACTTAATCTTTTTTACTCTTATGTAGTGTCATCACACCTGTATTTCCATCCTTCTCTTGCTCCTTTCTAACTGGTTCGTCTTCCTCTTCAGTCTCTTCTACTTAATCTTTTTTACTTTTATGTAGTGTCATCACACCTGTATTCCCATCCTTCTCTTGCTCCTTTCTAACTGGTTCGTCTTCCTCTTCAGTCTCTTCTACTTAATCTTTTTTACTTTTATGTAGTGTCATCACACCTGTATTCCCATCCTTCTCTTGCTCCTTTCTAACTGGTTCGTCTTCCTCTTCAGTCTCTTCTACTTAATCTTTTTTACTCTTATGTAGTGTCATCACACCTGTATTCCCATCCTTCTCTTGCTCCTTTCTAACTGGTTCGTCTTCCTCTTCACTCTCTTCTACTTAATCTTTTTTACTCTTATGTAGTGTCATCACACCTGTATTTCCATCCTTCTCTTGCTCCTTTCTAACTGGTTCGTCTTCCTCTTCAGTCTCTTCTACTTAATCTTTTTTACTTTTATGTAGTGTCATCACACCTGTATTCCCATCCTTCTCTTGCTCCTTTCTAACTGGTTCGTCTTCCTCTTCACTCTCTTCTACTTAATCTTTTTTACTCTTATGTAGTGTCATCACACCTGTATTTCCATCCTTCTCTTGCTCCTTTCTAACTGGTTCGTCTTCCTCTTCAGTCTCTTCTACTTAATCTTTTTTACTTTTATGTAGTGTCATCACACCTGTATTCCCATCCTTCTCTTGCTCCTTTCTAACTGGTTCGTCTTCCTCTTCACTCTCTTCTAATTAATCTTTTTTACTCTTATGTAGTGTCATCACACCTGTATTCCCATCCTTCTCTTGCTCCTTTCTAACTGGTTCGTATTCCTCTTCAGTCTCTTCTAATTAATCTTTTTTACTTTTATGTAGTGTCATCACACCTGTATTTCCATCCTTCTCTTGCTCCTTTCTAACTGGTTCGTCTTCCTCTTCAGTCTCTTCTACTTAATCTTTTTTACTTTTATGTAGTGTCATCACACCTGTATTCCCATCCTTCTCTTGCTCCTTTCTAACTGGTTCGTCTTCCTCTTCAGTCTCTTCTACTTAATCTTTTTTACTTTTATGTAGTGTCATCACACCTGTATTCCCATCCTTCTCTTGCTCCTTTCTAACTGGTTCGTCTTCCTCTTCAGTCTCTTCTACTTAATCTTTTTTACTCTTATGTAGTGTCATCACACCTGTATTCCCATCCTTCTCTTGCTCCTTTCTAACTGGTTCGTCTTCCTCTTCACTCTCTTCTACTTAATCTTTTTACTCTTATGTAGTGTCATCACACCTGTATTCCCATCCTTCTCTTGCTCCTTTCTAACTGGTTCGTCTTCCTCTTCAGTCTCTTCTACTTAATCTTTTTTACTCTTATGTAGTGTCATCACACCTGTATTCCCATCCTTCTCTTGCTCCTTTCTAACTGGTTCGTCTTCCTCTTCACTCTCTTCTACTTAATCTTTTTTACTCTTATGTAGTGTCATCACACCTGTATTTCCATCCTTCTCTTGCTCCTTTCTAACTGGTTCGTCTTCCTCTTCAGTCTCTTCTACTTAATCTTTTTTACTTTTATGTAGTGTCATCACACCTGTATTCCCATCCTTCTCTTGCTCCTTTCTAACTGGTTCGTATTCCTCTTCAGTCTCTTCTAATTAATCTTTTTTACTCTTATGTAGTGTCATCACACCTGTATTTCCATCCTTCTCTTGCTCCTTTCTAACTGGTTCGTCTTCCTCTTCAGTCTCTTCTACTTAATCTTTTTTACTTTTATGTAGTGTCATCACACCTGTATTCCCATCCTTCTCTTGCTCCTTTCTAACTGGTTCGTCTTCCTCTTCAGTCTCTTCTACTTAATCTTTTTTACTTTTATGTAGTGTCATCACACCTGTATTTCCATCCTTCTCTTGCTCCTTTCTAACTGGTTCGTATTCCTCTTCAGTCTCTTCTAATTAATCTTTTTTACTCTTATGTAGTGTCATCACACCTGTATTCCCATCCTTCTCTTGCTCCTTTCTAACTGGTTCGTCTTCCTCTTCACTCTCTTCTACTTAATCTTTTTTACTCTTATGTAGTGTCATCACACCTGTATTTCCATCCTTCTCTTGCTCCTTTCTAACTGGTTCGTCTTCCTCTTCAGTCTCTTCTACTTAATCTTTTTTACTTTTATGTAGTGTCATCACACCTGTATTCCCATCCTTCTCTTGCTCCTTTCTAACTGGTTCGTATTCCTCTTCAGTCTCTTCTAATTAATCTTTTTTACTCTTATGTAGTGTCATCACACCTGTATTTCCATCCTTCTCTTGCTCCTTTCTAACTGGTTCGTCTTCCTCTTCAGTCTCTTCTACTTAATCTTTTTTACTTTTATGTAGTGTCATCACACCTGTATTCCCATCCTTCTCTTGCTCCTTTCTAACTGGTTCGTCTTCCTCTTCAGTCTCTTCTACTTAATCTTTTTTACTTTTATGTAGTGTCATCACACCTGTATTCCCATCCTTCTCTTGCTCCTTTCTAACTGGTTCGTCTTCCTCTTCAGTCTCTTCTAATTAATATTTTTACTCTCTTCTGTAGCCTCCTGCACATCAGTGGCATTACCGCCTTGCTCGGGGTGATAAGATTAAAAAAAAAAAGCAGAATAAACAAAATAAAACAGGGCATTTTAACAGAGGCCAGAAAGTGCGATACTGAGATTCGAAGATGTATGTTGTGGATCTTCATCGCTAATTTGTTGTGGGGTTGTGGCGTAACTTCGCCTGTAAAATGGTAGTGACCGGTTTGTGGCGGAAGTAAGACAATGAACAAGAAGGAAAGTTCAAAACCGTGCATTAGTATAACAGGGAACCCGATATTCAAAAGAAATATTAATAATAAGTAATATAGAAATAAGTAAGTTAGAAGGTATTATTACCTGCCTGACTTGTAGCTGTCGTTAACAGCTCTGTTAACTGCTCTTAACTGCTCTTGATTAACTGCCAACTTGGCTACTTGTAACTTCTCTCTAGAAGTCACGCAGGTGATTTTTATATATCAAACAGGAAGAGTTCATTCCTCGTAGAAGGGCACCATTCCAAAGGCTAAGCAGATTATTTATAGAGAGGAAAATTTCGTTGGAAATAAATAAAAGGGTACTGAACCCAAATGTGATGTGTCCTTTTGTATGGCAGTGAATCTCCTCAAAGATGAAAACGAAATTTGAAGTAACAGAAAGGTGGTTTAACAGAAGAATGCTGGCGATAAAATCGAGCAACAAAAAGGATTTAGTGAAATTGAAAGCAAAAAGGAAACTCATGCTTAACATCTTAAGAGACAGTTGAAGTTTCTGGGGCGCGTAATGAGGAAGGATTGCTTGTAAAATTTGATGCTCACGGGCCAGATTATGGGGAAAGAGGGACAGTAGAAAGCAGCATGTAACGTACTTGATGTGCTTAAGTAAATGGATGGCAGATACAGTGTTTGGGAGAAATAACAAAAATACAAAACGTATTACGAGCTAAAAAGGAAAGAAATATACGGAGAGCCATAATCGTCTATGGACTTAAAGGACACGGCACATAAAAGAAGGCCGTCTTAACGAATGTCGTCTTCAAAGCTTTTTCGGTTTTTTTTTTACGTTGGATGATGATGCCCATTCCAGGTAAAAATAAAAATGAAGAGAAAGTTTTTCGTTTTTTTTGGGTTTTTTTTTACGTGGGATGATGATGCTCATTCCAGGTTTAGGTGTAAATGCATGCAGTGTAAATGCATGCAGTGTTAATATATATATATATATATGCAAGCAGTGTAAATGCATGCAGTGTAAATATATTTCATCACGTGGCTAATTGTAAAAATTAAAATGAAGGGAAAGTTTGCTACACTAACTTCGATAGTAAAGCAGTAATAAATTCCTATCGTTTTCAATTAGGTTCCTAACATATTCTTCTTTTATACCCCTTTAAGACGTTGGTGATCATGGCTCTCCACATCTTCCTGTTCCTTGTAGCTCTTGATATATTTTGTCTTGTTATTTATCCCAAACCCTGCTTTCACACCCTCACATGAACTATAAATACGGTTCATCGGGTTTATTTTCTTACTCCCCCGCACAAGCAATAAACTACTTTAATTGGCTTCATCCCATAATTTTTGGTTGCTTATTACAAATAATTTATTCTTTCTTATGAGTCATCATTATTTCAACAGACATTTTAAGTTTCTGTATCAGCTTACTTGTTCAGTCAGTCAAGTGCTATATGTGATAAACGTCTGTGCGATCATGTCTCGAAAGAGATATGATTGACTGGGCAGAAGATTTTCCGGCAGTACGTTGCCATTACTTTCTGCGGTAGACTGGTTGGCAACCAAGACTAAATAACTTAAGCTGTCATGCTATTTAACCCATAGCTGGAAGGAGAAGCGACGGATTAATAACTTTTTCCAAGAGTATTTGCGCGTAAGTGAATTCAACGAATTCAACTGAAATTTGAACTCGGCTCTTCGTTTTCTTGTTCAGAGCCGATATCCACTGCACCACAATCCAATTCCACCGACTTGGTACGATAGTTAAAAAGGTAAGATTTGCACAAGTCTTAGAAAAGCAGGTGTAGATTCGATCTTCATTAGATCTTTTAAAAATTGTGATGATACTAAGGTTCTCTTTACTTTATCTCATATTAAGATTCAATATATTAATTGTACAATATAATAATCTATTATTGTTAAAAGCATGACATAATAGACTGTTAATATTGCAATAATGACAATTTTGTAAAATCTATTAATAATACTATGCAATAATAATATTATGATAGTTTACTACAATAATTGGTCGATTAATAAATGCTGAAAACAGTAGAATAGTCTTTGTAATAAGACAGCAGAATAGATGTCTATAGGTGGCGTTTGAAGTGGCGGTTTCGTTTCTGAAATTTATGATGTCGGTGCAGATTCTGAATGTTAACATTTTAAAATGCGTTGCGACTCGATTCTTGTATGATTTACGAATGTTCATTTTTTTCAAAAGAAAAATGAACAAAATTTAAATGCATTTTCGTCATTTGTTACCTTTTTATTTCAGCAACTACTACAGAAAGAGCAACCAAGATATGCGCTAAGAGTACATAGTTGGTACGCTAAGTTCAGAAATAGAAATTTTGATCCTGAAGACAGAAATTATTTCTACAGGTCTGCATTCATTGATGCCTAAATAGAAATGCTGATTAAAGATAATCTAGTAAACACAACATGGATCATCGCAGATATAATCCGCATCTAAACTTATTTATAAATGGAACATTGTCTGTGTGTGTGTGTGTGTGTGTGTGTGTATGTCTGTGTGTGTGTCTGTGTGTGTGTCTGTGTGTGTGTCCGTAACCTATAGACTCCCAAACGGCTGAACGGATTTTCTTGAAAATTTACACAGTTGTACTATAAGCGTCTGCGAGTGTTCTTAGCTAGGTTTTGTGTCGAGGTACTTCCAATAAATATCAAAAATCGATAATCGAAAAAATGTGTTATAGAAGGAGTGGTCCGATTTTAATCAAATTTGATACACTCATAGACAAAGACACAAAAAGCGATATTCAGAGGTTTCAAGGTTGCACTTCTCACAATAGTGCAGAAAATAGATAATATATATATATATATATATATATATATATATATATATATACAATATATACAAAAGGCAAGATGTTTGTGTATGTGTGTCTGTTTATCTGCCTGTATGTCTGTATTTTTTTACCCCTTTTATTTTAGTTTTTGCTTCGGGTTTGGCTCTAAGTAGGAATAATTGTAGTTTTTAGTTTCAGCTATGATACCATTTGCTTAGAGGACTTATTTACCCTTCAAATTTCAGCTTACGACGAAAAAAACTTATTTGATATCGATACCAGGAAATCAAAATTTGACTTGCATCCATTCATTTTTCTTTCAGTCTACGGTTTCGCTTTAACTGGAAACAACTATTGCTTTTTAGACTTTCGTGCCAACGTCCAAAGAGTCTGAGCTCCAGGACCATGGATTAGTTTTAAAGCTTTCATTACACCCGAGCAACGCCGGGTTATACTGCTAGTATTTCATATGAGTGCGGTAAAACATTTGAAATTAGTTAAATACACGAATGTCTATAATGTTTAGGTGACTCATGATTTTATGAAAAAATAATCTTACTTTCATTTGCGATTCACTGCTCAAACAATTTTTTTAAAAAAGAAAGAAAGAATATAGGCGATAAAAAATGATTTTTGTAGTAATTTGGAGCAAAAAATGTCCCGAGGAAAGCTAAAAGTGGATCGTTATACGTATAAGTTGATGCTGTGATGCTATGTATCTGATCGGAATAGAAGATCACCGTCTATTGCGAACTCTTTCCAAAAATTCAGACATTGACTTTAGACAAAGTAATGTTTTCATTTGAACCGATTAAAATCATGAAGCAAGGAAAAGTAGACGGAATTGGCCTGCTGGAAGAGTGTTACTTTCTGTCAGACTAAAGGAGTATTTTTACTATAAACTAGGAAGAGAGTACTGGATTGCTACGTGCTGTCCGTCCTTCAATATGGCAGTGAATGCTGGACAATACCATCAAAGATGAAGGAAAAACTTGAAGCAACTGAAATGTGGTTCTACAGAAGCATACTGGATATAAAATGGGGGATCATTTCCATATTACTATCAATATACAAACTGACACCGCACTTCTATACATTTATATTCCTGAAATCCAAAAGCACAAGGATGCATTCCAGGAGCTGAGAAGAGTATTAAAAAACAGGACAATTTCGCTAGAAACTAGGAAGAGAGTACTGGATTGCTACGTGCTGTCCGTCCTTCAATATGGCAGTGAATGCTGGAAATACCATCAAAGATGAAGGAAAAACTTGAAGCAACTGAAATGTGGTTCTACAGAAGGATCCTGCGAATATCATGGATCGAGCATGTGAGCAATGATGAGGTTTTGGAAATGATGGAAACAAAAAGGAAATTAATACTGAGCATCAGGAAGAGACAGCTGAAGTTCCTGGGACGTGCAATGAGGAAGGAGGGCTTAGAGAACCTGATACTAACAGGCCAGATAGAGGGAAAAGAGACAGAAGAAAGCAATACATAACATATTTGAAGGACCTAATCAGATGGATGACGGAACGAGGATTGCATGGTGTAACAGGAGAAGGCGTGCTCAGAGACACCAGGAATAGGGAAACGTGGAAGGCCATGATCGCCTACGTCCTGAAAGGACAAGGCACACAGAATGTCAAACCTCACATCTCTTTGTCGACTAGGCAGAAATTGGTATAGCTTTCATGGGATGTCCTATTAGACTGACTGTATTTACATGACCTTTTATTTCCCGAATATTTCTGATTACAATCTCTCCAAAAGCCCCATAACGGGAAGAACTTTAATTTTTCTACAAGTCTGTAAAAGTCTATGATTCCAGTTCATCCCACAGACAGATGTTGTGTTGATACCGAGCAAAGCGAGGGACCGGATGTTTGCACTCTCAGGACCAGAAAGCAAATGACCAAAACTGGTCTTTGCGCACGCAGCTCCACGCATATGTTCCGGCAGAATACCAAAAAACTAATAAATATCAAATTCCAGTTCGCGAGCCTACGCGAATTTTATTTATCGGCCAATGTGAAGCCCAGAATTAAATACGTGCGTGAATTTCTAAATGACCTGCTGGGACCCACAAAGACGAAATAAAAAGCGGACACAAAAAGCATCGCCAGAGTTGAGAAAGTACGAGCGTAATTAGCACATCCCTTAACCTCATCAAGCGATCCATTATGCTCGCCTCCTTTCCCTCTCATCTTCTTCTTCGCTGACCCTGAGCTACTTACCCGACCAAAGGAGCGGACACATCAAAGACATTCCTAACTGACAAACGCTCACACATACAGATGCACAAACTCTCTTTTCAGCATTTATTGCCATGAACATTTTAACGTCCTTTGGACCCATTCTAAAGACATTAAAATCAGAGACGGCAAAATATAGTGAAACATAATGGTGCATATGAATTTGAAAAAAATTTTTGCTGAAATATTTAAATATTTGAAAATCTCTTAATATCTTTTAAATTCGTTTACAAAATTCTAACCAAACTTTTCTAACTTTTGTTAGACAATAATGATTTTTTAATCATTTTACCACAAGGTGCTACTGATTGTGAAATACTTAAAAAAGCGAAACATTAAGGAGTAGGAACAATAGAAGTGATTAAGAAGACAGTAGATAACTATTAACATTGGGTTTAACTTTTTAAGGTCAAAGTTATCTGTAAATTATGCAACCGGAAGTGAGTTCCGTATTCGAGAATCTCGAGAAAAGTAACTGTTAGCATAGAGCTTATGATTAAATCTAGCTAATTTGACTGTATATTAATGAGACCTTACCGCCAATCTAGTACTGGGCTTAAATTCATGATTTATAGGCACCATAGCTAATAGTTTATCCGAACGCTTATCATGAAAGTATTTATAGAAACAGCATAAGGAACCATTTTTTAACCGTTTCAACCCAAGCAATCGGTACCGCCACTGATGCGCGGGGGGGGGGGGGGGCTACATAGGAGTAAAAGTTTAGGCAGAAGGAGAGTGAAGAAAAAGACGAACCAGTTACAATGGGTGTCAGAGAAAGGGAAGGAGAAGGATAGGAACACAGGAGTGAAGATAGTTGCGAATGTAGAGAGAAAGAAAGAACTGGAGTCAAGTGGATAAGAAATGGGAATTGACATTGCATTTAAATTTCTGAAAGTTGTAGCCGTCGGGATAGCAACTATACGGAAGGGAGTTCCACAGGCTGGATTGCGAGAAAAGAAGCTGCTGGAGTAGAATTGTCGCTTGCAGTTGGTTGATTTAACTGTAAAAGGATGGGACCTTGTTGCTCAGTCGGTTGCACGAGTAAATTCTTGTGCAGGGGGCATCAGTGACCTAAGTTCGTCGGAGCAGAAGATCTACGTTATGGTTGTGGAAAAATGATTGGAATTCGAGACGCAAAGTAAGGATCAATGCTACTGATGATTTATCTTTGGATTTTATCAAGAATCTCTAAATATATACAAGAAACACCAGAGCGTATGTGTCAGCGATATTCATAGAATAGACGAACGGTAGACATAAATATGTAAGACAAGTTCTGGAGAGAAACATTTTCGGTAAATTTTTGTTTTAGGTCCCGAAGGCTTTTCCCCCCCTTCAAATTTATCCAAAATAGCATTATTTCTGTGCATATGTACATGCTGAACTCAAATCAATAATTAGTTATTGAAGAAACCTACCTTTTCTGATCTGAACGTCCATAAAAATCGAACTACAGTTTGTCTCCTGTAACTCTCACGAAGTCATATAATTAGCTGCAGAATGACTTTCTGCGTAGGCAACAAATTTTGGCCGATTTCCTTCCTTTACTGAAACTTCCGCCTATTTACTTCCTGTAATGAAAGTAATACACGTAGAAATAAAATCGCGTATTACTTTCATAGCAGGAAGTAAATAGGCGGAAGTTTCAGTAAAGGAAGTAAATCGGCCGAAAATAAACCGAAATTTGTTGTCCTACGCCGAAAGTCATTCAGCAGTTAATTACATGACTACGTTGGAGTTACAGGAGACAAACTGTAGTTCGATTTTTTTCTGGACGTTCAGATAAAAAAGGTAGGTTTCTTCAATAACTAATTGTTGAATTGAGTTCAGCAAATACATTTGCACAGAAATAATGCTATTTTGGATAAATTTGAAGCGGAGAAAGCCTTCGGGACCAAAAGACGAAAATTTACCACATTTTCTAGCACTTGATTCAAGATAAGTTTTCTACTTCACGTCAGCCGATAATGTCAGCCTGTGAAGAGGTAACGAGTCACTTTCAAGTATGTTAACAAAAACCTTTGAGTAGGTACCTCCAATTAATTTTTCAATACCTAAATTTAAATTGAAAATTTTAAAATAAATAAGTTATCTTCAAGCTTTAAAATTAGGTCTATTTGAAAGCCAAGTTAGTAATTCCAGTAATCAAAATACACTGGTGTATTTCAAACTGAAATTATATCGATTGGAATCAGAAATTTTTCGAAAAAAAAAATTAAATTTTCCGACATCTTTGATTGATCGACACATTCCGTAAACAGTAGGCAACTTTCTGTTTAAAAAAAATCTTGAAAAAATAAAATATACATCGCAGACACGTTTTTTAAGTCAATTTTGGATATCGGCTCGGAACGAGAAACCGGGAGCCGAGTTCGAATTCCAGTTGAATCCATTGTATTCACTTACGCGCAAATACCCTTGGGAAAGGTATTAATCCGTCTCTTCCTTCCAGTTATGGGTTAAATAGCAGGACAGATTGGGTTCTATAGCCTTGGTCGGCAACCAGTCTACCGCAGAAAGCAATGGCAACCTACTGCGGGATAATCTTCTTCCCAGTCAGTCATGTCTCGAAAGAGACATGATCGCCCAAGCGTGTATCACGTATGGCACTTAACTGACTGACTGTTTAAATTGAAACTTACCTTACTCTGATTTCACACAATAGTAATTCCTTACTTTATGAAATTTAAGACAGAAGCTTATCTTAAATACAGTAGTCCTGTCATCAACGTAATACGAGGTGCCGATTGATTGAATATAACAGCTTTCGGCTGTCAATAACCCAAGAGTTAACTAGAATCCTTGAAGCTTCATAGAACTTCTCGCGGACGTTCAAAGCTATACTTAACATCTCTTGGAGACAACATTCAACTAAATCATATCGCTACTGACCCATGCTTGATACTTCCACAATCTTACGTGAACGCAGATTGAGATTTGCAGTACACTGCTGGCAATCAAGTCAAGAACTTGCAAGTGACCTACTGTTCTGGACAACTAGCCATAGTGCAAAACGGGTGGGTTGCCCAGAAACTACCTATATTTACCAATTATGTAGAGAAAAGGGATGCCGCACTAATGATCTTTCGTGCTTTATGCATGACTCTAATAGCTGGCATGACAGACTAAAAAATGTTCAAACCAGCTCGACCAAATAAAATCATTTTGGTTACCGATATATCATGTAATTCAGTTAAGTGTCATACGAGATACACACTTGGGCGATCATATCTCGAAAGAGACATGACTGACTGGGCAGTTGATTATCCCGCAGTAGGTTGCCATTGCTTTCTGTGGTAGATTGGTTGCCAATCTGTCTTGTTATTTAACCCATAACTAGAGGGAATAGGCGGATTAATATCTTTCCCAGGGGTATTTGGGCGTAAGTGAATGCAAGGAATTCGACTGGAATTCGAACTCGGCTTCCCGATTTATCGTTCCGAGTCGATAGCCACTAAATCCCTACATCTTATATTTCTTAATATAATAATGTGCCTTAATTCTTTTTTTGCAGATGATGTTAATTTTCTCTTCGGTTTATCTCATATCGAAAATCAGCTCGGAATCGAAGTACGACGAATGACAAGTAAGTTTTTTTTTTTTTTTTTTTTGCTGTCATTTTACAAAGCTTTTTGCTTTTTTCGCTTTATGTAAATTGTAATTGTTTTTTTTGTTTTTTTTTTGGCATTACCAAAATAATATTTCCTTCAAACCAGGGCTTGACAACCTTTTAGAAAGAGCGAACCAGGAAGCTATGCAAGTGTATTAGAGGAAGGCCATGATATCAGATGTGCTATAATAAAATTGTG
Organism: Ascarosepion bandense; assembly: GCA_037127315.1. NCBI lineage: Eukaryota > Metazoa > Mollusca > Cephalopoda > Sepiida > Sepiidae > Ascarosepion > Ascarosepion bandense. Next base: position 1,182,569 of record JBBBDQ010001969.1, read on the forward strand.
TCATCCTCAGACCGCTCCGTCCAGAAGCTGCCTTAGTCTTGAGGTTTTTTAAAAATTCAGCGAAGTGAATATATATATATTCATTCCTTCACACTAACTCACCTGATATCTTGGCCCTATGTGAAACTAACCTTAACCCTTCTATCCCCTCTTCTGAGTTTGACGTTCCTGGCTACCTTCCCCTTTTCAGGAAGGACTCCAATGTTCATATGCATGGGCTTGGTGTATATGTCAGCGAACACCTTCCCCTAGCTAAGGCGACATCCCTTGAATCCCCGGATCATTCTTTCATGTGCTTCCGCCTCTCACTTCTAAGCTCGATTAGCTATCTCTTCTTTCTCTAGCGCTCCCCTTCCTCCCTTGACTGTTCGTTACTTGACAGCATCTCTGACAATATCGACAAAGCCATTTCTTCCCATCCCACTGCCCATATATTCGTGTTTGGTGACTTTAACGCCCACCACACCAAGTGGCTGGAGAACTCTGTCACCGACCCTTCTGGTGTCCACACTATGAATTTTTCAATCACCCAATCCCTTACGCAAGTGGTGAACTTCCCCACGCGTTTCTTCGACAAGCCTAACGGAAGGGACTCACTGCTAGACCTCTGCTTCTCTTCCATCCTAGACTCTTGCACTACCAGACAACTCTGCCCACTTGGTAACTCTGACCACACTGTAGTTTCCGTCAACATTTCATTCCACTCCCACCCAACCCAAGAAACCCAGACAAGTAGAATATCCTACTGCTACCAAAGAGCAGACTGGGATTCGTTCCGAGACTTCCTCTGTGACGTCCTATGGAACAACGTTTTTAGTCTTCCCATCAAAGAATGTGCATCCGAGGTCTCCTCCTGAGTTAAGGCTGGCATCGATGCTTTCATCCTTGCCAGGAAATCTCAGCTTAAATCTCATTCGTCTCCATGGTTCTCTCTCGCTTGCTCGGTCGCCATTGCCCATCGGAATCATTTCTTTCGACTCTATCGTAGCTACGCGTCGGACCAAAACAGACGCCTTTTCGCTTCAGCTCGTAATAAGTGTAAAAAAATACTTAACAAAGCTAAGATGTTATTTGCTGCCGAACGAAGCAACGCATAGCATCGTCTAAGTTCGGCACCAAAGACTACTGGCGACTCTGTAAAAGAGTACTCAACAAGAGCAAGTCCACAATACCCACACTAATAAACAAATTTGAGGTCCTCACCTCCCCAGCGGACAAGGCTGAATGCTTTGCCCGCAGATTCTCGAACAATTCGAGACTGAACTCGTCTGGAGTTTCTACACCCGACTTCCCACCTAGAACTGATGCTCAAATGCATGACGTCCATATTACACCCTCGCTTATCTCTAAGATAATCTCAAAACTTGACCCTCACAAAGCGAGCGGAGGGGACGGAATCCCAATCATAGTCTTAAAGAAATGTGCCCCCGAACTTTCCTCCGTACTTTCTAAGCTCTACAACTTCTGCCTATCTGCTTCCTGCTTTCCTGCCTGTTGGAAATCTTCCTCTGTACTTCCTATATTTAAAAACACTGAAGAACCCTCGGACCCCGCAAAGTCTCACACTTACAGCGGACCTCAAATGGAATGACTATTTCGAATCCATTGCTAAATCCGCTGCTATGAAAGTCGGTTCTCTGTGCAGGGCCCGGAAGCTTTTTCCGTCTGAATCTATATTGCACATTTATAAATCTACCATCCGCCTGTGCATTGAATACTGCTGCCATATCTGGTCGGGTGCTCCTGCTATTCTCCTCGGGCTTCTCGACAAGGTACAGCGGAGGGCCTGTAATGTGATCGATACCAACTTGGCAGATTGCCTGAGTCTCTCTCTCACTGGCGCGACGTGGCTTCCATGTGTCTCTTCTATAAATACTTTCACGGCTTCTGCTCCAATGAACTTGGATCACTGCTGCCCCCTAGATACGAATTTGCACGAGAAACTAGATTAGCAACTAGATTCCACCCTTTTACAGTGAAACCGATAAAATGCAGCCGCAACTTCTACTCCAACAGTTTCTTTTCTCGTACTTCCCGACTGTGGAATTCCCTTCCACATGATTGCTTCCCCGACGGCTACAATCTCCAGGAGTTTAAATGTAAGGTCAATAGACACTTCCTAACACACTAACTCGTTCCCATTCTTTCAAGCACTCTTCCCATCTGCCCATCCCTCATCCTCGGTATCCTTACCCATTTATCACCTTCCATCTGATATTTCCTACACCTAACCACTCCTCCTCTTTACCCTCCCCTATGTAGCCCCATGCGCAATAGTGGCAGTGGAATGCCTTGCTTGGGGTGAAATGATTAAAAATATATATATATATAAAAGCAAGATGTTTGTGTGTGTGTGCGTGTCTGTTTATCTGCCTGTTTATCTGTATTTTTTTTTTCAGACCTTTTATTTTAGTTTTTGCTTCGGATTTAAATGGTCGGCAGGTCAATTTTCTTATTCTATACTCTTTTAGAAAAAGATAAATTAAAAAAAAAACAATGCTGATATCAGGTCGGTGCAAAAGTTTTTGTCGGTTTGTAAAAGGGGCATTTTAAATAATTGTAATTTATTTTATGCATATTGTTATTACTTAAACAGATCGCCACGATTAATTTATAACTTTTTATGTCAGATTATTAAAGCATCATTCATATTTTTCTGCAATATTCTCACCGATGATATTTCCATCTATAGAACACATTAGGCATGCTCTACTCTATGAGGTTCCATTGCAAATTCAGCAGCACGATCTATTCAAGATACTTATGGAAGTGATACAGTGAAAGAAAGAAGTTGTAGATGATGGTTTTCCCGTTTTCGGAAAGGAAATTTCAGGTTGAAAGATGAGGCTAGAGATGGTCACCCCTAAAAAACTTGATTCAGATGTGTTGAATACCGCTGTTACTCAAAGCCCAACGGTAACCTCAAGAGAACTTGCACACCAATTTAATGTATCCCATACAATTGTGTCACGCCAAATAATGGGGAAGATTTCAGTATTAGGAAAATGGGTCCCGCATGAACCATGTCCAGAGAACCTGCGACAACGTGTTTCTTGTTGCGAATCTTTGCTTTCACGACACCTTCAGATACCATTTTTGGGTAGGCTTGTCACAGGTGATGAGAAGTGCCATCTTGCCCCATCTTACATATTCTCCTAACCTAGCTCCCTCGGATTATCACTTATTTCGAGGATTACAAAACCATTTAGATGGCCTTAGATTATTATCACGAGAGGAGACCGAACATGCGTTAGATTCATATTTCACATCAAAAACCTAAAGAATTTTACAAGCGAGGCATTTATAAGCTCGTTGACAGATGGAATCAAGTTATGGAGATCAAAGGTCGTTATTGTCATGAATAAAGATTTTCAAAAACACACATTTTTTCAGATGAAACTTTAAATCGGCAAAATCTTTTGCACTGACCTAATATTTAAAATCAAAGTTGAAATTTCGAGAACATGTAAGATAATTTGACGAAAATAGTCACCTACAGAGTGCATATTGAAAGGAAGAGGGTAAGAAAGTCAGAGAAAAGAGGAACAAAGAGAAGAAGCAAGTGACCTAAGAAATGAACTTGTGTAAATGGTTGGCAGAACAGCGATTGGGAACAATAATGAAAGGACAAAACTTACTACAAGCTACAAGGAATTGGAAGGTTACTAAAAGGATACGCACGAATACCATTGATAATGGTATGAATCCATCTATTCTCTTCCGGTTAGAAAAACAGAACAGACTGGAATATATATCCTTATTTGGCAACCAGACTATCGCAAAAAGAAACCGCAAACTCCTACGGGAATATTTTCTATCTAGCCAATCATGAATCGAAAGTGACATAATTTACCAAGCATATATCATGTATGGCACTTCTTCTTCTATGTGCCCTGTCCCTTCAGGACGTAGGCGAACATGGTTCTCCACGCCTCCCTATCCCTTGTGGCTCTTAGTATGTTTGCTCCTCGCAACCCCCGTTCCGTCATCCACCTGATCAGGCCCTGCAAATATGTTATCCGCTGCGTTCCTCTGTCTCTCTTTCCTTCTATCTGGCCAGTCAGTATCAGGTTCTCCAGGCTCACCTTCCTCATTGCATGTCCCAGGAACTTCAGTTGTCTCTTCCTGATGCTCAGTATTAATTTATTTTTTGTTGCCATTCTTTCCAACACCTCACCGTTGCTTGCATGCTCTGTCCACGATATCCGCAGTATCCTTCTGTAGAACCACATTTCCGCTGCTTCCAGTTTTGTCCTCATTTTCAATGATATTGTTCATCATTTACTGCGGTATTGAAGAACTGACATCACATAGCAATCCAGCACTCTTTGTTTTTTGTTTCTAGTGAAATTTTCCCGTGTGTTAGTATTTTACTCAGCTTCTGGAACGCGTCCTTTGCCATGCCAATTCGCCTTCGGATCTCTGTGTCGCACTTTCTATCTCCTGTTAGAACACTTCCCAGGTATTTAAATTTTTGTATTTGCTTGATTCTGGTATCCCATACCTGTATTTGGCATTTTGGGTTGCTCCTTTTGCTGATGACCATGCATTCAGTTTTCTTAAAGTTTATTTGTAGTCCTTTTTTGTCACTCTCCACTGATACCTTCTGTAAGAGGTCTTGTAGTTTCCTTTCGTGTCTGCAATAAGCACTGTATCATCTGCGTACCTTATGTTGTGGCCTCCAATAACAAATCCTGGCGTGTCATCTAGGGTCCTCAAAATATTCTCGCTGTACAAGTTGAACAGATCCGGTGAAAAGACACATCCTTGTCTTACGCCTCTTTCTAGCTTTGCAACTCTACTGAAATCGTTACTGATAAAGGTCAACTTATGATGAATTTCCATACCAGATTGAAACCTTTATTACGTTTTATGAAATATCTTTTTTTTAATTCGTAATCTAGTCATATAAAAAGCGAAAACGTACTTCTGGGTGTGTTATCTTGTTGTTTAGGAGTTTAGTTATAGGTCCTAGCTAAGTTGAAGTGAGCGTTTTAACTCTAAGAAAATCATAAATTGAAATAAAATACGTTAAATGTTTGTTTGTTTTTACAAGCTAAAATGATACTTTTGTTTTCATTTCAGGTAAAATGACAGACTTGAAGAACGTCACTGAAAAGAGCTGATACGACCCGCTCAAAATCAATGAGTCCAAGCAAAGAAATCTGTCCTTGTAAAATAAAAAGAAAAGAATTATTAAAAAAGGAAAATGTTACGCTACTTTACCTTTCATAATATCATAAAAGCTTACAATATATCTATTATTCACTTTTTAAATCAAAATTTATTTCAACTCCTTTTCATTGTCGACAAATAAAGCTTTTCTATCGACACCCCACCCACAAAATTGTGCGCCAAAAATATGAAAGATCTTAGTATTTGCCTCTTCAGTTCTTCGTGGATTCACAAATATGAATCAGTCTGGAAGATGTGTCCACCATTTTGTAAATCTGTCTGTTCGTCCATCAGTTCGTTTATCAGAATAATTGAATTCGGCATAATATCTGATGTTTAATTCATTTTGAAGCCGATAGTAAATCATCACCAAATTAAGTTATCGATTTTCGTTCAAAATAAAATAAAAGATTTAAACAAAAATGTTTTATCAAGTTCCTTTTTCTGCATGTTTCTGTGCGATTGCCATAAATAAAGAGATAAAAAATCGTAATTATCATTTTCAAGAAAAGTCCAAGAAAATTTAGCCAAACCTTCGATAAATTCATTATTGTTCAAACCATACACGCTAACGTACACGCACACGCATACAAACGTTCACATCTTTGCATACAAACACATGCTTAGTAAATGGATGGCAGTGAAGATATTTGGATAGATATATAAAAAAAAATGTCACACTTTACAAAGGGCTATAAAGAATCGTTGAAGTGGGTAATTGTAAGCAAGAAGAAATATTTGGTAAAATTCCCATTCACATAATATATATATATATATGAGAATAAAAACCGTACAAGACATTTAGAACATTTACTAAATGAATAATAGGGATAATATTGGGATATAAAAAGAATATTTTACAAAGGGATACAAAGAACCATTGAAGTGAGCATGAAAGGTAAACAAGAAGGACTATTTGCTGAAATATAGATTCACAGAATAGTTAAGAAACATGTTTGATAATGAAATCCGCACAAGACATTAACAAACATCTCTTAATAGATGACAGGGAATATATTTTTTTAGATATAAAAATATGTCACACTTTTCTAAGGGCGACAAAGCACCAGTGGAAGGTCATCAAATATTAAGCAAAATGAATATTTGGTGCAATTTACATTCGCACAAGTCATAAACAAATTTCTCTAAATATATAACAGGGAAGACATTCGAATAGATTTAAAATTAATTCGGATTTTGCTAAGTGCTTAAATGAACCATTGAAGTGTACAAGAAAATTAAACGAAAAGAATATTTTTTTGAAAATTACATTCACAGAATATATGAAAACTATATGCAAGAAATTAATCCACACACAATATAACAAACGTCTCGAAGCTAATGACAAGAAAGATATTCATCCAGATAAAAAATAGTTACACTTTACTAAGGGCTACAAACAATCATTGAAGTGGTCATGAAATGTAAGCAACAAGGAATATTTTGTAAAATTTAATTCCCAGAATATATAAATCCACTGCTAAGAAGGTTGGGTCACTGTGTCGCGCCAGGAAGTTGTTCCCGCCTGAAACCATCCTACATATATACAAATCAACCATTCGTCCGTGCATGGAGTACTGCTACCATATATGGTCAGGTGCCTCCGCTTTTCATCTCGGTGTTCTTGACAGGCTCTAAATGAGAATCAATAATGTGATAGGTACCGACTTGGCGGCTCGACTATAGCCACCGACGGGATGTAGCTTCCCTTTGTCTGTTCTATAAATACTTCCATCGATTCTGCTCTAACGAACTTAAGTCATTGGTGCCTCTGCAACAGGTGTTTACTCATGCAACCAGACTGGCAACTAGGTCTCACCGATTCACAGTTAGTTCACTTGACCCTAGTTCTTTCTTCACCACCCTGTATATCCTTTCCTTTCTCTCCACCTCTGCATCACACCTGTATTTCCTTCCTTCACTTGCTCCTTTCTAACTGTTTCGTCCTTCTCTTCACTCTCCTCTAATCTTTTTACTCTTATGTAGCCCCCTGCACATCAGTGGCGTTACAGCCTTGCATGGGGTGATATGATTAATATATATATATATATATATATATATATATATATATATATATATATATGATATTTGTGCGAATTAAATACGCACATGACATTAATAAACTTCTCTAAGTGGATAACAGGGATGATATTGGGATAGATTTAAAGAACGTCACACTTTACGAAGGGCAACAAAGAACCATTATAGTGATCATGAAATGTAAGCAAAAAGGAATATTTTGTGAAATATACATTCACAGAATATATAAGAATTATGTCTAAGAATGAAATACGCGCATGACTTCAACAAATTTATTTAAATAAATTACAGCGAAGATATTCGGATAGATATAAAAATGGTAACATTTTACTAAGGTCTAACAAGAACTATAGAAGTGGGCATAAAATGTAAGCGAGAAGAAACTTTTTGAGAATTTTACATTCGCAGAATATATAAGAAATATCTGTGAGAATGAAATTCGCACATGGAATTAACAAACTTCTCTAAATGGATGACAGGGAAGATATTGAAATCTAAACTTACTTATAATTGAAACTTTGTCCATGTGTGTGTATGTGTCTGTGGGTGTGTGTATGTGTGTGTGTGTGTCTGTTACTTATAGACTCCGAAACGGCTGAACCGATTTTCTTGAAAATATACACAGTTGTACTATAAGCGTCTGCGAGTGTTCTTAGCTAGGTTTTGTGTCGAGGTACCCCGGATAAATATGGAAAATCGATAATCGAAAAAATCGGCTTATAGAAGGAGTGGTCCGATTTTAATCAAATTTGATACACTCATAGACAAAGACATAAGAAACGATATTCAGAAGTTTCAAGGTTGCAGTTCTTACAATAGTGCAGAAAATCGATAATATATATATATATATATATATATATATATATATATATATATATATAAGGCAAGATGTTTGTGTGTGTGACTCTTTATCTGCCTGGATGTCTGTATTTTTTCAGCCCTTTTATTTTAGTTTTTGCTTCGGGTTTGGCTCTAAGTAGGTATAATTGTAGTTCTTAGTCTCAGCCAAGATACCATTTACTCAGAGGACTTATTTACCCTTCAAAATTCAGTTTACGACGAAAAAAACTTATTTGATATCGATACCAGGAAATCAGAATTTGACTTGCATCCATTCATTTTTCTTTCAGTCTACGGTTTCGCTTTAACTGGAAACAACTATCGGAAGTATGGGCCTATTTCAGGCGAACCATCATCAGTTTCCGTCTTTATTTAACAAAGGATTTTACACAAATGAGATTCACAAAGACCTAAGAAAACGAATGGAAATAACGATCGCTCCCGTAAAAGAGAAAATTTAAGAAAAAATACATCCGTTCGGCGAACACATACTCATATTCATACATAATCATATATACACGCAACATAAAATCAGATTACACGCGTAGAAGCCAATGTCAACAAAAGTTCGAAGATAGATTCGTCTAACAGTTAAGTTGCAGACCCGTGGATTTGAAACGTAAAGCAAGTGGGTTTGGTGAGAAAGAAAGAGAAAGAGAGAGGGGAGGAGGGAGAGAGTTAAAAAGAAAGGGTAAGTATCTTGAAGAGTAAACGAAAAAAGAAAGAAGAAAAGGAAAAAGAAACAGAGGAATAAATTTAAATTAGAAAGAAAAGATGATAGAATAAATTTAAAATAGGAATAAATAATAACAAATAAATAATAAAAATATAAATTTAAAATAGGAATAAATAATACAAAATAAATAATAAAAATATAAATTTAAAATAGGAATAAATAATACAAAATAAATAATAAAAATATAAATTTAAAATAGGAATAATTAATACAAAATAAATAATAAAAATATAAATTTAAAATAGGAATAAATAATAAAAAATAAATAATAAAAATATAAATTTAAAATAGGAATAAATAATAAAAAATAAATAATAAAAATATAAATTTAAAATAGGAATAAATAATAAAAGATGATAGAATAACTTTAAAATAGGAATAAATTTAAAAAGAAAGAAAAGATGATAAGACAAAATGAGAAGACAAATATATATATATATATATATATATATATATATATACATTCCTTACTAATCGGATTCCTGGATTACTAACCTGCCTTCCAGTTGTACCTTTACGTTTAATATAACTTATTTTTCTATCTCAAATATCTGTTTTGTTATTCATTATTTGGTGTGGTTCCTAACCCGGAATCTACAACAATAAGAAACATGTATGAGAAGAAAATGCACACTTGATATTAACAACCATTTCTAAATGATTGACAGCACTGATATTCTCATAGAGATGAAAATTCTCACTTTATTAAGGGCTAAAAAAAACTATATAAATGGGAACGAACGTTAATCATTAAGAAAAATTTGGTTAAATTTTCATTCACAGAATATATAAGAAACATGTATGAGAAGAAAATCCGCACTTGACATGAAGAACAACCATGGATGACAGAGAAGATATTCGAATAGATATAAACAAGTTAAACTTTACTAAAGTCTCCAAAGATCCATTGAAGTGGGCATGAAAGGGAACAAGCAGAGATATTTGGTGAAATTTACATTCACACATTACATAAGAGACATTAACAAATTGTTCTAAATAGATGACAGGGATGATATTCAAATAGATATATAAAAAAGTTCTTCTTTACATCTGGCTACAAAGAACATTGACGTGGGGATGAAAGTTAAATAACAAGAAACTTTTGGTGAAATTTATATTCACAAAACCTATAACAAACATATATGAGAAGGAAATTCACACTTGACGCTATCTAACATTTCTAAGTATATGACACAGAAGATATTTGAGTAAATATAAAAAAAACTGTCACACTTTACTAAGGGCTGAAACTAAGCATTGAATTGAGTATGAAAGTTAAGAAAGAAGAAATATTTGGTGAAGATTACATTCCCAAATTGTATAAAAAACATGTATGCAAAAGAAATGCACAATTGATATTAACAAACTGTACTACATGGACGGTAGAGAAGATATTCGGATACATATAAAAAAAAGTCACACATTTTAATGGCTATAAAAATCATTGATGAGATCATGAAAGTGTGAGCAAGAAAAAATAATTGGTGGAATTTACATTCGCAGAGTATATAAGAAAACTGTATGAGGAGGAAATATGCGTATAACATAAACAAACTATACTAAATGGATTATAGAGATGATATTCAGATACATATTTAAAAAAAGTCACACTTATCTTAGGGATACAAAAAACACATTGATGTTGCCAGGAAAGAAGAGCAAGAAGAAATATTTGGTGAAATTTAATTTCACAGAATATATAAGAAAAATGTACGAGTAGGAAATGTGCACATGACATAAAAAACTGTTCTAAATGGATGATAGAACAGATATTCGGATACATGTAAAATGTCACACTTCACGAAGGGCCACGAAATGTCAATGATGTTGGCATGAAAAAGGTGAGCAAGAAGAAATAGTTGATGAAATTTACATTCACAGAGTATATAAGAAACATGTCAGTCAGTTAAGTGCCATACGCGATAAACGCTTGGGCGATCATGTCTCGAAAGAGACATGACTGACTGGGCAGAAGATTGTCTCGCAGTGGGTTGCCATTGCTTTCTACGGTAGACTGGTTGCCGATTAAAGCTATGGAACCCAATCTGTCCTGTTATTTAACGCACAACTGGAAGGAATAGACGGATTAATACCTTTCCCAAGGATATTTGCGCGTAAGTGAATTCAATGAATTCAGCTGGAATTCGAACTCGGCTGCCCGATTTCTCGTTCCCAGCCGATATCCAATGCACTACAACGCACATCCTAACATGTATGAGGAATAAATATTCGCTTGTCGTAAACAAACTATTCTAAATGAATGATTGAGCAGATATTTGGATACACATAAAAAGTCACAATTTTCTAAATGCTTAAAATATCATTTATATGGGCATGAAAGGTGAGCAAGAAGCTATTCAGATAGATTTTAAGAAGTCACACTTTACTAAGCGCTACAAAAATCATTGAAGTGTTCATGCAAATTAAGCAAGATAAAATATCTGGATGTGCGTTGTAATACAGTGGATATCGGCTCGAAACGAGGAGCCGAGTTCGAATTCCAGTTGAATCCATTCTATTCACTTACGCGCAAATACCCTTGGGAAAGGTATTAATCCGTCTCTTCCTTCCAGTTATGGGTTAAATAGCAGGATAGATTGGGTTCTATAGTCTTGGTCGGCAACCAGTCTACCGCAGAAAGCAATGGCAACCTACTGCGGGATAATCTTCTTCCCAGTCAGTCATGTCTCTTTCGAGACATGATCTCCCAAGCGTGTATCACGTATGGCACTTAACTGACTGACTGAAAATATCTGGTGAAACCTACATACGCAGGATATAATATCATGTATGAGAATGAAATGTTCAGTTAATATTAACAAACTTTTTGAAACATAGATAGATATTTGATATATCCTGAAAGGAATACAGTATAAAAAGATCAGTTGAAGAATGGAATTCCACACCAGGAATAGGAAATAAAGATTTATTGCAATAAGGTACAAGTAACGATAATACACATATAGGCAAGCCACGGGTTGGAGCGGAATCGACTATCAAATAGTGAATGCCTTCGCTTAAGACTTTTTCTGTATTTTCTATCCTTCCCACGCAAGGCCAGATGTGACACATGGTCATTTTATAGTGGGTATTCCCGGCCATATAGCCGGGCCAAAAAATCTCTGTCTTTTTTTCCCCAGTCGTGGTTCTACCCTTCGGCGGAACCACGACTGGGTCTGTGCTCTCTGCTCGGAAGCAGAGAGCTGACAGTGTCATAGAGCAGTCAGGCGAATGCCTAGGACTTTTATATTTACTAGCCTTCCCACGCAAGGCCAGATGTGACACATGGTCATTTTGCTCGGAAGCAGAGAGCACCCTCCACCCGAAGGCAGAGGGCTGACAGTATCATAGAAAAGTCAGGCGAATGCCTAAGACCTTTCCCCTCCGTCGTACCGCTCGTTACCGTCTTTTATAAAGTAGAGCATTCAATTCTCGGGGATGGCAGGATGTTCCACTATAACAATATAAAAAAGTCACATTTTACTAATCGCTACAAAGAACCATTAAATGGGCATATCTTCGGAAGAAGAAATATTTGGTGAAATTTACATTCACAGGAAATATGAGAAACATTTTTGAGAAAGAAATGTGCACTTGACATTAACAAATATTTCTAAATGAATGAACAAAATGATATTTTTGTAGATATTAAAAAAGTCACACTTCCCAAAGCCTCGAAAAAACATTTCTGAATAGATGACATATGAGATATATGGATAGATATGAACGTGTCACCTTTTATTGAAATCTAAAATATCCATTTATGGGGGATTAAATTTTAACAATAAGGAATTTTTGGTGAAAAATAATATATAAGAAACTTCTATGAGATGGAAATGCGCACTTGACATTTACAAATATTCTTAATCTGATGACAGAGCAGATAATCTGATGAATAAAAAAGAAAGTCACATTTTTCTAATGGCGACGAAGGACCATTTCAGAAGGCATGAAAAGTAAGAAGAAATATTTGATAAAATTACATTCACAGAATTCGGCCCAAAACTTGTCTCACTCCACATTTTGTTGGCTGATCGCAAGATTGGTTTGGTCCGAACGGTTGACTGGAATGAATGAGTTGCTCTTGTCTATTTCTAGTAAAGTCTCACGAAAAAACTATTAGGTTGTCGCAAAAGTTCGTAAACACTTGCAAAAAATTGAAATTTTACTCGCAAACGCAAAAATAATTATTGCTCAAAATAAAGACCATCATTTTCCAAGACTTTCTGCCATCGATCTGCAAGCTTTCGGATCTGGTCAAAGTACCATTCAGCCGGTTTCGAATCAAAGAATTCTTGACACGCTTCCTTGACTTTATCAAATGAGTCGAATTAGTGGTCCTTCAGAAATTTTTTGCTTTGAGCGAAAAAGGCTGTAATCTGATGGAGCACAGTCAGGACTATAGGCTGGATGTGGCAGAACCTCAACGCCGTCCAGCACTTCAAACTTGTCTTTGGTCTTCCTGGCGGTGTGTAGCTTGGCATCGTTCTGCTGCATCAAAGCGCTCTTTCATTTGATCAGAGCCGTGTACTTTTGATTCAACTTTTCGTAGACCCGCTAAAGTTGCTGACAGTAAAGTTCGGCATGATGGCACGACCATTCGGAACCAACTCAAAATGCACTATTCCTTCAAAGTTCCACCAAACGCACAACATGACTTTTACGCTTTCTGAACCCATCGCTTTTCTCGATTGTGCTAGACCAGATAGTCCTATTTCGCAAGTGTTTACGAACTTTTGGGACAAGCTTATAATTTGGGTAAAAGTAAAGTATTTATATATGATTCTTCGATGCAAAGTTGTTTGTACAATTTCCATACAATAAATGTCGACCCTTCTTGATTATCGCGGCACAGTTTTTGTTGTCTTGGTTTTTAACGAGACTTTTCGAACAAGGTTTTTAATTCAGAGGTTTTTCTTCAGGGCGGCAAATCATATCAAATCACGCAAAGTCGTGGTTTTGCCTTTCTTCTCCAGTTTACCGCTGTCCTCTGGTCTGCACCTTCCTCTGTTCTCTCACTTTCTCATCTCTTTTGTCTTCGTTTTCCGTTATCCAGTTTCTTCGTCTTTTGTCTCCGCTTTCCGTTATCACGTCTGCCGTCGAATGCACTTCGTGTATCATGTCTCCGCTGAGTCTCTCCGGTTTGCACAAACTGTCTTCTGGTCTGTCGTCGAATGTCACTCGTGTGTCATGTCTACTCCAGATATCCGGCTTGCCCACAATGTCTTCTAGTCTGCACCCTCTATATATCATCCCCACAGGGTCTCTCCAGTTTGCACACATTGTCTTCTAGTATGCACCCACTATTTGTCGTCTCCACCAGGCCACTCTGGTCTGTGCACAATGTTCTGTGGTCTGCACCCTCTGTGTGTCGTCTCCGCCCGGTCTCTCCGGTCTGAACACACTGTTCAGTTGTCTGCGCCCTCTGTGTATCGTCTTCCCGGTCTAATCTCCGCCGGATCTCTGACTTCACCTCTTCATGTTAAATTATTCTAGCAAAAGATGTCCGCACCATGTCTGACAATGAACGCCAGCCGAGTCTCATTGAATGTCTGGTTCTCCTGACGTTCTCGACGTTCTGACTTTGCTTATATTGAGCCTCGCATTCAGCGGGATGTAGGTATGACGTGCTCTGGGTACGCTACCGTTCCTTTCAAACAAGCAGTCAGGGCCAACTTCTTCCTTTAGTCACATGATCAAACCCGTCTCCTTTCTACTTTGTGTGAGTGCCTCTCACCATTGCCCGAGGGGCATGAAATGTTTCTCCGACTTTCCAGAAATCTCACCGGGCCTTTTCCTTATTACTCATCTGATCAACTCCGACTTCTTCCTACATTGTGTAAGTGCCTCTTACCATAACTATCTGAGGGGCATAGGATAGCCCAAACGGCCTAATCTTAATTATCGCTTTAAAAATTCACTTCTCGTGATTTTGTGTTTGGTCATTTTTGCATCAGGAACTTATCATTTTCGACCCGTTTGCCAATAAGTGACAAAACAGGGATAATCCCTTAACTTTTTATCGCATTTCGGCAAACGAAAAATTTAACTACTATTCTTCTGTTCTCGTTTGGAAGCCAATCTGGTCTCAAAAATTAATTTTATCAGTCGACCGAATCTTGATTCCAGCAGTCGATCAGTATTTTAATGATCGTAAAAACCATATCTATGCCAGGCGCTTCATTTTCAATGATCGTAAAAATATTTATATATTCTTCTTGGGTGGTCTTCAGAAAATGCCGTCACTTATCTCAGTTTTGATTAAATCCAGATGTCGAACTTTGATTTAACTTTCTAGCAGTGGAAAAAATTCAATAAAGAATTTAAACGGTAAACAGGAGAAAATAGTAATTTTCTTGTTTTCCTTCGTCCGGTCATCAGTATATTAAAAGTTAGTCTTTTATTAATCGACCAAATTCTGCGGCCAGAAGTGGCGAATTCCTCTATTTCTCTTCGCGGAGGGCCCTTAGAATATGCCTTCATTGATCTCATTCCCTAGTCATGAGAATATCAAAAGTTAGTCGATATCGAATTCACTAGCATCCACTGTTTCATAATCAGTATGTGTACGCGCATGTGTGTGTGATTTTTGTTTTGCTTTGTTTTGTTCTTTAAACATTTCACTCCGAACAAGGCAGAACTGCCACTGGTGCGTAGGGGGTTACAGAAGAGGTAAGTGATGGGAAACAAGAACAAGTTACAGAGGACTCAGAGAATGAGTAAAAAAGGATGAGAATATAGATATGAAGAAGGCTGCATGAGAGGGGGGTAGAAGAGGAAGAAAAACATGATACAGGGGTTGTAATGAAAAGAATGTGAGTCAAGAATATAAGAGATGGCAATTGACTTTGCATTTAAATTCTTGGAGATTGGAAGCAAGTCTACGGAAGTGAATTACACAGGTGGGAAGTGCGAGCAAAGAAGCTGGTAGAGTAGAAGTTGCGGCTACATTTAATTGGTTTCACTGTAAAAGATATGTGTGTGTGTGTGTGTGTGTGTGTGTGTGTGTGTGTGTGTGTGTGTGTGTGTGTGTGTGTGTGTGAATTCGTATCAAATACAGATCTAATATGGATTGGGTTTCGACAAAATCTAAAGTTATTTATGAGTGGAACTTTGTCTGTGTGTGTGTCTGTATGTGTGTGTGTCCGTTACCTATAGACTCCAAAGCGGATGAACCGATTTTCTTGAAAATTTACACAGTTGTACTATAAGCGTCTGCGAGTGTTCTTAGCTAGGTTTTGTATCGAGGTACCTCCGATAAAAATCGAAAATCGATAATCAAAACATCGGGTTATCGAAGGAGTGGTCCGATTTTAATCAAATTTGATACACTCATAGACAAAGACATAAGAAACGATATTCAGAGGTTTCAAGGTTGTAGTTCTTACAATAGTGCAGAAAATCAATAATATATATATATATATATATATATATATATATATATATATAAGGCAAGATGTTTGTGTGTGTGTCTGTTTATCTGCCTGCATGTCTGTATTTTTTTCAGCCCTTTTATTTTAGTTTTTGCTTCGGGTTTGGCTCAAAGTAGGTATAATTGTTGTTCTTAATCTCAGCCATGATACCATTTACTCAGAGGACTTATTTACCCTTCAAAGTTCAGTTTACAACGAAAAAAACCTATTTGATATCGATACCAGGAAATCAAAATTTGATTTACATCCATTTATTTTTCTTTCAGTCTACGGTTTCTCTTTAACTGGAAACAACTATTGCTTTTTAGTCTTTCGTGCCAACGTCCAAAGAGTCTGAGTTCCAGGACCATGGATTAGTTTTAAAGCTTTCATTACACCCGAGCAACGCAGGGCTATACTGCTAGTATTAAGATAAAGAACAAGTAGGAAACATTTAATTTAACATATACGTGTTGAATATAGAATTTTATTGTATGCTATATTCATGCGTTAAAATGACCAATATCGGGGACAGAAAGTATATAAATTTCAAAATGGACATTGAGGTCAACACCAAGCGGCGACGGGGCTTAAACGTAATTACCAGATTGCTTCTGATATTGGGGGAGGGGTACCCAGTAAAGATCGAACACACTAATTAGATGTAAGAGTCGTGTGTTCGATCCTTACCGGGTACACCATAGTTTCAACCTTGTACCACTTCTAAACTACGCTTGAAAAATCCCGAATCAACTGAGCAGTATGAGGCCACACTTTTGCTGCTATTCTTTCCATAGCAATTAATTTTGTACGGAATAAAATAGTTAGCCCCATGCACATCTAGTTCAGTACTCGGATTTTGCTTGCAGTACCCAGTGTTTCTAATTGGCTATCCATCGAAGTATTGACAGAGCTTGACACTTCGTAAATTAGGTGATCAAAGGAGAAGATTTGATAGTTAATCAGCCAAAATTATGCTAAATTTTCAGATTGATAGCGGGTAACCCAGAATCGATCTGGCAATTGCGCCTAAATTGATGCCACTTTACACACACACACACATACACACACACCTTTTATAGCAAACCAATTAAATGTAATATCAACTTCTACTGCATCAGCTTCTTTGCTCGCACTTCCCGCCTATGGAATTCCCTTCCGTATACTTGCTTCCCTTTCGTATACTTGCTTCCAGCCTCCAAGAATTTAAATGCAAAGTCAATTGCCATCTCTTATATTCTTGACTCACATTCTTTTCATGACAACCCTTGTATCATGTTTTTCTTCTTGGCCACATCCCTCTCATGCAGCCCTCTTCATATATGTATTCTCATTCATTTTTTACTCATTCTCTCAGTCCTCTGTAACTTGTTCCTCTTTCTCAGCACTTACCTGTTCTGTAATTCACTGCGCACCCAGCTATCAATCTTATAATTTAGTATAAATTTGGCAGATTAACTATAAATCTTCTCCTTTCATTATCTAAGTGTCGAGCTCTGTCAATACTTCGATGGATGGCCACTTAGAAACACTGGGTACTACAAGCAAAATCCGAGTACTAACTAGATGTGTATGGGACTAACCATTTAATACCGTACAAAACTAATTGTTATGGAAAGCATAGCAGCAAAATTGTGGCCTCATACTACTCAGTGGATTCGGGATTTTCCAAGCGTAGTTTAGAAGTGGTACAAGGTTGAAAATATGGTGTATCCCGTAAGGATTGAACACACGACTCTTACGATTAATTAGTGAGTTCGATCCTTACTGGGTACCCTCTATTTTAAACTTTGTATCACTTCTAAACTACGCTTGGAAAATCCCGATTCCACTGAGCAGTATGAGGCCACAATTATGCTGCTATTGTTCTAGTAAGATAAACTTTCTAACCGTTACACTACGTTGTGGTACCCTAAAAGAGGAGCAGGATAAGTTTGGCAACTGGAATGAAATCAAAATTAAAACCCAGCTAACTCAAGAGATTTAAATCGGTTTGGGAATTAAGAGCCGTTCTTCTTGATAATCAAGGCGGCTCTTTTTGCTTGGGGAAAGATTCCCTAGTGGATGTCATTTGATCGAACACATTAATTTGAGCTTTCATTTCTTCGAATAATTCACGCCACCAAAAAAAATCAAAAAGTTAAATTAAACATTAAAGGGAGATAACTGAATATAGTTATATCTGAACGGTGCTTATCTTAACATTATATATGATTTAATAATTAGACTTGTTTATTTGATTGTTGCTTATTGTAATATATTGTTAGAGAGCTAGTTGGTTGGATAAAAAAAAATATATTGATATCAGTTAAAACCAAGAAATTGATTGCCTATTTGTTAGGTCATAATAATATTTACAACGGAAAGGAAACTGCAAGAAATTTGTATGAACACCATCCAGACCCGGTTACAAAGAAAGGACTTCTAAAGTTTTTTTTTAATTTACAATACAGACAGAACAATTAAAATTAATCGCAAAGACATCGTGGTCAAAGACCACAAAAACAGAAATACATTCTTCTTGACATAGAAGATTGTCATGTATATTTGAAGATCTTCAAAAAATTATAAAATTACAAGGATCTAAAAAATTTTGCATCTGAGGATATCAACAATTCCAGTTATAGTTGGAGTCCTCGGATTGATTGGAAAAGGTTCTGATAGAATCATCGAAAGAATTCCTAGTTGCCTTAAACCTTAAAGAAATACAAAAACTTGTACTCAAGGGTACAGTGCACATATTACGAAGCGCTTTTTATTTTTTGTAAAATATGAGTAATTTTAAGCTTTTTGATTTACTGTTGTTTTTCTTTTCCTAAAAAAAAAAGAACATTGGAAAATGTCATGATGTTATCTCTGACCTTAGGTCTCTGGTTTGAACCTAGAAAGAAAGGCGTCTATACCAGAAATAAAAGGAAATACTGTAATAAACAATGAAAATTATATTATATGTTACAATAAATAAACAGAGCAATGCGGATGAATGCATATATATATATATATATATATATATATATATATACTAGAAGTATAGCCCGGCATTGGTCTTGGGTAATAAAACCTTTAAAACTAATCCATGGTCCTGGAGCTCAGACTCAGCCTAAAGAATATTTGAAATAATAAAATAATTGCGTCAATTTACCAATCGCACCTAAAATATATATATATATATATATATATATATATATATATATATATATATATATAGCCCGGCGTAGCAATATAGCCAGGCGTAGTTCGGGTGTAATAAAAGCTTTAAAACTAATCCATGGTTCTGGTGCTCAGACTCTTTGGACATTGGCACGAAAGACTAAAAAGTATTTGCGCATATATTTGAATAGGATAAATGAATTTGATGTTTGTCAATTGAAATATTTTTAAATACTCTTAGAATAAAACTAAAATAATAAGCATCATTGTTCCACGTTTGAAGACTTCAGTGAGGAATTTTTTTATGGAGAAAAATATATTCCATAGCGTAAATAAACTGCCAAAATTTAAATGATATATAATTTTTAAAAGCTATAATTTTATATAATAGTTATCTTCCTTTGTATAGGTTGGTATTTGAAGGCTGTCACAATGTAAAGGAATGTAAAGAAGGTGTTTGATATTAATAATTCCTTTATTTTACTAAACGCATTGTGATAGCCTTCAAATACCAACTCATACACCTTATATACACAATTCTTCAAGCAAATTAGAAAACCCTCTTATCTTCCTTTAAATTTGTAACTTTTGATTTTTTCATAAAAGTGAAGATTCGATATCATGATTTTGATTAAGGCAGTTATCGGACAAACGTCATTTCCTACAAAATAAGCGAATAGTTTTGACGGTCAAGGGAGGTAACTCTTAATTCAAAATTAGGAGTGACAATTCTTGAATCCATTGCAGAATTAAGTTTGACTTTTCTTTATTTGTACTGATAGCCCTATTTATGCCACGAGAGGCTGAAAGTCTTTGATCCAAAATACAAGGGACTATGAGGGCTTCAATTTTCAGATTTTTTTAGGATTTGAGAATACAAGCTATTTAGTTTGTTTATAACATTTATAAAATGTCTTCTTTCCGGAAAATATCACCACTGGAGTTTGGAAAACTAACACCGAGTTTCTCACTGCAAGAGAATCCGAAGAGATCGATACCCGAGATGGAAAATTTGTTTCCTTATATTGGTACCCACTTTACATCGCACACAAACGTTTAGCAATATAAGGATGCGATTTTTCCATCTCTCTTCAAAAATAGCGTTTACTATCTGATGAAGCATGGTTCTTTCAATATCGAAACATAATGTACACTTTCTAGTAGATAGTAATTTGAACATGTTCTAAAGTATACTTTAATATATATATATATATATATATATATATATATATATATATATATCATCAGACAAATCTGTTTCGCTGTATCACAGCTCATCAGTACGGCTAAACATCCGATTGCTTTTTAACCCAGGATTGAAACCCGACTAAATTAGAGTCAGTCGGCGATTCTACTTCTGAACTATGGGAGCACGGCAGAAGAAGGCAGACTTTTTTTAGCGTATGATGTATCATACGCATATATATATATATATATATATATATATATATATATATATATATATATATATATATATAATAAGATAAAGAACAAATAGGAAACGTTTATCAATCTAAGATGTTTCCCTTTTATTAAAGCTTCGCTAGAAACTGAGAAAAAAATATATATATCTATATATTTGGTATTTTTTACTTTTGAGTCGTCTGATCTTCATTGGTCAAACATGTGTCGGGATATATGGTTGACCAATGAAAATCGAACAATACAAAAATAAAAAAGACAATTTTTTTTTTTTTTTTTTACATATATCATTCTTTGATTAAGTCTTAATAAAAATGACACATGTTAGATTTATAAATATTTCCTATTTGTTCTTTATCTTATTCTGTCGGATATCGATCCACATTTGATCTATATTTGATCCCAATGATATATATATATATATATATATATATATATATATATATATATATATAAGGAATACTTAACATATAATTAAACGGGTATAAATCCAGAAGTTATTTCATCAATTTTTTCAATTGCCTCGTTCAGACCGTTGATAAATACGAAATCTTACATCCTACCGCACGTACTCTAGTGTTCCCTGGGGCTCTATCCTAGGCTAGGCCCGACGATCTTTCTAATCTTCATAAATGATCTCCCAGACGTGATCAAATCTGAAATAAGAATCTATGCAGATGACACCACCATCTACTACCGCATCAGTAAGACATCTGACGAGGCAGACAAACCTAACCTCGCTGCTGATCTCGAGAAGGACCTCCACTCTGTGGTGGCTTGGGGTAAGAAGTGGCTCGTAAGTTTCATTGCCTCTAAAACAAAACCTCCTATCTATCAACCATCACAGGCAATCTTTCCTGACACCCGTAAGCTTAGACCAAGCAAGTCTCGCCGAAAGCAATACATTGCGTCTCCTAGGCCTTATCCTTTCTTCCGACTTCAAGTGGAATCATTACATTGAATTAAAAGCTAAATCCACTACTAGCAAATTTGGATCACTCTGTCGGGCGAAGGAGTTTTCCGCCTGAATCCATCTTGCAGATATACAAATCAACCATTCGACTGTGCATAGAATACTGTTGTCATATCTGGTCCGCCCCACCCCGGCTGTTCGTCTCAGAGTTCTCGACAGGCTCCAAAGGAGAATCTGTAATGTGATTGGTCCCGACCTGACAGCTTGACTCCAGCCACTTTCTCATCGGCGGGATGTGGATTCCTTCTGTCTCTTCCCCAAATATTTTCATGGCTTCTGCTTCAAAGAACTTACGTCACTGGTGCCTCCTCCACAAGAATTTACTCGTGCAACCAGACTGGCATCAAGGTCCCACCCTTTTGCAGTTAGATCAACCAAATGCAGGCGACAATTCTACTCCATCAGCTTCTTTTCTCGCGCTTCCCTTCTGTGGAACTCACTTCCATACACTTGCTTTCCTGATTGCTATGACCTTCAAGAATTTAGATTCAAACTCAATTTTCATTTGTTATCCACTTAACACCAGCCCTTTCTACATCACCCGATGATTGCATAACGCATGAAACTCCGAGTTGTGCCATAGATATAAGACAATTTGTAATAAATTATTTTGAACATTATTTTTACATAATTTTACATTATTTTTAAATAATGTTCAAAATAATTCATTACAAATTGTCGGTTGCTTATAACCAAGTTTCGTTAAATTTCGTTAATTTCCGTAACATGTTTACATTTGTTTGACATTACGATACATTACAGAGCAGATACGGTTTGTTTACGATAGATCGAAAATTGTGTTATATAAGCATGATAAAAACCTCGTCTGATCAAGAGGCTATCCATGGTCGAGTGGTCAAGACGGTACCAGATCAAATGGTATGCTTACCCTATATAATAGGGGTCGCAGGTTCGGGTTCTAATCCTGCTGGGTAGCACACATTTTCGTAATAAAAATGTATCGCAAATAATCAGGCCGGTAGATATAAATATAAAAATACTGTTTAATTAAAAACAGAATATCTGCTTAAATACGAGTATCGGTAAAAATAATGTTCAAAATAATTCATTACAAATTGTCGGTTGCTTATAACCAAATTTCGTTAATTTCCGTAACATATAAGACAATATATATATATAGTCAGACTGCTGACACATCGATTTGGAAAAAGAAAAGGTGTTGGGATATATATGTGGGGGGGGGGGGTGTGCAGATAGAAAGGGGGGAGTAAGACAGAAAAGGAAGATGACGTACTGCAAAAGCTCGATTTTGGTTATTTCGAGAGAATAAGAATAGGATGATCACTCGGTACCATTTTTTTTTTTAAGTGGTGATGATACGCCGGCTTTTTAAATCAAACCTTCATATCTTGCTTTCTTTAAGACTTTGCGAGAATTCATTTCAGCAATGACGCCTTGACAACCATTCTTCAAATTTAGTTCGGTTGCAAGTGCTTTCCATTTCTAGAAGAAATTATTTAAACCCTATTTATTGATTAAACGAATTATAGGGGGTTGTTCCCCTTTGGTTTTTATGTCCATGATCGTCTACATCATGAAGGGTCATTGTACGAAGTTTCTTTATCATAATGAATCACTGTTATAATAATAATAATAATAATAATAATAATAATAATAATAATAATAATAATAATAATAATACAGTGTGATATTAGTTTTATTTTATTTTATTTATTTTTTTAGGAAAATGTTCAGTTAAAAATTCCACGATAGCATTTCTGACCTGGCTGAGACCCGGACGAAAATGTGTATACAACAAAAACCAACAGAAATACTACTACTACTATTCCGACTACTACTATTACTACTGCTACCGCTACTACTACTACTACTACTAATAATAATAATAATAATAATTAGTTGTGTTGATTATGATAAAGAATGGATGTTTAAATTGATAAAATGTTAAACGTAATTTTTGTATTAACATTTTTACAAAATCATTAAACTCGTAATTTGTTCATGTCTGTGTGAGTTATTCCCCATAAACTATTCAACTTTCCGACTGCGTGTTTTTTTTTTTTTGTTTTTTTTGTTTTTTTTTTAGGCGGGGTGAGGATCAGTATTTCTTCAAAACTTTGGTAATCATAGTTCTTCATAAGATACAATTATCCATTCCTCCTTGCTCTCCTTCATAATCACTTTTATTTTGTCCATTTACACAGACTCATTATGTTACACGCTGTATCCTTTTTGCTTTCAATATATCCTCTGTGTGTCAAATTCTCCGAGCCTTCTTTCCTCACAGTGTCCTAAAAATTTCAACTGTTTCTTTTTGGTTCTAAGTAGAAATATCCATTTTGTTCACCTGTTCTTTAAAGCTCCCGTCACTGTTCACATTTTCTGTCCATGGTAGTCTGAACATCCTCAAGCAGAATCATATCTCTTTTGTCTTTTCTTCATCTGCAAGGGAAGTATCCCACTTAAATTGCAATATAGGAGGATTAATATCAAATAGCATTTCAACTGTCTTTTCTTCGTAGCTAACAAGTTCTTTTTTTTTTTTTTTCTTGACTGTTCAAGTCTTTGGAAGTTCCACGCCTCTTTGAATGTCCGTGTCACATATTCCGTCGGATGATATCACACTTCTCAGTGTCTGATATGTCCCGGAAAGGGATATATATCTGATTCGAGGTAGTTAAGCGGTTTAGACAAATGTAACCGGGTAGGACAATCTAGTACGTTGACGTAATGAACGGTACTCGTCGTATGCAGTATCCTGAGACGTAGGCGTAGTAATAGTTGTAAACCAATAATAGTAGACCTATAGATGTAGACCTATGAACGTAGGCCTTTGGTCGAAGACCTATGGACCTCTAGTCGTATAGACGTATGGTCGAAGACCTATGGACGTAGACTTCTCGCGGTAGATCTTTATGCGTTCTCGCCTTCGTCTATATTTATGTCTGACACCTGCCAATCACATTACTGTGAGGAGGAACCAAGGTGCATGCTTAATTGTAAATTGATGAGATCTTGACGTCAGTCTAGCACTGCGCTTAAAATCGAAAAGTCTAAGTACCATAGAGAGGAGCACATCCAAACAATTACCTTGGAAGTATTTATAGAAAAGGCACAAAGAGGCAATCATACAGCGGTGCAAATGACTTAAGCCGAGCTGCCAGATCAGGACCAATAATATTGCTGATTCTTCTTTCGATTTATCTAGGAGCTCAGAATAAATAGCAGGGGTACCGGACTATATGTGGCAGCGATATTCTAAGATATATTTATAGATATGTAAGATAGATTTTGCAAAGAAAAATGTGTATATCTCTGTTCGATTACTTAAAGGAAAATTATCAAAAATGAGAGTTTGTGTATTTTACCATAAATATAATGTTTTACGAAAAATATTGCCCCCCTCAAAAAAATGTCAAGGTTTTCATAATGATTTGGAAAACTTTTAAATGAATAACCTACATTAATTGTTGTTTTTATACAATTTTAAATGTTTTACACTTTATAATATGCGTTTTATTCATCAAAATCAGTGATGAAATTTAATCAACGTGAGAAAAATAATTCATCATGAATCAGTATGGAGATTTTCTAAACGTAGCTTAGATGTGACACAAGGCCGAAAGTATAGGACACCCAGTGTGGATCGAACTCACTACTCAATTACAATGATTCTAACGAGACAATTTTACTAACCATTACACCACCTCGAGGTGCCCCAATCCTATCAGGAATAGTGATTTTTTAAGAGCAGTTTAGATGTGGAACAAGACCGAAAGTAAGCGGCACCCAGTGAGGATCGAACTCATAACTCAATTGTAATGATTAACGAGACAATCTTGCTATTTGTGCGACTTCCCGACCCACATCTCAGATTCTTCTTCTTCTATGTGCATTGTCCTTTTAGGACGTAGGCGATCATGGCCTTCCACGTCTCCCTATCTCTGGTGGCTCTTAACATGCTTTCTCTTGTAACATCTCGCAGCCCCCGTTCTGTCATGCACCTGCTCAGGGCCTTCAAATATGTTATCCGCTACTTTCCTCTGATACACTCATAGACAAAGACATAAGAAACGATATTCAAAAGTTTCAAGGTTGTAGTTCTTACAATAGTGCACAAAATCAATTATATATATATATATATATATATATATATATATAAAAGGCATGATGTTTGTGTGTGTGTCTGTTTATCTTCTGTATGTCTGTATTTTTTTCAGCCCTTTTATTTTAGTTTTTGTTTCGGGTTTGGCTCTAAGTATGTATAATTGTAGTTCTTAATCTCAGCCATGATACCATTTACTCAGAGGACTTATTTAGCCTTCAAAATTCAAACGAAAAAATTTATTCGATATCGATACCAGGAAATCAAAATTTGACTTACATCCATTCATTTTTCTTTCAGTCTACGGTTTCGTTTTAACTGGAAACAACTATTGCTTTTTAGTCTTTCGTGCCAAGGTCCAAAGTGTTTGAGCTCCAGGACCATGGATTAGTTTTAAAGCTTTCATTACACCTGGGCAATGCCGGGCTATACTGCTAGTTGTTGATATAAATGGCGTTTTATTCTTGTTTGAATGGACGGGTCCTTCATTTTATTTACAATCCACTCTTATGCTTTTTTCTGTTCCGATTTCCAAACCCACAACGGTCCCTACAACCACGACTCCCTACCAACACCCCATGCTGGTTTTTGAAGCGACCAACCTGTTAGCGTTGCATTACCAAGTGAATTTAATTTCGCCTCCTATATATCCCATGTTTATATTTTGCACATCAATAAGTAAATTAATTTGCTGCTTGTCTTCTCGCGTCAATATTAATTTTGACATGTTCTCACAAGAAATTAAATGTTGACGTTTTGCGTTTAGTGTCTTGCTTTACAAGAACTTTAATTTTGTTGCTTGCTCACCTTGACCGAAATTAATGTTTACGTCTTGCTCTCCCACAATAGAATTTATTTTGGACCTGCTGCCTTACCAGAAAACAATATGGATGCCTTGCCAGAAAACAATATGGATGCCTTGCTTTTCTACACTCAAATTAATGCTGATGTCTTTTGTCAGTCAGTTAAGTGCCATACGTGAAACATGCTTGGGCGATCATGTCTCCAAAGAGAAATGACTGACTGGGCAGATGATTATTCTGCAGGAGGTTTCCATTATTTTGTGCGGTAGACTGATTGCCAACCAAGGCTATAGAACCCAATCTGTCCTGCCATTTAACCCATAGCTGAAGGGTGAAGTGTTGGATTAATACTTTTCCCAAGGGTATTTACGCGTAGGTGAATGCAAGGAATTCAACTGGAATTCGAACTCGGCTCCTAGATTTCTCGTTCCGAGCCGCTATCCACTGCACCACAACGCTGATGTCTTACTTTCCATGAATGACATATTGTACCAGCTTGCCTTGCTTTCCAAGTTTGAGCCATTCCTCAATTACACTGAAATTAATATTGAGGTATTGCGCTCAAACAACAATCTTTTCCCTCGACATGCTTTCCAATATGATAGTTTTGATGATTTACTTGCCTACATTCGAATTAATATTTACGTCTTGCACTTCCAGAAGAAAACTGAATCTATCCTGCACATTTATAAATCTACCATCCGCCCGTGCATTGAATACTGTTGCCATATCTGGTCGGGTGCCCCTGCTATTCTCCTTGGGCTTCTCGACAAGGTACAGCGGAGGGTCTGTAATGTGATCGATACTGACTTGGCAGACCGCCTGCAGTCTCTCTCTCACCGGCGCGACGTGGCTTCCCGTGTCTCTTCTATAAATACTTCCATGGCTTCTGCTCCGATGAACTTAGATCACTGGTGCCCCCTAGGTTCGAATTTGCACGAGATACTAGATTGGCAACTGGAGCCCACCCTTTTACAGTGAAACCGATAAAATGCAACCGCAACTTCTACTCCAACAGTTTCTTTTCTCGTACTTCCCGACTGTGGAATTCCCTTCCACAAGACTGCTTCCCCAACGGCTACAATATCCAGGAGTTTAAATGTAAGGTCAATAGACACCTCTTAACACAATAACAGGCTTCCATTCTTTCAAACACTCTTCCCATCCTCCCAACTACCTATCACCACCCCCCTTCTGACATTTCCTATATCTCACCACTCTTTCTATTTACCTTCCCCTATGTAGCTCCAAGCGCAATAGTGGTAGTGGAATGCCTTGCTTGGTGTGAAACAATTAAAAAAAAAAATTAATTTGGATAACTTATCTTCTTACAAAAAAATGTTTACGCCTTGCATTACAGCAAGAAACTTAATTTTTTAAAATTTCCTTTTCAAAAATGAATAAATCTTTACTATTTATTCATACCCAATTAATGTTTATGTCTTGCACTTCCAGAAGAAAATTGCTTTCGAAGCTTATTTAAGTTTCGCTGCAGTCTACTTTCAATGGTAAATTAATTTGGATAACTTATTCTCTCACAAGAAAAATGTTTACGCCTTGCATTCCAGCAAGAAACTTAATTTTTCTAACTTTCCTTTTCAAAAATGAATAAACTTTTACTATTTATTCATACCCAATAAAATAATATTTACTTCTTGTATTCAAACAAGAAAATTAACTTCGCTGCTTTTTTTTCCAAAATTAATTTTGCCTATTTATCCTACCACAAAATATTTTTTACAATTTGCGCTCCAAAAAGAAAATTATTTTTGCTATCTACCCATTTCAGAAGTAAATAAATTTTGATTACTTATCCCCACCTTAAGAAAAATAAGATTTACGTTTCACACTCCAAGAAAGAAATAAAAATTTTCTGACATTCCTATTCAAAAATAAATTTTCATTATTTAACTTTTCTCAAGAAAAATTCTTATTTCATGCACTCCAACAAGAAAATTAGTTTTTCTATATTCCCTTTTCAAAAGTTAATTTTGATTCTTTATCCTCCAACAAATAAAATAATGTTTACCTTTTTTTTATTCCAAACAAGAAAATTATTTTTTCTCCCTTTTTAAATGTAAATTTTCATTATTTATCCTTCCACAATAAGATGTTGTTCACGTTTAACACTCCCATAAAAGAATTAATTTTGAAGCCATTCCTTTTCAAATGTAAATTAAGTTTGTTTACTTATCCTTTCAGAAGAAAATTAATATTTACGTCTTGTACCCCAAACAGGATGTGCGTTGTGGCGCAGTGGATATCGGCTCGGAACTCGAACTCGGGGAACAAATCCTTGTATACACTTACGCGCAAATACCCTTGGGAAAGGTATTAATCCATCTCTTCCCTCCAGTTATGGGTTAAATAATAGGACAGATTGGGTTCTGTAGCCTTGGTCGGCAACCAGTCTACCGCAGAAAGCAATGGCAACCTACTGCGGGATAATCTTCTGCCCAGTCAGTCATGTCTCTTTCGAGACATGATCGCCCAAGCGTGGATCGCGCATGGCACTTAACTGACTGTGCCAAACAGAAAATTAAATGTAAATTTTCTAATGTAAATTAATTTTGTATATTTATCCTTCCTCAATTAATGTTTACGTTTTCCAGCCTTGATTATTTATTCTCACAAGAGAATTGATTATCCTGCATTCCATTTACAAAAAAATAATTTTGAATACTTATCCTCCCACATCCTCGGATGTGCGTTGTCGTGCAGCGGATATCGGCGCGGAACGAGAAACCGGGGAGCCGAGTTCGAATTCCAGTTGAATCCATTGTATTCACTTACGCGCAAATACCCTTGGGAAAGGTCTTAATCCGTCTATTCCTTCCAGTTATGGATTAAATAGCAGGACAGATTGCCTTCAGTCTACCGCAGAAAGTAATGGCAAATTGCTGCAGGATAATCTTCTGCCCAGTTAGTCATGTCTCTTTCGAGACATGATCGCCCAAGTGTGTATCACGTATGGCACTTAACAGACTGAATATAATAGTTGGAAACATGAATAAGGCTTCTAATGGGCATAAAGTGGGGGATCAATTTTATATTGTTATGACCTAGCAAACTGATCCCCCACTTCTTACTACTTAATTATATATCTCTTCCTCCTCTGGCTATGAGTCAAATAACAGGATAGACTTAGCTGGCAACCAGTCTACCGCAGAAAGTAATGCCAACCTACTGCTGGATAATATTCTACCCAGTCAGTCATGTCTCTTTCGAGACATGATCGCCCAAGTGTGTATCACGTATGGCACTTAACAGACTGAATATAATAGTTGGAAACATGAATAAGGCTTCTACTGGGCATAAAGTGGGGGATCAGTTTTATATTGTTATGACCTAGCAAACTGATCCCCCACTTCTTACTACTTAATTATATATCTCTTCCTCCTCTGGCTATGAGTCAAATAACAGGATAGACTTAGCTGGCAACCAGTCTACCGCAGAAAGTAATGCCAACCTACTGCTGGATAATATTCTACCCAGTCAGTCATGTCTCTTTCGAGACATGATCGCCCAAGTGTGTATCACGTATGGCACTTAACTGACTGAATATCATAGTTGGAAACATGAATAAGGCTTCTACTGGGCATAAAGTGGGGGATCAGTTTTATATTGTTATGACCTAGCAAACTGATCCCCCACTTATTACTACTTAATTATATAATATATCTCTTCCTCCTCTAGCTATGAGTCAAATAACAGGACAGATTTAGCTGGCAACCAGTCTACCGCAGAAAGCAATGGCAACCTACTGCGGGATAATATTCTGCCCAGTCAGTCATGTCTCTTTCGAGACATGATCACCCAAGCGTATATCACGTATAGCACTTAACTGTAACTGTAATAATCCCACAAGTAAATGAATTTTGGTATCTTTCATTTTTAAAAAATAATTTAGTTGCTTATTCTTTAGTTGCTTACTTGTTCTCACACTGCAAAAATGTTTACATCTTGCACAATCACAAGCAACTTTTTCCTGACTTTCCTTTCCTGAACAAATTTAATTTAGCTTCTTCAGATATTTTACTTGGACTCTTACAAAAATCTTTTTCTTCAACCTCTCATAATAATATTATCACTATCCCTTACGTCAAACAAATTATTTTAATGCCAGTCTCACAAAATCTAATTTTTTTTTTTTTGATGGGGAGTTCTCCCCCCCCAAAAAATATATATTTTTTTTTTTGCCTATATGCTTTCACCAAAGAATTAAGTTAATTTTGCGTTCTCTCTCTCTCTCTCTCTCTCTTTCACTCTCTCCCTCTCTCTCTAAATATTAATTTTACTCAGTTGCTATCCTTCAAAAATTAAATTTTCTACCACACCCTCTTTCGAATGGGAATTTTGTGTCAGTGTCACGCAAAAATTAATTTTTTGAGGTTGTCTCCCTCAAGAAATTAATTTTAATCAATTAAATCATATATTTAAAAGTATTTTATTTTTACTCTCGCACCCGTCTTTAAATAATTAATTTTACTGTCTTGCCTTACCTATAAAAATCAAGTTTTATTTTTTTTAAAACTAAAATGTTCCAACTTGCATTGTCACAACATCGATAAGGTAAAGATTGGCAAAAGCCTAGGACTAGACAACGAGCAGAAAATGTCAGGATTAATTTGACCATTTGCAAATAAAAAGGAACAAATCTCAGATAACGATCAAACGTTTATTTCAATGGAAATTAGGGAAATTCTCGTTTCTTTTCTTTTTCTGGTTTCTATTCATTTTGTTCCAATCGACTGAGTTTATGGAGTAATTATGACGTCACACCACTCGCACTTATAAATTGCCGATGAAAATTGTTTCTTTGAGATCTTTTAACGTTTTCATAATGAAATCGAGGCTGATAACTCGTCGTCGAATTCAAATATAGGAGGCCATTCTCTCTAGATATAAGTTTCTACATTCTTTCTGCATGCACTACAAAAAGTAAATGAAAAATATGTCAAAATACAGGAGCAAAATGCGATTATCAACTGAAATGTTAAAAATGTAGTAAAAAAGCTTTGAAATTTTGTTAATTCTCCCAAACAATTAGGAAATCATTAGAGACATTTAGGCTTAAGCCGATATCAAAAATTAATCCAAAAACCAATTATGAGATATCAAAACTAGGTTGCGTGTACTTTAGGCAGATTAACTACCCATCTCAGTTTATTCAAATCTACTTTTAAACTTGTTTTTTGTCTTTCTTTTCTTTCTTTTTTGTCTTTCTTTTCTTTCTTTTTTTTCTTTCTTTTATTTATTTATTTTTCTTGTTCTTTGTCTTTGATTTCGTCACCCCTGATGTATTCTATTTTCTTATTGTGCGTCTGGATATTGTTTCCTTGAACTGAAGTGGCCTTCTTAAATTCCTTTCGATTAATGGTGACACGATGAAAACCCATTTTCGTTCAAAACTGAAGAAAATCATTTACTTCAAATGAACTGCATTTTAAAACTGCGTTTAAATATAGTAACCATTTTAGATCCATGATTGTTTTACTTGCAAGATCTCATGAAAGTTTTCAACGTTAAATATTCCACCCAAAATTTGAAAAAGAATCTATCTCATTTTATATATGATTTTTAAAATGGGATGTATATGCGCATGCGCGCATTGAAATTGAAAGGCAAAATAGAAAATTGCTTTACTGTGAAGCTCTTTATAGCCAAGCAGTAAAAAGTACGCTGGATCGGTGGCTTTTCTTGTAAAAGATGACATATGTTCGAATCCTATTAAGACTTTATTATCTCGAGTACAAAAAACAATAGACAAAATGGCTATCGACTAAAAATGATGCTTGAATTAATACACACACTCATCCGTAGACAAATCTGTTTTGCTGTATGACAGCTAATCAGTACAGCTCGACAGCCGATTGCTTTTATACCCAGGAGTGAAACCCGACCGAATTGGTGTCAGTCAGCGAGTCTACCTCTGAGCTATAGGCGCTCAGTAGAAAGATGCAGACTTTTTAGCGTGTATATTATCATTATACACGCCCAATAGCTGAGAGTGTTCTAATTCATTGCTGAATGAACGATGCGTATATGCTAGAGTAGCTACTGCTTTTCAAAGTCTACCATCCTTCCAGAGTGCTCAAACAGGGTGTGAGATCGTAATAGTTATATATATATATATATATATATATATATATATATATATATATATATATATATTGTGTATATTTTGGTAGCATTTTTTCATTAGTACAGGTTTCGTTGAATAATATAGACAAATATTGTCTATTTTGTCTAGGATCCTTTCGTATAGTCTGATAAGCTTGATGGTGCTATCGTTAAAGGTTAGCGCCATCTTTTTGTTTTTATCTCATAGTTTTGTCACCGTCTGCGGTCATCCGCCATGTTAAAAATGGACTTGTCTCTTTGATTTCATTCTCTTTGTTTAATTCCACTTTGTTAATAACTTAAATGATCTATGTTCTCTATATGTTAATGTTCATTCTTTGATAATGGCTTATGTAAGCCGAAAGCTCAGACCTGATAAAAAAATCAACAATTACTGTGATTTCTTGTCTTTTAACGATAGCACCATCAAGCTTATCAGCCTATACGAAAGGATCCTACAAAAAATAAATAGACAAAATTTATCTATATTATTCAACGAAACCTGTACTAATATATATATATATATATATATATATATATATATGGACTGACGCCATTTCGGTTGGGTTTCAATCCTGGGTAAAAAAGCAATCGGAATCTAACCTTACAGATGAGCTGTGATACGGCGAAACAGATCTGTCTGCGGATGGCTATATATATATATATATATATATATATATTAATTTATATTTAGGAAGCAAGCTTTCTTTTAAACATGCTTCATTAATAATGAACGACAAGGAAGTTTTTTATTAATTTTTGATTTAATTTTTCTAATATTCTTATATGTTTCCTTTTTGTTGGTACATTTGTACATCCCTTAACGTCAGCAAAAAAGAAACGTTCAAATACTGGAAAAATTAAGTTAAACATGAATAAAATCTTCCTTCTCGGCTGTTTCCAACGAAACATATGTGTGGATTATTATTATTATTATTATTATTATTATTATTATTATTATTATAGAAGTATTATCATCTAGTCTAAAATAAGTGCGTGTACGGCCTGTGTCTTGAGGCTCCTGGTGTATTCTTTAGATACTTGGTCAATATACCGAAGACAGATAAAATAGACTGATCAATTCCACCAAAAATACCTGGGTTGCACCCTTAACCTCAAACGACCGTCTTTGATTCCAGACAATATTATTCTCAAAAGATCTGTCAGTCAGTTAAGTGCCATACATGATACACGTTTGGGCGATCATGTCTCAAAAGAGACATGACTGACTGGGCAGAAGATTATCCCGCACTAGGTTGCCATTGCTTTCTGCGGTAGACTGGTTGCCAGCTAAGTCTGTCCTGTTATTTGACGCATAGCTAGAGGAGAAAAAGATATATTATATAATTAAATAGTAATAAGTGGGGGATCAGTTTGCTAGGTCATAACAATATAAAAATGATCCCCCACTTTATGCCCAGTAGAAGCCTTAATCATTATTCCAACTATTATATTCAGTCAGTCAGTTAAGTGCCATACGTGAAACACGCTTGGGCGATCATGTCCCGAAAGAGACATGACTGACTGGGCAGATTATCCCGCAGTAGGTTGCCATTGCTTTCTGCGATAGACTGGTTGCCGCCCAAGGCTATAGAACCCAATCCGTCCTGTTATTTAACCCATAACTGGAAGGAATAGACGGGTTAATACCTTTCCCAAGGGTATTTGCACGTAAGTGAATGCAATGGATTCGGCTGGAATTCGAACTCGGCTCCCCGATTTCTCGTTCCGAGCCGATATTCAATGCACCACAACGCACATCCAAGATCAAAGATCTGTATGCAACAACATTAAAGATCTTAATCCTCAAGCCGATGCGATGCGATGCACTGGACACGTTGTGAGAATGAAGCAAAACAGGATCCCCAAACAACTTTTCTGCGACGTCAGAAAAAAGCGTGAACAACACAAGCTCAGGAAAATGTTTCAAGATAATAGGAAAAGATAATCTGAATGCATTGCACATGGATGTGCAGTGTTGTAAAAAAATCGTAAATAGTAGAGGCACGTTTAAAAAAAAAAGATACGTGCAACGCTTTCGAAGGTGAATGTCTCAGGCATGATCAACGGTGATCTCCGAATGGGGCATTCACACTGTTTTGCTAATGCAGTCTTGGAAATGCAGTGTGTGTGAACACAAGCTGTTGTCGAGGGCAGGTTATCTAAACCATCAACGCTCCCCACATTCCCAAGCCTTAAATCTCTTTCAGACAGAGCAACCAGAAACAAGACAACTATACCGATCTGCTTCATGACCCTGCCGACAATAACTGTGTCGTTTGCAGTAAAATGTTTAGTTGATTATTTAGACTGAGGAGGCACATGGTGGTACAGGAAAGTTTTAAGGCATGTAGACACAACAAATCCAATCATTTTTATATTTATTAATATTAATAATAATAATAATAATAATAATAATATTATAAACGTTACTGAAGAAACAATGGGTCTTCCTGCTAAATAATGTGGTGATACCGACCGAGCAGAAACGATGGACCGGATGTTGGCCCTCTCACGACAAAAAGGCAAATGATGAAAAGTCGTCCGTGCGCCGCCGAACCCGCGCAGATGTTCCGGTTGAAAAATAAAAATTAATCAAATATTAAATTTCCATTTTGCGAGACTACGCAAATTTTATTTATCAGCCAATGGGAAGCCCAGAATCAAATACAAGTGTGAAATCCCAAACGAACTGCTGTGATCCAAAAAGAAGATATAAAAAGCGGGCACAGACAGACCCAACAGAGAGACCGACGGTGACAGGCGAGAGTAATTAATATCTCCCTTGACCAAGTCAAGTGGCTACTATGCTCGTCCCTTCACCTCTCCTTCCTTCTCCTCTGTCTCAAAATTACTTACTGACCTAAGGAGCGACTACATCAAAGACATTCCTCACTTACACGCTCCCCACATTCCCAAGCCTTAAATCTCTTTCAGTTTATTATTTGCCATGAACATTTTAAACTCCGTTGGAACTATATTCAAGTATTACTTTAATTGTAAAAACATTAATTGATATGTGCATATATAAAATAATATTTTCAACTCAATTTGCTTTTATAATCATAGGGTGCTATCTACCATAAGGCCAAATTCCGTTGACCTGCAACGGTATACAACTACCCTTCACTAGAACGGAATCCCACTACAAACGGGATAAGAATAGATAAGCAACCCACTATAATAATATCTTATTAAAAATTTCATTAAAAATATTGTTGTTTATGTTACTGGTACAAAAATGAAGCAGCTACAAATTCGTAGGATTCCCAACCAGAGGTTTGCGTTTCTTACAAGGGTAACTTTAATTTTTTGCTTTTCAGATGGTCTCCTGTGGCCAAATTGATAGCAGCATGTTTCAGTTATAGGAGAGGTTTCCCTGATTCAAAATAAAAGGATCAAGGTTTGATTCCTGACGGAAGGTCAAATTTTTCTTAAGTAGACCTTCTCGATCTTGACCTGTTATTGATAATTTTGAGAAAAAATAAAGCCGATATTAGTAACTGAAACACGTGAGTCAACTTAAAACTATTTATCCGAATAAATAATTTCGAACTGAAAAATCTTTTTAAAAAATGTGTATAACTTTTAAATAATTAATAGATTTTTCACACCAAATTTTTCACATATTATTTCTTGACAATTTTAAACGTTATATTTAATGCATATACATGTTTGAGTAGACATCTCTATTTTTAAACGGTCAAGTTAATGCCTACCAGCCTAAATATAGAAAGTCTTAATGAAGAAAATGCTTGCTTGATAAAAAAAGTGAATACATGTAACTTTTTTCTTTATTAAGATATTCTATTTATTACCTAAAATAATCGTTAAAAGTAAATATATTTTCGGTGACATGAATTCAAATGATGGGAGAGAAATAATCGCAGAAAATTAAAATAACAACAAATGCGCCATATTGCCACCCCCACATTTTACCTTTGGCATGACTCCATGCTGTTGTAATTGTTTGCATTTCCGCCACAGCCGCCATACGTGAATAGAAAGCAATGCCCTGACAGTGAACTGTAGTAAAATCTTTGGATTGCCGCCATGCATGGTCCAGGGTCCGGTTCCGAATTACACCTCTCCTTCTTCAGGTTTGGCGGAATCACTTTCAGACACTTGCTGAATAATAATAATAATAATAATAATAATAATAATAATAATAATAATAAAACTGCAAAAATATAAAGACCTGGAAATTGAAATAGAAAAAATGTGGAAATTGAAAACAGGAGTCGTATCAGTGATACTAGGTGCACCTGGAATGAGAAAAAAAGGAACATAGCAACACATTGAAAGAATCCCTGGAAACCCCAGCTTAAGAGATATACAAAAAATTGTCTTATTAGGTACAGCCCAAACACTAAGGAAAACTTTGTCTATGTAACACTAGGGATGATAGGGGAGACAGAAAAAAACACGAAATGGAGCCATAACAACACGCCACGACCTACCTTAGGTCTTCCCGCAGACTTGATTGGTAGTGCGACCATAGCAGAAATGGAAATATGATGAGAAATGACATAATAATAATTGTATAGAATTTGTCTGAATTTCAGATGATGTAGTATTTACATTATTCGGATTATTGTCCTCACCTTTGTTGCTTTAAGAACACATGGCCCAGTGGATACAGACGTTGGTTAGTTCCTGTGACTTGACCCAAAAGAGTTGTGAGTTCAATAGCAGGCTACAGCAGTGGTGAATAAGTAACTTGCGGGGTTAGCGTAAGGAATAAAGATGATATAACCCAGTGATTGAAATAAAGGGTTCGGTTCGAAATTCCTAACACCTGAAGAAGGCCGGAGTGTACAACGGCCGAAACGTCGTACAAAGGTCAACAAATATGAAAACAATAGTCCGAATAATGTAAATACTATAACTGTATAGACTTCTGAAATGAGATAATATTTACATTATGGACATGGTTCGGAATGTTCATATTTTTATTGTCATATTCAAGACGTTTAGGCCGTTATACGCTCCAGCCTTTTCCAGGTGCTCAAGGACCCCAAGAACACAAGGGCCAGTGGATAAAAGCGTTGGTTAGATCCACTGAATCGACCTAAGAGAGTTCAATAAAAGCATTGGCGATTAAATAACTTAGTGAGTTGAGTTAAAGGGAGATAACTACATGACATCCGGAAGTAGCATCGCACATTGAACGAGAATGATATGCCCCAGTTATTGAAATAAAGGGTTCGATTCTGTTCGGTTTGAAATTCCAAACACCTGAAGAAGGCCGGAGCGTGAAACCGTCGAAACCATGAATATGACAATAAAGATGAAGACAACAGTCTGAAAAATGTAAATAATAATAAAATAATAATCATGTTTTCATTTTAAACAAAAATAAAATAAGATTTGATTTGATTTGTCTGTTTAACAGCACATCAACTCCTTATGAGTCATGAGTCATTTAATATCGAAATTTAATTTTCTTTTGAGTTTGAAACTAATAAAATTAAATTACTCTGCTTTCACAATTGAGTACATGGTATATAATATGCGGTGCCAGTTATGTTTGAAAGATTTAAAAATCAAGCTTTAACTATTTCGGTATAGTAACAAACGTCGGCTTTATTGATTTGTTTATCAACCCCTTGCATGCTATTTAAAGCCAGAGAATATTTAAAGATTGTTGGAAAATAATTCAAGATAATGATTTAGTGATAGAAATCTTAATTAACACATAGCCGAGGGAATAAAAGGTGGATTGATACCTAATCAAAAATTGATAAACAAACAAGAAATTATAATGTGGTTATGAAGTCGTTGATCAATTCTATATTATAATCATTATACGAAATGATCCCTCATTGTGTGACCAAGGTAGTTTCTATATATTTATATTCCAGAGAATGTAAATGAATTGAAAAGAAATACCTCTGTAGCTAATCAGTATTTCATTGTTTCGTTCATTTTCTACAGTTTATCAACTTTTTGTAGGTTATTTGTAGCCAGAAAATATTTTTGGGTATATTTAAAGAATTATTTTTGAGGAAGGTGATATAATAATGATTTAGTTTGTTTAAGTTTTGTTTAACAGCATATCAACACCTCTATGGGTTATTTAATGCCAAAAAGGCGAGGTTTTAAGGTATTTTTTTAATGTTCGGTTATAGTGAGATGGTTGATTTATTCGGATTTTAATGAAACTTTTTTTGTTTTTATTCTTTTTTTATTTTAGAAAACTGAAAATGTCTTCTAGTTTTGTATTCAAAAATGTTTTGCGGAAAATAATTTCTTTCTTTCAAAAATGTGTTATGGTAAATTTTTATTCAAAAATGTATTGTTAGAAATATTTTTCTTTCAAAAATGTATGTTTTTCTATAAAATAGTATTTTTATGCTTTCAAAATGTTTTGACCCCAGTTTGCCCATAGCTGGGACCCTAACAGGTGCTACCAGGGTGGATCTGGGAACAACAGTAATTAAGAGGTAGTTCCATGCTCCTCACAACCTCCCAATCAGAGGCCTTGCTGCTGGATGCAGTTTACCGTCATACCCAGGACCAATGATTTAGTGATACAATTTTAATAATTAACCAAGGCTGGAAGAAGAATAGGTAGATTTATACTTTTCCGAAGGGTATTTGCACGGAAGTGAATATAACGAACCCAATTAGAACTCGCCCCTCTGTTTAACAATTCCGAGTCATTCATTACCCCACCGCACATCCAAGCTTACATAACCTGGTATCCTGAAAGCGGTCACCAATCTAAGTACCGACCAGGTTTGACGTTGCTTAACTTCGGTGATCGTACGGTACGGGGGGAACCTCGAAAATCGAACTAGTAACAATCAAATTATCACCAACTGAATTCAGAACTTTTATCAATCAACCGCTTCTGGGTATGACAGTAAACTGCATCCGACAGCAAGGCCTCTGATTGGGAAGTTTTTAGAAGCATGGAACCACCTCTTAATTGCTGTTGTTCACAGGTCCACCCTGACCCGGGGTGGTAGCACCTGTTAGGGTCCCAGCTATGGCCAAATAGTTAACCCCCAAACTGGGGTCAAACACTATGGAAGTATAATATTAGACTTTTATAGAAATATATACATAAAAATAGACTTTTATTGAAAAATATTTTGAAGAAAAAAAATTATTACCTTAACCCATTTTTTAAAGAAAAAGATTATTGCTATAATACATTTTTTAAAGAAATATATTACCAGCAATACATTATTAATACAAAAGTAGAAGACATCTCTCAATTTTTCTAAAATAATTTTTTTTAAAATTCATCAAAATCTGACTAAATCAACCTTCTCACTATAAACGAACATTAAAAAAATTATCTTTAAAACATATCTTTTTTTTTGGCATTAAATAACCTACAAAGGTTAATCTTTTTTTGTTTTTGGCATGAAATAACCTACAAAGGTTAATATGCCGCTAAAGAAAACTCCAACCCAAACCAATCACGATGAACGGACATTCCCACAGAGAATACTCATGAATACTCATGAATACTCATGCCTTGAGCGCAAATTGAGACTTAAATCCAGCATTGAGCTCAAGCGGAAATCGTAAATACGATCCATCGCTAAAGATTCTGGAAAAATGACCGGATCCGCTGTAAAACTCTAGTAATTACCTCACACTTTTGACTATCCTCTATCTTTACAAGTCAGTCTGTTAAGTGTCATACGTGATACACAGTTGGGCGATCAAGTCTCGAAAGCGACATGACCGGCTGGGTAGGATATTTTCCCTCAGTAGGCAGCTATTACTTTCTGCAGTAGACTGGTTGCTAACCAAAGCTAAACAATGTGTCCTGCTTTTTAACCCATAGCTGGATGGAGAAGAGGTGGATTAATAACATTCCTAAGTGTATTTGCGCGTAAGAGAATGCAATGAATTCAACTAGAATTCGAATTCAGCTCCCCGATTTTTCGTTCCGAGCAGCTATCTACTGCACTACAGAATGGGCGTTGTGGTGCAGTGGTTATCGGTTCGGAACGATAAACCGAAGAACCGAGTTCGAATTCCAATTAAATTACGCGCAAATACACTTGGGAATGGTATAAATCTGTCGCTTCTCCCTCCAACTATGGGTTATATAGTAGAACATATTGGGTTCTATAGCCTGGGTTGGCAACCTGTCCACAGCAGAAAGTAACGGCACTCTAGAGCGGAAAAAAATCTTCCCTCTCAGTTATGTATCTTTCGAGACATGATCGCCCAAGCGTGTATCACACATGGCACTTAACTGACTGCCTGATCTTTACAAGAGGTGGATCAAGGAAAAAAATGGAATATTGCTGTCATAGAAAGGCAAAAATTAACCAGTCTTCATTTTCCACCCTCAGTACAGTCCAAAAGTGGGTTACGAATTAATTTTTACTCTGCAACCCTTTTCTCACAAACGAGACGTCGTAAGCCTCTCTCTATTGCTTTTTATCATGAAATGTATTCAAATGAACTACAATCCTTAATTCCACGAGTCCTAACTTTCACTACTAAGACCCACCATGCTACGCACATGGTAACGAACTACCCACATTCCCTTCATATATTTTTGGTAAGGTGTAAGTTCCACCTCGAGCAGCTTTTTTGTACGTACCCCTGCCTTGTAGAAACGACATCCACGCATATGCTTCCCTGATCACCAAAATTTTAAGCTGGTTCTGAGTATGACAGTAAACTGCATCCGGCAGCAAGGCCTCTGATTGGGAGTTTGTGAGGAGCATGAAACTACCTCTTAATTGCTGTTGTTTCCAGGTCCACCCTGACCCGGAGTGGTAGCACCTGTTAGGGTTCCAGCTATGGGTAAATAGTTAACCCCCAAACTCGGGTTCAAAACTATGAAAGTATAAAAATACACTTTTATAGAAATATATATACATAAAAATAGACTCTTATAGAAAAATATACATTTTTGAAAGAAAATTTGCCAACAAATCATTTTAAAAAAAATTATTACCATAACACATTTTTGAAGGAAAAAATTATTCTCAGCAAAACATTTTTGAATACAAAACTAAGACCTTTTTAGTTTTCTAAAATAAAAAAGAATAAAAACAAAACAAAAAAACATTAAAATCTGACTAAATCAACCTTCTCACTATAACTTAACATTTTAAAAAATACCTGAAAACCCTACCTTTTTGGCATTAAAGACCCACAAAGGTTGATATGCCGTTAACCAAAACTCAAACTCAAAACTCAATTTTAACCTGTTTATGTCTAGTGTAGCGTTATTTTCCACACAATACATCATAATCTGTGCCTCTTACTCTGTAGCCTCTACCTCGAATGACTCTCGAATAAGTCAATATCATTTTAAAGGAAATTCACAGCTAACACAGAATCTTCTTGCAATGTTGCAGACATTTTGCGTTTTGGTTGGGAATTATGAACGTGGCAGCTTTAAAGTAACGTTGCAATCAATCAAATTTTATTGCATTTCTCCTGCCCCAAAAGAACCACCCATCCTTATCATTATTATGTTCTTGTAACTTTGTGAAGTGCTATGGCTGAAAATCTCTACCCTGAACAATTATAAGATCAGAATATTTTTCCTTTACTTGACAAAATATACAGAGGTTACAAAATGGATGTTCTATTTTTAATTGAGAATCACTTATTTAGATAAATGTACGTTCTAATACCTTCCTATAAAGGATTGGATACTGTGTATGGATAGTAAACAGCGTCCGGCAGCAAGGCCTCTGACTAGGAGGTTGCAAGGAACATGGAACCATCTCTTAATTGCTGTTGCTCCCAGGTCCACCCTGACCCGGGGTGGTAGCACCTGTTAGAGTTCCAGCTATAGGCAAATATTTAACCCCACTAAACTGGGGTCAAAACACTATAAAAGTATACAAATACTTTCATATGAAAATATAAATTTTTGAAGGAAAAATTATTACTATAACACATTGTTGAAGAAAAAAATGATTACCATAATTCATTTTTAAATACAAAACTAGAAGACATCTTCAGTTTTCTTAAATAAATAAAAAATTTTCATCAAAATCTGATTAAATCAACCTTCTCACTATAATCGAACATTAAAAAAATACTTTTAAACCGCATTCTTTGGCATTAAATAACCCACAGAGGTTGACATGACGTTAAACAAAACTCACTCACTCCTATAAATGATTACAGACTTGACAGAACTCAAATGCATTTCCGTATTTGTTTTCTATCCTACCTCCTCTTTCCCATGAATGAAAAATTTTAATCCTCTAGCATTTCTAACGCTATTATCATGTCAGATGTTCGAGCGAACTACATTCTTTGGTTACATCAGTTCTGACCTAGAAGTCCCTATATCACGTATATCGAGTTGAATCATCTTCATTGCCTTCATATATTCCATTGGTGAAGAGAAGTTTCTACTTAGACACTAATTATTGCATTGTGGAACAGGGTTTCAAAAAGACGCTTTCCTGATCACAACAATATAGCTGGTCTTAGCTGTGAAAGTTCTGAACTGGTTGACTCTGTCTTGAAGACTTAACGTCTTTAAAATAGTCAATCAGTTCAAACTTTGACAATTAGGACCAACTATGCTCCGTACACTGAACTGACTAATTACCATTACCTCCATAGGTAAGGTCTCTTCGCTCAGGTTCGTTCCCAGGAGAGTTTCAATAAAGAACAGACTCCTGAGAAGATGCTTCACCAATCATTACAATCTTAATGTCTTCAAATCCACTTATGATATGCTCTCAATGAGGACATACCAAACCTCAAGGGAAACTTGTATATATATTATCCCTTGTTTAAAGACGCCGAAGAAATACATCTGAAACTTTGCCATACTCGATCTTTACAAAAGCCAGATCAAACCAAAAATGAGGTCTCGTTGTCAACATCTGGGTCGTGGCTACCTTATTTACACATCCTAGGCTTTACTGATTTCAAGATAGTTTTCCCAGCCTTGTAGGTGATGAATGGTTTCCAACCCTTCAAGATATTCCTTAAGGCGAAACGTTGCTCTTCTCTTCCTACCCTATTTTCATGACAGGTGTTCGAGCAAACTACATTTTTTGTTTCTGTCAGTTCCGACCATCAGTGTACAATCGGCATGTCACGTATATTGACACATCCACATTTCCTTCATATTTCATTGGTGAGGAGGAAGTTATACTTAGAACTTTTCGTCTCAATAATTCTTGGAATTTGGAACAAACTCTGAAAGTGTTCGTCTCTGATCTTTACATTTTAACGTCTTCGAGATAACGCCAACCGTTCTCTATTCTACATATCATCATAATATGGATCTGTTGCACACTCCATGCATCTCCATACAATAACCTCATTTAGCAGCTATCTACCCTGAGTGGCTCTTGAGCCTTTTATTTGGTGAACAATAACAAAGTAAAAAAATATTCTGCATTTTCTTTTAATGTAACATTAAAAGGTTACCTACTAGCAGTTGCAATGTTAAACGGTAAAGTTGCGGGCACATTGTGAAGAGTCTATAAAAGAAAATGATAGACAATCTCATCACAGAGGAAGCAGAGACTTGAGGCAAAGAAAAGAGTACTGAGCTGATATGTTGGTTGGTTGTTTTGTTTTATGGTATATCAACCTCGGCGGGTCATTTATTGCCAACTAAATTTTTATTTATTTATTGCTGGTAATACCTTTCAACAATTTATTGTTTTTTTAGATAAGTTTTGTGTCAATTAATACATTTTTCTTTTCGAGTATCAAGATTCATTGAGATTTGTTTTTAAGTCCGCAAGTCCTACCCTTGTTATTTAACCCATAAATGGAGGGAAGGGGCGGATTAATACCTTTCCCAAGGGTACCAGTGCTTAAGTGCATGCAGAGTATTCAACTGGAATTCGAACTTGGCTCACCGATTTCTCTTTCTAAGCCGATATCCACTGCACCACAACACATATCCGTCACGAAACGCTTACAGCACCTGTTATTCCCAAGCGGTCACCCATCTAAATACTGACCAGGCTCAACGT
Source organism: Ascarosepion bandense (assembly GCA_037127315.1). Taxonomy (NCBI): domain Eukaryota; kingdom Metazoa; phylum Mollusca; class Cephalopoda; order Sepiida; family Sepiidae; genus Ascarosepion; species Ascarosepion bandense. Next base: position 1,227,281 of record JBBBDQ010001969.1, read on the forward strand.
TGCTTAACTTCGGTGATCGAGCAAGAACCGGTGTATTCAACGTGATAGGCCGTAAACCCTAGCTGTTATGTAATAAGAGTCCTAGTATATAACAGGGAATTATGGGCAGTTTGCTCACAGAAGAAGAGACTTGAGGCAACAAATGTCGTTCAACAGAAGGATGCTTAGAAAACCATGGACTGGCGATGTGAGCAACGACGAAATTTCAAATAAAAGGGAAACAAATGGAACAGGGCCAGGAGGTCTTTCCCTTCTGAGTCCATCCTGCACATATATAAATCTACCATCCGCCCGTGTATTGAATACTGCTGCTACATCTGGTCGTATGCCCCTGCTATTCACCTCGAGGTTCTTGACAAAATCTAACGGAGAATCTGTAATGTGATCGATACCGACTTGACAGCTCGGCTGCAGTCACGTTCTCACTGGTGTAATGTGGCTTCCTTGTGTCTCTTCTACAAATACTTTCACGGCTTCTGCTTCAATGAACTTAGCTCACTGGTGGCTCCTATGTATGAATTTAATCTAGCGACTAGACTACCAACTAGGTCCCACCCTTTTACAGTGAAACCAATAAAATGTAACCGCAACTTCTACTCTACAGCTTCTTTTCTCACACTTCCCGCCTGTGGAATTCCCTTCCATCTACTTGCTTCCCCGAAAGGCTACAATCTCCAAGAATTTAAATGTAAGGTCAATAGTCATCTCCTATCTCACTGACTCGCATTCTTTCTATCATGATTTTTCTCCGTCCACTCCACTCTCATCACACCAGTATTCTCTTACCTTCCTGACACCCCCTATAACCTGTCTCTCCTTCTTATCACTTTCCTCGTATGTAACCCCCTGCACACCAGTGGCAGTAAAACTACCTTGCTTGGGGTGAAATGATTAAAAAAACAAACTTATATTTCCCATTAGACAGTTGAACATTCTAGGGCGCATAATGAGGAGAGAGGGCTTGGGAAATTTGATACTCACAGGAAATATTGAAAGTAAAAGGAGCAGAAAATTATAACAAGTCATTATCTCCTACTTCTAAAAGGGACAGCGTACACAGAAGATGATGTGACGTTGCAGAAGTATTACAGTAACCTCAATTTGTTAATTGGGGTGTTATGTATTTAAATTAAGAAGCAGTGTGATTTTTTATTGACTCAGATCTTGACAGTGGTTGCTCAGTAAATATTTTAAAAAAATAATACGAAAAATAATATTCAAACCTTTCGCATTCTTCCAAGGTTAAAAAATTATTCAAGTTGCCGTTACACCCTTTATAGATGAACTCTTCACACATGCCAGTCGTAGTGTTGAAATAATATCTCTGCAAAGATAGCGGACAATTACCTTGCTTCAACGGTAAGGTACACTCATAAGTTTGACGAAAAGGGGTCTCGATACAGGCTTGTTGACATGCTTCCTCTGTTTTAAAATTGTTATTGTTGCCTTTACAGCCCCGATAGGTGAATTTCTCGCAGTAACCAACTTGAGAATTGTAGTAATATCTTGGTGTATTCTCCTGACACATTCCTTCATCTTTGGGTTGAAAACAATCTACAAAAAGGATCGAATCAACATTAGTGCATGAAAGATAAGACCGAGGAAAGACGGCTTCGAAAGTTGGCTTCGAATAAATAAACCCGTAGACTTCCGTTAAAATAACTTATGAAGTAATAATATCACTTCAACTCAGATACGACAATATGATAACCGGAAACCCAACCGGCTAAAATCTTCAATGTACTTTGTCCCTTCAGGACGTAGGTAATTATGGACTTCCACATCTTCATATTCTAGTAGCTCTTAGCACGCTTTCTCCTGTTACCCCACCCCAATTTTTTTTTTTTTTTTGCCATTCACTTGCTCAAGCCCTTCAAGTGTGTTAAGCGTTGCTTTCCCCTGTCTCTCTTTGCCTCTATCCGGCTTGTGAATACCAAATTCTCCAACCCTACTTCCACACTACATGTCCCAGAAACTTTAGCTGTATATGAAGTTTCTGATACTTACGACGAAATCGACAAAAGTAAATATTTTAGTTTGATCCATGCATAAATATTTATTTTTGTGTTTACTCCAGGAGAATAAAATCAACTCGTTTCTATTGTCCTTATCTTTGTTGTTGTCATCACAACATTTCGGCCGTTGTGCCATCCTACCTTCGTCAGGTATATGTCGATCAGGACCGCTCTACCACAAAGGATTTACACGTCAGATTTTACGGTTTTCTCTTAGCAGACGCAGTTTCGAATTCTGCCGGAAGTCGCATATTTTCTGAACAAGATTTCTCGATTATTCAAACCGGTAGATATAAATCAATATACTGTTTAAAAATAAAATAAAATAAAATAAAAAACAGAACATCTACTAAAATACAAGTATCCATTAAAAATAATGTTTAAACAAATAAATTAAAAATGTCGGAGTTAATCCATTTTTCGTAAAATTTCGTATATATACACATTTGTTTAAACATTTGTTTTAATGAATACTCATGTTTGAATAGATACTTTTTATATTAATTAAACAGTATATTTATTTATATCTACTGGCTTAAAAAATAGAGAAATTTGTTAGGAAAATATATGTCCTCTGGCAAGGTTCAAACCTGCGTTCCCGAGGCGTAACCGTCAACTGATTGACGTGTGTCATACCGCTCAACCATGTGGGACTTACAGTCAAAGTCCGAAATAATGCCTTTAAGCACACATTTTCTTGGATTTTTGAAGAATGCATATCCTAATGCAAACAAATGTAAACAAAGACAACATTCGTCATCCAACAGGATTCGAACCTAGGTGAAAGCCGTCAGTATTTCTTGATCATTCAGGTCTGTAGATATAAGTAAATATACTGTTTAATTATTTAAAAAATACAAAGTATACGAGTAGCCATTAAGAATAATATTTAAACAAATAAATTTAAAATATGTTGAAGTTAATCCATTTTTCGTAAAATTTCGTATATATATATATTTTTGTTTAAACATTGATTTTAATGGATACTCATGTTTGAATAGATAAATTTTTAATAATTAAACAGTATATTTATTTATATCTACTGACCTGAAGAAATTATATATCTTATTAGGAAAATATGCGTCCTCCAGCAGGATTCGAACGTCTGTTTCCTAGTGGAAACTGTCAATTGATCTGTTGTGTCTTAGACCGCTCGACCACAAAGGGTTTACAGTTAGGCAAAGCTCGAATTTAGCCTTTAAGCACACAATTTTCTGATTTTTCGTAATATTCATATCTGCTCTGTTTTTATACATTTTTGTATCCTAATGTAAACAAAGACAGTTTATTTTACAAAATTTTTCTAACAAGATTTCTCAATTATTCAAGTTGGCAGATATAAATAAATTTACTGTTTAACTATAAAAAGCAGAACATCTACTCAAATACAAGTATGCATTAAAAATAATGTTTAAACAAATAAATTAAATATATGTTGGAGTTAATCCATTTCAGAACGGATTTCTTAAATTTCGTAAATATAAATAGTCATCCACATACAGGCCTGTTTCGCTGTATCACAGCCTAACAGTACGGCTAACATCTGATTGCGTCCAACCGTGGTTGAAAGCTGACCGATTTGACATCAATCAGGTGTTCTACCCTCAACCTATCAGCGCACGGCAAGGAAAACATGAATTTAACGTGTTATATAGATAATATAAACAAACACCAGTAGACAAATGTGTTTAAATAATTGCTAAAAAAAAAGAAACATGTGTAACTGGCAGGAAGTAGCTACTGTTTTTTAAAATTCATCATTTGAATATTCTTGACGAGTAAGAATATCATAGAGTTGTCCTCACGAACTTCGAAGTAGACATGAATCTGCTCAGTTAAAGAGACAAAATTTGTACTTATCAACGCTTTATCTCCACCTCGATATCAAGCATTTTACTATAATTAACCTGCTTGCTAAAATATATTTTATCACTGAAACCACTGAAAAAGCAACAAACATGGCGTTAAACATTATCACAATTTAACCATTTACATATATATATATATATATATATATATATATATATATATATATATATATATATATCGAAATTATTTGTTTGAACATTATTTTTAGTCGATACTCGTACTTGAGTGAATATTCTGTTTTTAATCAAAGAACTATATTTCTATATTTATTTCTACGAGCCTGATTCAGCAAGTTAAGTGTCATACGTTTAAAAAAGGTTGGGCGATCATGTCTCGAAAGAGACATGACTGGCTGAGTAGAAGATTATCCCGCAGTAGGCTGTCATTGCTTTCTGCGGTAGACTGGTTGCCAGCCAAGGCTATAGAACCCAAACTGTCCTGTTATTTAACCCATAACTGGAAGGAATAGACGGATTAATACCTTTCCCAAGGGTATTTGCGCGTAAGTGAATGCAATGAATTCAACTGGAATTCGAATTCGGCTCTCTGATTTCTCGTTCCGATCCGATAGCCACTGCACCACAACACACATCCGCCTGATTATTTACGATAAATTTTGTACATTATATGCGTTATTCGGCAGGATTCGAACTTGAGCCCTAATCAACATAGGGAAAGCCACCAATTGATACAATTGTTTTCTTATATATAATTTCAAAATATTATTATTAGAGATTGATTGATTTGTTGTTACGGTTTATCAAACATTTGTGAGTTATTCAAAGCCGAATTTTACTCTGGATTATAAGAAAATTGTGCTTTGTTGGAATTCAGATTTTTGTTGTATCATTGCTGACTCGTCATTTAAACTTTGTCGATAGAAATTACCGAAAATGAACTCCATGACCTCCTCGAGAAGGTAGTAAAGGAAAACTGGAAGAAAGGACTAAGGATCGATTGCAACGAGACAGAATGAATGGTTGTTAGAAAAATGTACAACCCAATAAGCAAATTACAAGTTGGAGATACTAAAATCAAATAAACTGGGGTCAAAACACTATGAAAGTATAAAAATACACTTTTATAGAAATATATACATTAAAAAAAGATTTTATAAAATATATATATATATTTTTTAAAAGAAAAATATTACCAACAATATATTTTTGAAGAAAAATTATTCTCGGCAAAATATTTTTTAATACAAAACGAGAAAACATTTTCAGTTTTCTAAACTAAAAAAGAATAAAAACAAAAAACTTTTTCATTAAAATCTGACTAAATCAACCTTCTCACTATAACCAAAAATTTAAAAAAAAACCCTTAAAACCCCACCTTTATGGCATTAAATAACCCACAGGGATTGATATGCCGTTAATCAAAACTCAAGCTCAAAATCTATACGTCAGTGAATGCTAGGCAATATTCTCACAGACGAAAGAGAGACTCGAAGCAACAGAATTGCAGTTCTACAGAAATATGGTAAGGGTACCATAGACCGAACATGTGAGCAACGACGAGGTTTTGTAGAGAGTGGAAACCAAAAGGAAACTTATACTTAATATCAGAAAAAAACGGTTGAAATTTCTGGGACACAAAGCGAGGAAGGAGAGCTTAAAAAATCTGGAGTCCACAGGGCAGATAGAGAAGAAGGGTGGGGGAAACAGCACGTGACATATTTGATAGAATTAAACAAATGGATGATAGAGCTGTGTTTGGGAGAAATAACAAGACAAAATATATTAAGAGCTACAAGGAACAGGAAGATGTGGAGGGCTATGATCGCCTATATTCTGAAGAAAGAAGATATTCCTCGTAATCGAAATTCTGACTTATAATGCAGCTTTAAATAAATGAGAATTTGAACTAAAAGACATGTGGTTCTACAGAAGGATTCTGAGGATACCTTGGACCAAACATGTGGGGAACGATGGAGTTCTGGTGACAATGGCAAAAAGAAGGTTCATTACCTACTGTTCATGCATTTACTTTTATAAAGAGTGCTCGATACAACGTAGAGCATTATATTGTAATGAGAAGCGCACGTAGCAGCTTCGAAACGCGAAAATGTTTGTGTAGTGATACTATGAATTTATAAGCCATTGTAACAACCATTACAATATATATATATATATATGTCACACCTCATTTATATCCGTGTAGACACACACTTACTACTATTTGCTTGTGGTGGTATTCACTTTCGGAGGGTTGAGCCGTCTTCTTTCCTAGAAGAATTATCATGGAGTTTCCTTAGCATCCACAAGCGGTTACCAACCACATATGAGACGAAGATTTTCTCGCGGTGAGTTGTCAATTTTACTGCGGTAGACAGGTTGCCAATAAATGCTTAACACCCCACTATTTACTCATACCCTAAGTTATTTCACGTAAGTGAATGTAAAGAATTCGACTGGAATTCGAACACGGCTCTCCAATCCCTCAATCTAAGCCGCTATCTATTACTCCACTGTGTAGATACACACACATACTCATGATCATATAATGTGTATATTAAAACCAGTTATCTTCGGTCAGTTCACTGTGAAACCAATAAATTGTAAACGCAAATTCTACTCCATCAGTTTCTTTTCTCGCACTTCCCGCCTGTGGAATTCTGCATACTTGCTTTCCTGATAGTTACAATCTTCAAGAATTTAAATGTAAAGTCAATAGTCATCTCCTGTCTCAATAACGTACATCCTCTCTCTCATGCTTTTCTACATCCACCCAACGCTCAATAGCACTCTCTTCCCTCACCTACTCTCTTCCTGACACCCCCTGAAACCGCTCACTCTTCATAACATTCCTCCTCGCCCACCCCACTCTCATCAGTAATCTCTTCCCTCTCCTACTCTCTTCCTAACCCCCCCCCCCCCTGCAACCTCTCACTCCTCATAACATTCCTCCTATGTAACCACCTGCACAACAGTGGCAGTAAAATGCCTTGCTTGGGGCGACACGATTATAAAGAAAAAAAAGTTCGATAAATGTCATAAATCTCCTCAAAGATGAAAAGTAGACTGGAAAAAAACAGAAATGTGGCTCTACAGAAAGATGCTGAGGATGGACCGAACAATCGAGCAACAACAATGTTTTGGAGGGAATAGGTGCAAAAAGGAGACCTACTTAACATCGGATTCGCGTTGTGGTGCAGTGAACATCGGCTCGGGAAAAGAAATCGGGAAACCGAGTTCGAATTCCAGCTGATTTCATTTCATTCACTTACGTGCAAATACCATTGGGAAAGTTATTAATCCGTCCCTTTCCTCCAGTTATGTGTTAAATACAGGATTGGGTTCTTTAGCCTTGGTCGGCAATCAGTCTATCGCAAAAAGCAATGACAACCTACTGCGGGATAATCGTCTGCCCAGTCAGTCATCTCTTTCAAGACATGATCGCCCAAGCGTGTATCACGCATGGTAATTAGCTGATACTTAACATCAGGAGGAGGAAGTTGAAAGTTCTATTGTACGTAATGCGGAAGAAGGGCTTAGAAAATCTGATACTCACTGGGCAGATTGTGGGAAATAGGGACTAACGAAAGCCAAGTTTCTAATATACTTGATGGATGCTAGTCAGGATCTGGGAGAAAAAACCAAAATGATATTCAGTGCTACAAGGGGCAGAAAGATGTGGAGGGCAATGATCGTCTAAATCCTGAAGGAACACGGCACATAAAAGATGAAGATATCCACGTGCCGAAACATAATCTACTGGAAAATGTTGTGAACTGTTGATACAACTCAATATGAATAAAGATTCTTAATTTCTTTCAGATGTCGAGTAAAACTTATTGATTCTCTAAAGTTTGAGAGTACTGGATTTTTATGTGATGCCAGTTCTTCAATATGGCAGTGAATGCTGGACAATATCATCGAAGATGAAGGAAAAAATTGAAGCAATTAAAATGTGATTCTACAGAAAGATGCTGCGAATATGATGGATCAAGCATGTGAGCAATGATGAGGTTTTGGGAAGGATGGAAACGAAAAAGAAATTAATACTGAGCATCAGAAAGGGACAGCTAAAGTTCCTGGGACATGCAATGAGGAAGGAGGGCTTGGAGAACCTGATACTAAAAGGCCAGATAAATGAAAAAAGAGACAGAGGAAAGCAGCGGAGAGCATATTTGAAGGACCAGATTAGGTAGATGAGGGAACGAGGGTTGCATGTTGTAACAGGAGAAGGCATGCTAAGAGCCACCAAGGATAGGGAGATGTGAAAAGTCATGATCGCCTACGTCATGAAAGGACAGGTCACATAGAAGAAGAAAGTTTATGTCACTAAAACGATACATACATTCCTTGATTAACGTCATGGTGGGCATCAGCAAAAGCATCGGCAAATTCATGGTCTCTGGAAAAAAATAATAAAATAATGAATCAAGGTTTCCTTTAAGTGAAGATCACTTTCGATAAACTACATGTTGCAGCAATCTCTCTAATTGGGAAAATTCGAGGTTTTCAGAACTCTGTAACCATTTCATAATCACTTTTGTTTCTAGGTCCACCCTGACCCGAAGTAATAACAGCTGTTAGTGCTCCGGCTATGGACAATTTTTTTTATCATCATATCGCCTCAAACAAAGCGTTTTACTGCTACTGTTTTGCAGGGGGTTACATAGGAGGAAAATTATGAGAAAGAGTGACAGGTTATAGGGAATGTCAGGAAGTGGGTAAGAGAAGAATGAGAGTGGAGTGGATGGAGAAACGAGCATGAGAGAGTTAGTGACTCTTTTTATAATTATATCGCCCGAAGCAAAGCATTTTACTGCCACTATTTTGCAGGGGTTTACATCGTAGGAAAGTTATGAGAAAGAGTGACTGGTTATAGGGTGTGTCAGGAAGTGGGTAAGAAAAGGATGAGAATATTGATAAGAGTTGAGTGGATGGAGAAAGGAGCATGAGAGAGAGAGAGAGAGAGAGAGAGAATGCAGATTGGTGAGATAGCAAATGACAATTGATTTTACATTTAAATTCTTAGAGATTGTAGATATCGAGGAAGCAAGTAAACGGAAGGAAATTCCACAGGCGGGAAGTGCGAGAAAATAATCTGTTAGAGTAGAATTTGAGTTTACATTTTATTAGTTTCACAGTAAAAGGGTGGGACCTAATTGCTAATCTTGTGGCTCGAGGAAATTCATGTATAGGGGTGAGCTAAGTTCATCGGAGCAGAATAGTGAAATATCACTTCTTTTAACATATAGTGTCTGGTTTTCAAAGAATGACAATCTTATACGACTTACTTAAGACTTCAATAATTAAAATACCTAAGGCGTCTGTTTCTATGTGCCGTGTTCTTACAGAACGTAGGCGATCATGGCCCTCCATATCTCCTTATTCATAGTGACTCTTAGCACGCTTTCTCCAGTTACCGCACTTAAACCCTGCTCCACCATCCACTTGCTAAAGCCCGTCAAGTATTTAACGCGCTGCTTTAACCTGTCTCTCTTTTCCTCTATCTAACCTGTGAGTATCAGATTGTCCCAAAAACTTTACCTGTCTTTTTCTGATATTAAGTATTAATTTCCTTTTCGTTTTCATCCTCTCCAAAACATTGCTCACATGTTCGGTCTATGCTATCCTCAGTATCCTTCTGTAGAACCACATCTCCGTTACTTCAAGTCTCTTCTTCATATTTGATGAGATCGTACAGCATTTACTACCATAATGAAAAACAGACATCACATAACAATCCAGCACTCTCTTCTTTATTTTTAGCGAAATTTTCCTGTCTCTCATTGCTCTACTCAGCTTCTGAAAGGCAACGTTGGCCAAACCAAGAATATTTTGCATGAATTAATGAGAGTGAAATAGTGCAAACACAAACTAGGAGAGATTGATTGATTTGTAATGAAAAATATCTATGCAAATCTAAACTTATTTATAAATGGAACTTTGTCTCTCTGTGTGTATGTGTGTGTGCCTGTGTGTGTGTCCGTTACCTATAGACCCCGAAACGGCTGAACTGATTTTCTTTAAAATTTACACAGTTGTACTATAAACGTCTGCCAGTGTTCTTATCTAGGTTTTGTGTCGAGGTACCTCCGAAAATAAAATAATGGTCGGATTTTGATGAAAGTTTCAGGACTTGTTCATATTTGACTGAAATCAGTTTCGAAATGATTATATTTAGAAAATATTGGTGAAAATATTTCTTTTTTACATATGTAACCCCCCACCACCACCAATTAATTTCCAGAAATGTCGAAAAATGCGACTAGGTCTCAACATATAGAAAATTTTAATTAAATTCAGGAGTCATTGGGGAATGCTAATCAACTGTCTTTTTTTTCTTCAAAACAGACTCATTTTTGAAAATCTGCTCCGAATTGTGAAAAAAGAAATGCAATAAAACTATGCCATTTTTTATTTGGATAAAATTTTAATTACTTTTATAAACATTTTTTTTCTTTCTTTTTTTAATCATATCACCCCAAGCAAAGCGGTGACGCCACTGATGCGCATGGGGCTACTTAAGAGTAGAATGATTGGAAAAAAGAAAGCCGGGAACCACATCCTAAACAGGAAACAAGGGATGAGCCTCTTCACCTGTTCAATAGACGTGAGTGGAGTGTGAACTGGGCGATAGTTAAGTCTATCTACTCCAATTGAAAAAAAAGAAAAAAGGAGTGAAAAGATTGGAAAAGAGAAAGCCGAAAACCACATCCTAAACAGGAAACAAGGTATGAGCCTCTTCACTTGTTCAATAGACGTGGGTGGAGTGTGAACCGGGAAATTAAAATGATGACATAGTCTGAATAGAAACAAAAATGTCCATAAATAATGAATTTTTACAAAAATTGTTTTCATTTTTATTATTTTTTTATTAAATAATTTCTAAAATTTCGGGGAGCCGAGTTCGAATTCCAGCTGAATCCATTGTATTCACTTACGCGCAAATACCCTTGGGAAATGTATTAATCCGTCTCTTCCTTCCAGTTATGGGTTAAATAGCAGGACAGATTGGGTTCTATAGCCTTGGCTAGCAACCAGTCTACCGCAGAAAGCAATGGCAAACTACTGCGTGATAATCTTCTGCCCAGTCAGTCATGTCTCTTTCGAGACATGATCGCCAGAGCGTGTATCACGTATGGCACTTAACTGACTGACTGAATTTCTAAAAGTTTCAAAAATTTTAAAATTTTTTTTTTCATAGGTCTCTCACATTTTTTTAAATTAATGTGTGACGAATATATTTACTAATCGAAAAATCTGAAAGCTTAGTATAAAAAAGGGTGCGTATTTTTTGTTAAATAATTAAAATATTTTAATTTTCTGCATGTTGATTACCCGTATTTTGTTTGTACGGGTGGCCGTACGCGATCTTTATCACTAAAAGGTCACGTGATTCAAGGGTTGTCCTCTCTTACATTAAAATAAATAAGTCCGGATATAAACCTTTTTATACCAAATTCTTCTTCCATACTTTTGGCCAGCTACTGTAAATCATCAATAACGCCTCTGATAAAGTGTTCACAGCTGTGATAACAAGGCTACTGTAATTGAAAAACGTTCTTTTGAAAAATTTCAGGCAAAGCAAGGGTGGGGATAGAATATCCTATCCACCCTCTAATTACATTATGGAATCTTCCAACTCTGTGCATTTAGCCAACCAGGGCTCGAGATTGTTACCCAAGCAATTTCATTGGCTAAGGTCTGGTTTGGCGCGTAAAAAGGGACGCTCAAATTCTGAGTCAACCGGCCCTTTCTAACAACTATATAAAGAGCATATTTTGCCCTTTTTCTTCAGTGATTTTTCTGCCACCAGAATTCACGTCACTCAAGCCCTTGATTCTTTCAAGCCGCACCATTACTTTCGCGCTTTTCCTCACCCACTTTTCACTATAAATTTCTATCAGGCTTTTGGATTCTGGAATCACCCATTCACTTAATTCATACACAATTTCACTTGTTGCATACACTATAACCCATACCTTTCCAAATAACTCACACAGTTTTCTTTCAGCGATAGACTCAAATTTCCTAAACCTATGAACATTAATTGAACACAACTTTGTTCTATTTTTTCCTGACACAAAAGTTACGAGACATTGTGGTTTTCACATACAAAGATTCACTGTTCAGACTTTTCATACAAACAAGTTTCATTCCAAACAAATTACATGAATCCTGAACAATGTCTATATATTAATGTGAATTTTGCATCTCATGTTTCTATTTTCGTATAACTAAAGGTATGCATTTTTGTTCTTTGCATACAACTGTTTAATTTGCAAATACTGAACTTTAAATTTGATGCAACACACATATTGATTTAACTACGTATCTTTAACACAATTCTGATACAGTTATCTCTCTTGAACTTTTCTAATTTGTGAAGTTTTTTTTCCTGAATAACTTTTAACTACATGTTTGATCACTTATCAAACACTGTCATCTTCTAACTTCTGATCTTCAGAGTTAATATTTTCCATAATTTTAATATTTGCTATCACCTCAGTTTACTGACTACTAAAAATGCTTGTTATTGAATTATTGATTTATTAAAACTGTTATTGATCAACTCAACAAGTCTTACATATTTGTGTTCATTTTTTATATCTGAGAATTAATCTAAAATTTTGTTTGTGGAAGATTGCTTTGGAGAAACACGCATAACCTTAATCAGTATTTTATATTTAACGAAATCCAATTTGCTCACACGCGCACATATCCACAACACAAGCAATTCTTGTTTCAAAGGAACTTCAGGTAAGTTTAAATTCGGTAATTTAAATAAAATAATGTGTCAGCGAGATGTATTATATTTTTGTAAGATTTTTTTAAAACCGAGAATTGACTACTGTTTACAATCGATGAAAAATGAAAAATGGCGAAAAGTCTGAAATTTAATTTAATTTTTTTAAACCTAAAATTTTTTGATTCCGATCAATATAATTTCGGTTTGAAATACACCAGGTTATTTTGCTTACCGTAATTAGTAAATTTAATCTCTTAATGTTTCAATTAAAGCTAAAATAATAGCTACAAGAAAACTTTTTTTATTTTTAAAAATTCAATTTAAATTGAGGTATCGACAATTTAGAGAGTTAGAAAATTATATGGCATCCGAAAGTGTCATCGCACATGGAACGAGAACAATCTACCCCAGTAATCGAAATAAAAGGTTCGGTTAAAAATTCCTAGTACCTGAAGAAGGCCGGAGCTACCATATCCGAAACGTCGTAAATATAGTAATAATAATGAGGTCAACAGTCTGAACAATGCAAATAGTGTAAGAGTGTTTGTTATCTAAACTTATTTATAAATGGAACTTTGTCTGTGTGTGTGTGTGTATGTGTGTCTGTTACCTATAGACTCCGAAACAGCTGAACCGATTTTCTTGAAAATTTACAAGTTGTACTATAAGCGTCTGCGAGTGTTCTTAGCTAGGTTTTGTATCGAGGTACCTCCGATAAATATCGAAAATCGATAATCGAAAAAATCGGGTTATAGAAGGAGTGGTCCGATTTTAATCAAATTTGATACACTCATAGACAAAGACATAAGAAATGATATTCAGAAGTTTCAAGGTTGCAGTTCTTACAATAGTGCAGAAAATCGATGATATATATATATATATATATATATATATAATAAAAGGCAAGATGTGTGTGTGTCTGTTTATCTGTCTGTATGTCCTTTATACAAATCCGCAATTTTTATCCGATTCTCACCAAACTTCACACAAATATTCTTTAGGCTAAGTCTGAGTTCCAGGACCATGGATTAGTTTTAAAGCCTTCATTGCACCCGAGCAACGCCTGGCTATACTGCTAGCGAAAATATATATTCATAAAACATACATTCACACAAAACTCATACACACTTTTAATTGCCAAGTTGTAAAATTGTGAAAGGATTGTTGTAAATTTTCTTTCAATTATTGGAAAATTATTTACCATATTAATTAGGATTATGGCTAATTACGAACGTTGCTATAACTAACAGTTGAAAGAGAGAATAGGCTTAGGTAGTAGTACTAAACCAAAACGAACTATCCATTAAATTGACGATTAGTCTAGTTTTTGTAGCTTGTAAGTAATTATTACTAATAATAGCTTCGCTGTATGACTAAATTAATTGCATCAGTTTTATTTATAAGCCCTCGAATTACGTGTCCTTTACTCGAAACGATTAATTCGTTACGCAGGAAAATTTATGCCACTGTGTTCACTTTTGCTATTGATCTCAAAAGCCGATTATCGTCGGCAATTAGATTTGCCTTCAGTTCTGTCCTTTGTTATTTTTCTGTGATAATAAAGTCTTTTATTGTGATAAAAAGTTCCTTTTTAAGATACACGCTGTCCTCTTAAGAGAATTTTGTTTAGATTCTCATCTGTTCAATTTCAATCTACGAACACAGAAATATATAGATATTTAAAGGAAATAAATTAAATAAATTAAATTAATTGTTTTAATTGATACTCAGGATTGTGTAGCTGACCGGCTTTTTAAGCCGTATATATATATATATATATTTACTCAATTCTTCCTATACTTCGTCTTTTCTCCCTCTTTCTGTGTTATATACCGCCTTCGTATTATGACAAACAACGTGGCAAAAGTATATATAAAAATATAATTTTATCTTTTTATTCCTTATCGGTGACGTTAGTGTGGAGCAGGAGGACAGCTGGAGAGAGTTGTGCACACGAAGAAGTCGTCGGGAGTCGGAAACCAGTCTTCTTTGTCTTTTCAGCCAAAAATTCTTGATTTTACATAGACTTAAACCTCATTTTTGCTTTTTCTGGTTGTCGCTTTGTTGACGTCATCTATGGTCGGATATATCTTATGCTTTGTTTATTTTTATCTACGGAGATTTTTTTGGAATGAAATGATTTTTTAAAAAAAACAATATTCAATTGCCTTATTTTTTAGTTTTTAATTTTTTTTTTTTTTTGATAAGAGAATACTCATCTCTCTTTTGAACCTTGCAAATCCATATCTACTAACTTTATTTCCTTATCCGAAATGCAATTTTCAAGTAATGCATTAAATAATTAATACAATTTATTTATAATCCGAACCTATTTTTATTAAGATAAATATTATATTTAATGAATGCACATGTTTGAGTAGAAAATGGAAACAAAAAGCAAACTTATAATTAATATCAAAAAGAGGCAGTTGTGGACACGTAATGAGGAAAGAGGGTATGGAATATCTGATACTCACAGGACAGACTGAGGGAAAAAGGAATAGAGGAAAGCAGTGCGTAAGGTACTTCATGAGCTTGAACAAATACATTGAGGACAGGGTTTGGGAGAAATAACAAAAACACAAAGCTTGTTAGGAGCTACAAGGGACAGGTTATTGGTTCTGACCTGGCATCTTGGCTTTCTGAACACCATAACATGGCTTTCTTGTTGATTTTTTTTTTTGTTCTGATGCGCTTTCTTCTATTGTAACCAGAATTTATGAATTTTAAGTTTTAGTACTAAATTAGCGTCAAGGTCTCGTCATTTTGCAGTTGAAATGGTTAGATGTAACCGTAAGTTCTATGCTAACAGTTTCTTCTATCACACTTCTCAAACTCTCTTCCGGTTTCCTGCTTCCTTGGTGAAGTCTCATCATTTTACAATTAAAATGGCTAGATGTAACCGTAAGTTCTATGCTAACAGTTTCTTCTAGCATACTCCTTGCTTGTAGAACCCACTTCTAGCTTCTTGCTTCCCAATCAACTTAAATCTTCAAAAATGCAAATGCAATATCAACCGTTATCTTCATTCTTATTAATTCAACTATAAAATGACGAAACCTTGGCTCTAATCTAGTACTGAAACTTAACATTCATAAACTTCAGGTACAGTAGAGGAAAGTGCATCAGAACAAAGTGTTCATAGAAAAGGCACAGGGAAGCTATATTACGGCGATGAAAAAACCAAGATGCCAGGTCAGGGCCAATAACATTGTAGATTCTTCTTTCATTTTCTCCTGAACCTCTTTTCTTGTTCTCTCGCCTTAATAGTGTTTTTCTTATATTCTCTAACGCTCAGTAACTCCTTGCGTCTTAGTGGCTTTATTTCTTTGCATTGGGTGAAATTATTAAAAAATAGTTAATTGCCTCTAAAGGGTTTGCTGACTGCTGGTATATTGGCTCATTCAGACTGACGTAAGATTATCTGTATCTTAAAAATATAATCTTAACAATATTGAAGGGCTGATTTTATTTTTTATAAAAGCACTCTTTTCAATCCTTAAAGAATAATCCGTTTTGTTTTCTAGATTTTTGTGATTAGATGGCGGGGGGGATTCTATCAATAATAATTATTTTGCTATGGATATTTCTGCCACATCTGGTATGGTGCTCAAGCTAAATATTAAAGAGGTTCTGGAGAAAATGAAAGAAGAATCTACAATGTTATTGGCCCTGACCTGGCATCTTGGTTTCTCATCGCCGTAATATAGCTTCCCTGTGCCTTTTCTATAAACACTTTGTTCTGATGCACTTTCCTCTACTGTACCTGAAGTTTATGAATGTTAAGTTTCAGTACTAGATTAGAGCCAAGGTTTCGTCATTTTATAGTTTAAATGGCTAGACGTAACTGCAAATTATATGCTAATATTTTATTCTGGAGAACGTAATGAGTAAGGACGGTTTGGAGAATCTGATACTCATAGGACAAATCGAGGAAAAAGAACAGGTGAAAGCAGCGCTTGACATACTTGAAGAGCTTGAGTAAATAGATAGTAGAACAGAATTTGGGTGAAATAAAAAAATATTATGAGTTACAAGGTACAGAAAGATTTGGAGGGATACTATCGCCTACGTCCTGAAAGGACACGACACCCATACTGGAAGAAAAGAATTCAACGCCTATCTGGACATTCAAAAGTTTTAATAAAGAAACAAATAGACAGCGTCTTACGTGACTGATAGCATAGAAGCTGGGGTATGAATAATTTGATGCACTGACTTTAAAAGAGATCAGCTAGACTTTAAAAAATATCTTTGTGATGCTATAACCTTTCAGGACATTGATAGATAATTTTAACAACGTATTTAGATGATTTAGAAATGCCTAGACGTATTAGAATCAAAATTCATATCTATCTTACATATTTTAAGTTTATTATTCGTCCATGCTTGAATATTGCTGCCACATATGGTTCAGTGCTCCCGTTATATATTTAGAGATACTTGATGAAATCCAAAAAAGAATCTGCAATGTTACTAGTCTCAATCTGGCATATCGGCATCAATCATTTTTTTTTACCGCCCTAACGTAGCTTCCCTGGGCCTTTTCTATAAATACTTTCATGATAATTGTTCTGATGAAATTTCCACTTTAGTATCTAGATTTTATGGATTTAAGCGCAGTATCAAATAGGATGTGCGTTGTAGTGCAGTGAATATCGACACGGAACGACAAATCGGAATGCCGAGTTCGAATCTCAGTTGAATTCCTTGCATTTACTTATGCACAAATACCCTTAGGAAAGGTATTAATCCATCTCTTCCCTCCAGTTATGGGTTAAATAATAGGACAGATTGGGTTCTGAAGCCTTGGCTGGCAACCAGTCGACCGCAGAAAAGATGGCAACCTACTGCGGGATAATATTCTGCCCAGTCAGTCATGTCTCTTTTGAGACATGATCACCCAAGCGTGTATCACGTATGGCATTTAACTGACTGACTGATCAGATTATCAGATTTATAGATGAAATAGCTAGGTACAACCGTATGTTCTACGCTAACAGTTTCTTTACTCGCACTTCCCACCTGTAGAATTCTTTTTCGGCTTCTTACTTTCCGCAAACTTGGATCTTCAAAGCTTTAAATGCAATTTTGAATCGCCATCTACTTTTTTTATTCCTCTTGTTTTACTGTTCCCGTTCATTAATAACGCTTTTCTTTTTCTTATTCTTTCGCACTCAGTAACTCCTTTGTGTCTTAGTGACTTTATTGCCTTGCTTGGATAAAAGGATTAAAATGAAAAAATATCTTCTTCTTCTTCTTCTTCTTCTTCTTCTTCTTCTTCTTCTTCTATGTGCTCTGTCTTTTCAGGACGTAGTTGATCATGGTTTTCCACGTCTCCCTATCTCTGGTGGCTCTTAGTATCCTTTCTCCTGTTACACCTCGCTACCGCAGTTCCGTTATCCACCTGATCAGGCCTCCGTTGCCTTACTCTGTCTCTTTTTTCTTCTATCTGGCCTGTCAGTATCAGGTTCTTCAAGCGCTCTTTCCTCATTGCATGTTCAGGAACTTCAGTTGTCTCTTCCTGATGCTCACTATTAATTTTCTTTTGGTTGCAATTCTTTCCAACACCTCATCATTGCTCGCATGCTCGGGCCATGATATCCGCAGCATCCTTCTGTAGAACCACATTTGCGCTTCTTCATGTTTTTTCCTCATCTTTAATGATATTGTCCAGCATTCACTGCCGTATTGAAGAACTGACATCACATAGCAATCTAGCACTCTCGTCTTTTTTTCTAGTGAAATTTTCCTGTATCTTAGTACTTTACTCAGCTTCTGGAACGCATCCTTCGACATACCAATTCGCCTTCGAATCTCTGGGTCGCACTTTCCATCTCCTATTAGATCACTTCCTAGGTATTTATTTATTTTACTTTCTAGATTCTAGTATCCCACCACCCGTATTTGGCATTTTGTGTTAGACCTTAAAAGATTCCATCTACAGGTTTACTTTTCATTCATTTTCTCTATTAAATTGTTTACTAGACTTTCTTGTAAAATGTCCCACAGACAAATATCAGTATTAACGGTCGGATGTATAAGGAACATGAAAAAGGTCTTTTCCAAAATCACTCCTTTGTGTCTTAGTGGTTGTATAGTGTTGCTTGGATGAAAGAATTAAAATAAAAAAAATAAAAGAAGTGATAAAAAGCGGGATACTGAAATTCGCAGACACATTGAAATAAGAAAATAGTAATATTAACCGTTCCCTTAGAAGGAATCATTCATGGATCGAGCAATCAGTTGCTGCTTTCGTTTGAAATTTATAAAAACATGTCCAACAGCTTTTATCGTCCTTTCCAGTCGTAATAGGGACTTCCTTCCTAACCTTTCGTTTTAAGTAGTGCTGAATGTCAGCATCTTCATTATGCAATTACTTTTTATTATATGTTACATGTGCAACCCATTTTAGCCGTTGCTGCTGTTGACAGTCCTGAAGTGATGCGTTTTTTGTGATCTGGTTCATTGATTGAGATTTTATAACCCGATTCCATAAATTTAGCGGAAGAATTGTTTTCGATGAAGTCAACACTATAGGCGTTCCAATAGGCGTAGTACTAGGCGTTCCTGCCTTAGTCTGTATTTGTGGCTAACACCAGCCAATCATATTACTCTGAGGGCAACCAAGGTGTATGCATATTCATTACATATTCATTACATCCTATATATATATATATCCTATATATATATATAGTCTAACTGACTTAATTTAGTTTCTTTTTTCATGTTTCCATGACTTTTGTTATTAAATATCCCTGCATGATAATAGAAAATGAATATATACCAAGAAAGATGGAATGCTGTAAGAACCGGAATGCTGTAAGAACCGGAATGCAAATTTTCTGTGAATAATCAAGTGATTAAATTACTTTCTAAATATTTTCATTATAGTACATAACTTTCTGTGATGTACGTTGTGGTGCAGCTCGGAATGAAAACTCGGGAAGCCGAGTTCGAATTCCAGTTGAATTCCTTGCATTCACTTACGCGCAAATAACCTTGGGAAAAGTATTAATCGGTCTCTTCTCTCCAGTTATGGGTTAAATAATAGGACTGAATGGGTTCTATAGCCTTGGCTGACAATCAGAAAGTAATGCCAAACCTACTGCGAGATAATCTTCTGCCCAGTCAGTCATGTCTCTTTAGAGACATGATCGCCCAAGCATGTATCACATATGGTACTTAACTGACTGAATAACATAGCTCTCTCTCTTAACTCTGTGGGTTATTTATAGTCAAAAAGTTGGGATTTTATGGTATTTTTTAAATGTTCGGTTACAGTGTGAAGGTTGATTTACTCAAATTTTGACGAAGAGTTTGCTTTCTATTTTTTTTTTTTTTTTATAAAACTCTAGATGTCTCTGGTTTTGTATCTTTAAATTGCTTGTCTGGTAGTGTTTTGACAGAGTTTGCCTGAAACTGTTACAGTTTAAGAGACTGTGTTTAGCTGTGAGGAGTACATTGCACATTGTGCATATTGGAGTGTCTTCCTTTTTTAGGAGATTTAAGTGTATGATTGCGAAATCTGGAAAGTGTCATCCTTTCTATTTTTTTTTTTTTTTTGTTAATTCGAGTAGCATTTTCTTTTTTCAGTATGAATTATGATCTTTCTTATTACGGCCAGAAACTAATACATTTTTTGTTTTGTGTTATAAAATATTTCTTTTATGTTCAAATGATATTTATTTAAATCCCTTGAGGTTTCTTCTGTGTAGTGTCTGTGGCAATCATTTCCAGTGATAGCGTCAATTTGTTCTTCGACTTTAAGATTATTTTTCTTTCTTTTGTACAGAGTCTTTCATAAATACGTAAAAGCATAAGTAAAATACGTCACTCGCTCGTTCAATCACTTTCTCTCTGTGACAGTATATGACCGGCTAAATCTTACAGAAAACACAACAGCTCAGATTGTTTCTTTTTTTCTTTTTTTTCTGAAGAAACAAACACACAAATAGAAGATAAGAGTGTACTCCTGCCGTCAAGAGTGACGAGAAAATATTTGAGAGGATTACTAAATTTTTATTTTTCACATGTTATACCCCACACAGGAGTTCGGGTTTCAATCCTGGGTTAGGAAGCGACCGGAGTTTAAGCCGTACTGATGAGCTGTAATACAGCGAAACAGGTCTGTCTGCGTATATATATATATATATATATATATATATATAAGAAAAATTAAGGCAGACACGTTATTTCATGGTAAACCGGAAGTATAGAGCTATTTCAGGCGAACCATCATCAGCTTCCGTCTTTATTTTACAAAGGATTTGTAAAATATTTGCTCTCTATATATTTATATACATATATATTTAGAGCTCTCTTAGAGAGTTATCCTACCACTGTATGTACAGGATACCCCTTTGGATTCTTCTATACCTACACTGCTTGCTGATATATATATATATATATATATATATATATATATATATATATATATATACGTGTGTGTGCGTGTGAAATGTAATAAATAGCGTCTACAATTTTACATCAAAGCGATAATGATACAGAGACGATTAGCTTTCGATGTCCTGTGTTTGAAGATGAATAATATCCTCTCTATTATAATAAAGACTGTTATATATATATATTGCGGATGACAATATATATATATATATATATATATATATATATATATATATATATATATTTCCTTAGTGCTCGTAATTATTAGGCCACCCCAGTGTTTTTTCAAAAATGATGGATTTCATACTATGTTTAGTATTTATTGCCAAGTGAATAATTGTAAATGAAAATAGAATGGTTCTTTTGTTATTATTACTTTGAAAATTTTACAAAGTAAGGAAGCAAAGATGAACTCGTGCGAATCACCCTAATTTTTTTTCATTCTTTCATTGATGAAACTGCAATATTATTAAATTACTAAATATTAATACAATTATTTGATGCACATGTTATTGTGCAGTATTAACAAAAAAAAACAAAAGAACCATTCTATTTTCATTTAAAATTATCCACTTGGCAATAAATACTAAAAAATAGTATGAATACTGGGACGGATAATTCTAAATGAAAATGAAATGGTTCTTTTGTTTTTATTACTTTGCAAAATTTTACAAAGCAGCCAGGAAGCCTTTACTTCGGGTCGCCAATAAGAAGAGAGACTAGCATGGAGAAGAGAGCACAAAAACTGGACAACAGGACAGTTCATTTGATGAACATATTGTGCAGTATTAACAAAATATTAGTACATTTCTTGTAAAAAATGGGGTTGCCTAATAATTATGGCCGGTAGTGTATATATATATATATATATATATTCTTCACTACTCAACAACATAAGTGTGACAAAAAGATGAATGAAATGATAATTACCTTTAAAGAGAAAACACGGGGCAAAAGCTTTCATAACTGGTAATAAAGAGAATGAACTGAGACGACGCTGCATCGTTATTGTCTCTCACTCTCTCCATGAGTGCGGCAGGAGGGAAATAAATATATATATATATATATATATATATATAACTGTACATTTATCTTTAAACACGTCTCGAAAAACCCACCGAGTATAAACGCGGAGGGGAAAAAAATGGAAACATGTTTTTTTTTTAGTCACGTGGTTGCGGAGTCAGTCAGTTAAGTGCCATGCGTGATACACGCTTTGGGCGATCATGTCTGGAAAGAGACATGACTGACTGGGCAGAAGATTATCCCGCAGTAGGTTGCCATTGCTTTCTGCGGTAGACTGGTTGCCGACCAAGGCTATAGAACCCAATCCGTCCTGTTATTTAACCCATAACTGGAAGGAAGAGACGGATTAATACCTTTCCCAAGGGTATTTGCGCGTATGTGAATGCAAGGAATTCAACTGGAATTCGAACTCGGTTCCTCGATTTCTCGTTCCGAGCCGATATCCACTGCGCCACAACGCACATCCGGTTGCGGAGTATCTTATATAATACCGCCTTATTTCAGCCTAATTAGCCAACTTACCCTGATGATCCATCGGATGAAACCTAGGTAGGTCCGTTGGCTCTAGGTTAGCTATTTACTCATATATATATATATATAGATAGATATTATTTTTATTAAATTACTTTAATCCAAAACAGAAAAGTAGGAAGGTAAATCCCAAGAACCTGATCCTAATTAATAATAAAAAAAATAATATTAAAAAATGATACAGGAAGAGAACTCAATGTAATTAAAAATACAGAGCCAATATAAATTAAAATAAATTTTCAAAATTCAGAAATGTTCATACAACATTTTTGAATTTTGAAAATTTATTTTAATTTATATATATATATATATATATATATATATATATATATATATATATATATATATAATAAAGAAGATTCTCTTCCTTGCCTTCTCCCTCTCTCTCCATTTTTCTCTATCTCATTCCCTCTATCACTGCTTAAAACTCTCTTTAATTTCTCACACCACTCATATCAGATGAAATTCGTTCCTTGATTTGAGTTTTAACCTTTTTTTCGTAAAGAATTCAATGTACAAAACCTCATTCAATAAATACATTAAAATATACATTTTGGTCAGCCAATGTACATGGTCCTCAAAAGATTCCCAGAGACATAGTATAAGTAGGCAACCCTTCAACACGCAAGATAATGGTATTTTGTTCAATATTCAATCTTTGGTGGTAGGACACATACTTAGGAAAGACAATTTGGAAAATATTATACTCACAGGACAGATTGAAGGCAATTTAGAAGAAATAGTAAAGACAAAATCTACTAAAAGCTACGAAGGAGAAGAAATTGTGGAGCCGTGATCACCTACGCCATTAAGAGACACGGCGCATAAATATAAAGTTAGTAAGACTAGAGTGATCTCTCCAAGGCACACGCTTGGGCGATGATATCTTCTTCTTTTATGTGCCATATCACTTCAGGACGTAGGCGATCATGACCTTCTACATCTCCATGTCCCTGGTGGCTCCTAGCACGCTTTCTGCTGTTGCACCATGCAACCCTCGTTCTGTCATCCACCTGATCAGGCCCTTCAAATATGTTATCGGCTGCTTTCCTCTGTCTTTTTTCCCCTCTATCTGGCCTGTTAGTATCAGGTTCTCCAAGCCCTCCTTTCTCATTGCATGTCCCAGGAACTTTAGTTGTCTCTTCCTGATGCTCAATATTAATTTCCTTTCCAAAATCTCGTTATTGCTCACATGCTCGGTCCATGATATCCGCAGCATCCTTCTGTAGAACCACATTTCAGCTGCTTCAAGTTTTCCATTCATCTTCGGAGATATTGTCCATCATTCACTGCCATATTGAAGAACCGACATCACATAGCAATCCAGTACTCTTCTCTTTGTTTCTAGCGAAATTGTCCTGATTCTTAATACTTTAATGCTACATAAAAGCTTTAATCTGCCTTGACTACATAGCCCTCGCAGTCGTACCAATCTGATCCGAAGAATTACAGGTAATTAATTGCATTTGGGCTATGAAACCTCTTTCGTGACTTCATTTTTGTCTGGATTTACATCCATATATTTTTCTATGTTTTTGATTTGGTCTCAAGGCAGCAGAGGTTTAAAATGTTTTTTTTTTTTTTTTTTTACCCATAGATGGACTGTATTCCTAGGCTGACGAGTTTAACCTGCTGGTTATGAGGCACCAGTAGTCCGCCATCAACTCTTTTCTAGCCTTTAGCTGAAGTTGTCAGGATATTTGTCCGTTTGCTATGCTAACCTTTAGAACATATCTAATTTACATCTATAAACATTACATACGTTACGTTTTTAGAAGCTCCCCAAAATTAACGTTTACTTTTAAAATATATATTACGTTAGATAAACAAAAGCATTAGAAAGCAAAGCAAATTTCAAAGAAATGGCACAATAAATAAACACGAATATCGAAAAGTTTGATAAGTGAAAAACGATAGTAGAAAAAATATAAATCGGGATTTAAGCTTAAAATCTTCTTCTATGTGCTGTGTCCTTTCAGGACGTAGGCGATCATGGTCCTCCACGTCTCCCTATTCCTTGTCGCTCTTAATAACCCTTCTTCTGTTATCCGACTTAATCCCCGCTCCACCAACCATCTGCTCAAGTGCATAAAGTATGTTATGCGTTGCTTTCCATTTTCTCTCTTCCCTTCTAATCGTTCATCAGGTTCTCCAAGCCTTCCTTCCTTATCACATGTCGGAAAAACTTCAATTGTCTTTTCTTCGTGTTAAGTATCAATTTTCCTCTCGTGTCCATCCTCTCCAAAATCTCGTTGTTGCTCACGTATTCCGTCCATAGTATCATTCTCTAGAACCATATTTCAGTTTCTTTTCTTCATCTTTGATTAGATTGTTCGGCATTTGCTGTCATATTGAAGGACAAGCATCACATAGCAATCCAGTACTCATATCTTTGTTTCCAGCAAAATGTTCCTGTTTCGTAATAGTCTACTCAGCTTCCGGAATGCATCTTTGAGTATGCCAATACACCTTAGAATCTCCGTGTCGCAGTTTCCATCCTCTGTTAGAATATTTCGCAGGTATTTAAATTTCTGCACCTGTTTGATTTTAATATCCCTAACTTGTAATTGGCATTTTCGGCTCCGCTTTTTACTAATTACCATTCAGTTTTCTTGTAGTTTATATGTAGTCCTTTCTTTCCGCTTTCTTTAATTATTTCTTGTAGGTGGTTTTGTAGTTTCCGTTCCGTATCTGCTATCAGATTGTATCAGATTGTTCTGTATCTGTTATTCAGATTGCGACCGCCAATAACAAATCCTGGCGGGACTTCTAAAGCTCTCAGAATTGTCTTGCTGTACAGGTTGAGTAGATCTGGTGAGAAGACACATCCTTGTCTTACGCTTCTTTCTATCTTTGCGTATGTGCTGAACTCATTTCCTGTCCGTATGCAGGCACTTTGCTGCCAGTACAGGTTCTCGATTAGTTTAACCCTGGAATACTAACTATCATTTAAAGTTACACCACTACTAACCATGGGTATACCATACTCGATTTTGAAAGTATCATAAAAATATTAAATATAAATCTTTATTTGAAATATTTTACATGCAAGCACTTCATAGTTTATACTTTGAGTTAAGATAAATAGGAACTGAAAAACATTATTTAAGTAAGAAAATCAGGTACTGAAAATTGGATTAAATTGTAATTTTAATGTCGTCATTTGCTGGGTACTATATACCCATGGTTAGCGTTACTCGGGTTAAGGACTTTTCTGAATATGTGAAGG
This sequence comes from Ascarosepion bandense, assembly GCA_037127315.1. Classification (NCBI taxonomy): domain Eukaryota; kingdom Metazoa; phylum Mollusca; class Cephalopoda; order Sepiida; family Sepiidae; genus Ascarosepion; species Ascarosepion bandense. The sequence continues at coordinate 1,253,063 of JBBBDQ010001969.1, forward strand.
TTGACGAGCGTCTCTGTTGGGTCTTTGTACCGAAATTTCTCGAATACCTTCGCGTATTAGATGAAATACATGTACACATTACTCGGAGATTATGAAGCCATACTTTAACATACAATAATCTATATAACACCCATATTACGTTTTTTTTTTTTTTAGTATTAACTATGAATTGATAAAAATAAATAAATAAGACGGGTTAAGGCAAAGTTGATAAAAGGGAAAAGAGACAGAGTAAAGCAGTGGATAACATATTTGAAGGGCCTGAGCAGGTGGATGACAGAACGGGGGCTGCGAGATGTTACAGGAGAAAGTGTGCTAAGAGCCACTTTGGATAGGGAGACGTAGAAGGTCATGATCGCCTACGTCCTGAAAGTAGATCTGATGAGAAGACACATCCTTGTCTTACGCTTCTTTCTATCTTTGCGTATTTGCTGAACTCATTTCCTGTCCGTATACAGGCACTTTGCTGCCAGTACAGTTTCTCGATTAGTTTAACCCTCAAACTTTTGGTTCGCAAAAACAAAAATTAAAATTATATTAAATAAACTGGCAGCTCCTCTCGAAAATGCCCCGCAATCAGTTGTTACCTGGAGTAACGAATGGCTTGTAAATTTTTATGCCTCCCAAACAAAACTGTTAACCTTTGATCATCATAAAGAAACATTATGCCCCCATCGGCATTTTTGATGGTAACCGCTATTGCTCCTTGTTCGTCTCACGTCTTGTTTGTTTCTAGTGAAAGTTTTCTGTCTCTTAATACTCTACTCAACTTCTGGAACGCGTCATTCGCCATGCCAAGTCACCTTCGGATCTCTATGTCGCACTTTCCGTCTTTTGTTGAAACATTTCCCAGCTATTTAAATTTTTGTAGCTGCTTGATTTTAGTACCCCCCGACCTGTATTTGGCATTTTGGTTTGCTCTTTCTTGCAGTTTATTTGTAGTTCTTTTTTGTCACTCTCTTCAGCTACCTTCTGTAGGAGGTCTTGTACTTTCCTTTCCGTGTCTGCTATCAGCACTGTATCATCTGCGTACCTTGTGTTGTTCAGATTGTGGCCACTAATGGGGAATCCTGGCATATCATCTAAGGTCCTCAAAATATTCTCGCTGTACAAGTTGAATAGATCCGGTGAAAAGACACATCCTTGTCTTACGCTCCTTTCTATCATTGTATATCTACTGAATTCGTTACCTGTCCGATGCAGGCGGTTGGCTGCCGTTTGAGGTTCTTGATTACTCTTATGTCTTTCCCAAATATGTCAAGGCTGCTGAGCATCTTCATCACTTCTTTGTGGCGTATTTGGTGTTCAGGCTATATATCTCGAGATTCTCGACAAAACCCAAGTCTAAAAAATATTATTGGTCTTGAGCTGGCATCACAACTTCAGTCAATTTCCCGCCGCCGTGACGTTCTTCTTCTTCTTCTTCTTCTATGTGACCTATCCTTTCAGGACGTAGGCGATCATGACCTTCTACGTCTCCCTATCCAAAGTGGCTCTTAGCACACTTTCTCCTGTAACATCTCGCAGCCCCCGTTCTGTCATCCACCTCCTCAGGCCCTTCAAATATGTTATCCACTGCTTTACTCTGTCTCTTTTCCCTCTATCTGGCCTGTTAGTATCAGGCTCTCCATGCCCTCCTTCCTCATTGCATGTCCCAGGAACTTTAGTTGTCTCTTCTTGGTGCTCAATATTAATTTCCTTTACGTTTCCATCTTTTCCAAAACCTTATCATTGCTCACATGCTCAATCCATAATATCCGCAGCATCCTTCTGTAGAACCACATTTCAATTGCTTCAAGTTTTTCTTTTATCTTTGATGATATTGTCCAGGATTCACTGTCATATTGAAGAACTGACATCACATAGCAATCCAATATTTTTTGTTTGTTTTTAACAAAACTTTCTTGTCTCTTAATACTCTACTTAACTTCTGGAACGCGTCCTTCGCCATGCCAATTCGCCTTCGGACCTCTGTGTCGCACTTTCCGTCATCTGTTAGAACACTTCCCAGGTATTTAAATTTTTATACTTGCTTGATTTTAGTATCACTCACCTGTATTTGGCATTTTGGGCTGCTCTTTTTTTTCCTGATGATCATGCATTCGGTTTACTTGCACTTTATTTGTAGTCTTTTTATATCACTCTCTTCAGCTACCTTCTGTAAGAGGTCTTCTGTAAGAGTTTCCTTTCCGTGTTTGCTGTCTGCATTGTATCATCTGCGTATCTTATGTTGTTCAAATTGTAGCCTCCGATAACAAATCCTGGCATAACATCTGGAGTCCACAGAATTGTCGCGCTGTACAAGTTGAATAAATCCGATGAAAAGACACATCCTTGTCTTGCGCCCCTTTCTATTTTTGTATATCCGCCGTGACGCTAGATAAGCAAAACCGCTAGAAAGCAAAACAAAATTACGGAAGAGTTGTACATAAACAAACAAATTCGAATATCGAATAATTGTGGAAAGAGATGACATAAAAAAGAAGTAAAATATTAATCCGGATTTAAGCTTAAAATACTCGGAGATTATGAAGTCATTATTTATAACATACAATAAATATAATCTGTACTATATTTTTGATAGTATTAACACTCGACTGATGAAAATGAGAGTAGGGAAAATAATAATGATAATTAAAACTTTAGGTTTACGAAAACAGAATGTAAAAAGCGAAGGAATATATGTAATAGCAATATATATATATATATATATATATATATATATATATATATAAAGGTCTTTTTTTCTCTTTCACAGTAACTTCAAATTGCCCTCCTTAAACCTGGTTCATCTAAGAACGAAAGAAAGAAAGAAAACCACAAGTAAAAAACTGTATTCCCAAGCAAGTTCCCACTTTTGTTTTTATGATCTTATTACTCGTATTCTGTGTCTACTCCTTTTCTCTCTCTCTCTCTCTCTCTCTCTCTCTTTCCCTCCCTCTATTACTGGTTCTAACTCTCTTTCTAGTCCTCTATCACACAAAATCTCAAAGTTGTCTTTCAAAAACTAAAAAAGTATTAAAAAACTGAATGTTTTTTTCTTAGAAACAAAAGGAAAAGTGCTAAATTCTCCGCTATTGCAGTCAATACGAAGCTGATAGAGAATTGAGGCAATAGCAGTATTGTTCTACAGAAGAATACTGAGAATATCACAGACGGATCATATGGGTAATTAGGAAGTTTTAGGGAAAATAGAAACAAAAATAACAATTACACATTATTTTAAATCAAGTTCCAACTTAAGCAAGCTAGTGAAACCACAAAGACGCAAGAGGTTACTTGGTGCGGGAGAGTTAGAAACAGGAACATTGCTAGGGAGTGTGAACTGAGGAAGAGTAATCAGGAGTACAGCAGATAGCGATTGACATTGCATAAAAATCTTTGAAGAGTCAAGCTGTCTGGAGAGCATGGAAACAGAAAGGAGTTCTTCAAGCGAGAAAAAAAAAACAGTTTGCGTAGAATTTACGCCTGGGAATTGGTGAAACCCCGTCACCAGTGTAGTCAGTCAGTTAAGTGCCATACGTGATACACGCTTGGGCGATCATGTCTCGACTGATCAGAAGATTTTTCCCGCAGTAGGTTGCCATTACTTTCTGCGGTAGACTGCTTGCCAGTCAAGGCTATAGAACCCAATCTGTCCTGTTATTTGGCTCATAGCTAGAGGGGGAAGAGATGTATTATATTATTACTTAGTAATTAGTAGGCGATCAATTTATTACTTCATAACAATAAAAAACCGATCCCCCACTTTATGACCAGTAGAAGTCTTACTCATTATTCCAACTAATATATTCAGTCAAGTTAAGTGCCATATGTGATACACACTTTGGGCGATTATATCTCGATAGAGACATGACTGACTGGGCAGAAGATTATCCCGCATTAAGTTGCCATTACTTTTTGCAGTAGACTGGTTGCCAGCCAAGGCTATAGAACCAAATCTGTCCTGTTATTTGACTCTTAGCTAGAGGTAGAAGAGATGTATTATATTATTACGTAGTAATTAGTGGGGGATCAATTTATTACTTCATAACAATAGAAAACAGACCCCCACTTTATGACCAGTAGAAGCCTTAATCATGATTGCAACTATTATATTCAGTCAGTCAGTCTGTTAAGTGCCATATGTGATACATGCTTGGGCGATCATGTCTCGAACGAGATATGACAGACTGATCAGAAGATTTTCCCGCAGTAGGTTTCCATTACTTTCTGCTGTGGACCGGTTGCCAATTGTTGTGGAGCTTCGTCGCCAATTTGTTGTGTAGTTGTGGCGAAACTTCGCCTCAAAGTGTAGTGACCGGTTTGGCCGGAAGTAAGACACGGAACACAGGGGGTTGGTTCAAACAGTGTTTTAGTAGAAACAAAATATTCAAAGAAGTGTTAATAAATAGTAATAAGAAATAAATAAGTCCAAAGTATTATTACGCTGCCGACTAGTAGTTGTCGTTGAGTGCCAACTTGACTGCTCAGTTGAACTACGTTCATTTAACTGCCCCGTACAAGTCACACAGCCGATTTATATACATCCCAAAGGAAGAGTTCATTCCTCATGAGAAGATACCATAACACCAACCAAGGCTATAAAACCCAATGTCTTGCTATTTAACCCACAGCTGGAGGCAAAAGTGACGTATTAATACATTTCCAAGGGGTATTTGCGCGTAAATGAATGCAACGAATTCAACTGGAATTCGAACTCTGCCCTACGATTTCTTGTTCTGCCGATACCCACTACACTACAGCACACATCTTAAACACCCAGTCTAGTATTATGCTTAAATTTTAAGAGTTTAAACATCGTAGCTAAGAGCTCATCCGAGTAGTGACCATGAAAGTATTTACAGAAATGGCACAGAGAGTCAACTTTAGGGCGGTGGGAAAGTGACTAAGCCGAGACGCCAGATCAGGACCCCAAATATTGCTGATTGTTCTTTGTATCTCACCAAGGAGCTCTACATAGATAGCAGGAGCACCAGAAAATATGTGGCAACAGTATTCTAAGCGTAGATGAATGGCAGACCTACAATCAAAAAAGAAATTTCTTCAAATTTCAGGGGCACATAATTAGGAAAAAATACCTAGATGTATGGCAGTCAAGTGGAACAGAGAAAAATAGCGAATTACCTAACCTACCTATAATGACAAAACCAGAAATTGATATTGAAATACATATATTACCTAGAGCTAAAAAGGATAGGAAATTGTGGAGAGCTATGATCACTCATATTCTGAAGAGACACGGTAAACAGCACATAGAATGAGAAGAAATATCTACCAACATTAACTCTTAACTATAATGTGTTGTCAAACATGTTTATTTGTAAACATATGTTTCAGTGTCAAACAGCACGTGTGTAGGCAGTTGAAAATAATTTTAAATATCTTACATGTGGTTGGAGTAAACGGATGGTTTCCCGCGCAAACAATGTCAAGTTTTCAAATAAAATGTAAAAATTAAATAAAAGAGTAAATTTTAAAAAACAAGAAAATGGAAGGTGAGAAGTTTTATACTAAAACGGTGAAGAATTATTTACCTGTTTATGTATCTGCTGGGTGGCTGGGTTTTAGACAAACAATATGTTTGAAACTGTTCCTTAGACTCGGATGTTAGTAGTGTCACGTAAATTGAAACGGTGATACTTTGAGAGGCACAAAGATATGTAAACGTCTTAGCATGTACTTTTAAAAAATCTCCCAACGTTGTTATTAGAGAGAGCGTAAATAGGTAGACACTCGAACAAGCAGGAAAGCGCACTGAATTTAAGCACAGCGACCTTGTCCGCTGATAAAACTATTCTGCTTTGTGTATGACTATTGATTTATGTATTTATTTCGTAATTTAGCCAAGCTGTTCAAATCTGTACGTTCTTTCTTTCTTTCTTTTTCTTTCTATCTTTCTTTTCTTTCTTTCTTTCTTTCTTTTTTTCTTCTGTCATTCTTGCTTCAGCTTTAAGATTTCAATCTTTATTTCTTTTTCTATTCTTCCTTTCTTTCTTTCTTTTCTTTTTCCAGTTTTTAGTTTTCAATCTTTATTTCTTTTTCTATTCTTTCTTTCTTTTTTCTTTCTTTCTTTTCTTTCTTCTGCTTTTCTTTTTCAGTTTTCAATCTTTATTTCTTTTTCTATTCTTTCTTTCTTTCTTTCTTTCTTTCTTTGTTTATTTTCTTTCTTTCTTTTTTCTTTTCTTCCTTTCTATCTTTCTTTTCTTTCTTCTGTCTTTCTTTTATCAGTTTTCAGTTTTCAATCTTTATTTTTTTTCTATTCTTTCTTTCTTTTTTCTTTCTTTCTTCTTTTCTTTCTTCTGTCGTTCTTTTTTCAGTTTTTGGTTTTTAATCTTTATTTCTTTTTTCTATTTTTCTTTCCTTTCTTTCTTTATTTCTTTCTTTCTTTTTCCAGTTTTTAGTTTTCAATCTTTATTTCCCGCAGTAGGTTGCCTTTGCTTTCTGCGGTAGACTGCTTGTCAACCAAGGCTACAGAACTAAATCTGTCCTGTTATTTAACCCATAACTGGAGGGAAGAGACGGATTATTACCTTTCCCAAGGGTATTTGTGGGTAAGTGAATGCAAGGAATGCAACTAGAATTCGAACTCGGCATCACAATTTGTCGTTCCGAGTTTATATCCACTGCACCACGACGCATATCCTTGTTAATAATACAATGAGAAATAAGCAAACATGATCTTTCGTTCCCGCAAAAAAGGTGTATCAAAAGGACGATTTTCGCATTAAAACAGCATTTATTTTAAGTACTTTCCATCCTTAAAATAAATGCTGTTTTAATTTTTTTAAGTACATTCCTTCCAGGATGTGCGTTGTGGTGCATTGGTTATCGGCTCGGAACGAGAAATCGCGGAGCCGAGTTCGAATTCCAGTTGAATTCCTTGCATTCACTTACGCGCAAATACCCTTGGGAAAGAACATATTGGGTTCTATAGCTTTGGCTGGCAAACAGTCTACCGCAGAAATCAATGGCAACCTACTGTGGGATAATATTCTGCCAAGACAATATTCTTTCGAGACATGATTGCCCAAGCGTGTATCACGTATGACACTTAACTGACTGACTTTCCATCCTTGCTTTCTGTTCAATTAAATTCGTGTCGTTATTCAAGACCGACTAATATAGATGAAAAAATATTTGAAAATATCTCATGAAGTAGATTAATGTTAAAGTATAAGAAATTAAAAAAAAGGCATCGTATTCGACAAGATACGTAAGTAAAATCAGGATAAATAGAAAATAGAAAATTGCATCTCATTATGACAAGCTTGAATTTAGTGCCTGCAGAGGGACTGAGCACGTGAGCAACGATGAGGTTTTTGGAGAGGATGGAAACGAAAAGGAAACTAATACTTAACATCAGGACAAAAACAGCTGAAGTTCCTAGGATATGTAATGAGAGAGGAGGGCTTGGAGAATCTAATACTCACAGGTCAGATAGAGGGGAAAAGTGCATGTTTGGGTGATGTAACTGAGTGGAATGGAAATTGTTGCCCGAGCGTACTCACTCGGAAAGCTTCACGGTAAAAATCGGCCCTGACACACAGGGATAGGGAGATGTGGAAGACCATGATCGCCTACGTTCTGAAAGAACACAGAAGACGAAGAAGGTATGATCCACTTTCACTATTAATCTGTCCTGAATACATATATTCAGGAGAATTCTGCATGTATTCAGAGCTCACCAAAACTCTCTCTTGATCAACTCCGAAGAACCCAGATGAGGCTCCACCGAAGGGTAGAGTCTTGTCTGGGGGAAAACAAACAAGAGCCCTATCCTTCCTTAAGCAAGATCTACGGGATATTTTTGGTCGATCTTAAGGGATCGGATTTCCCACTTTAAATAGTCTTGTATCGCATCCGCCTCGGGCATCCGACCTTGTGGGAAGGTAATCAATTCAAGCTCAGTAAAACTCTATCCTTGTCGGACAACTTATCTTTGGAAAAATTTCGACTCAGTCAAGGCTACATCTACGGACTGACACTCGGCTGAGAAGAATAGATCGACTTAGTGCCCGATCCCGCAAATTTTGACCCTCGACCCGTGTGTCCGGCTCGGAATCCCACGTAAAGCTTAATCTTGTGTCACAGTCCGTCTCAGTGAGGGGAATTCGGGTAAATACTCAGAATGAACCAAAGCTCTAACTTTGTCAAACACTCTGTCTTCTAGCGGAGAGGAACCCAGGTGAAGATGTACTAAAAGCCAGAGTCGCGTCTAGGGAAAGTCAGACAATATCCGACGACGCGTATGCGGAGTCGACTGGGAATTTTGGCCCGAGCGTATGCGCTCAGAGTACACCACGTTAACAATCGGACTCGTGCCACATGTCGCCTTTGTGGTGAGGCTCGTGTACGTACGGTTCGCCAAAATTCTATCCTAGTTGTAATTTCTACATGCGGGCGGAGTGAAACCCGTACGAGAATATGCCAAAGAGCATAGCCTTGGCTAACGTAAATGGACGATAGCCCGACCACGTGTATGCTGAGTGAACTGGAAATTTTTACCCGAGCGTACGCACTTTGTAAGCTTCACGGTAAAAATTGGCCTTGAGACGCATCACGCCATTCGAGTAGATATCGAATTCGAAAAAATCTCTATCCTTGTCAGACACTGCCCTCGGGCAGAGAGGAACCAAGATCAGGCTAAGCTGAAGGGCAGAATCTCATCTGGGATAATTATACAAGATCCCGACCCTGTGTATGCGGAGTCGACGGGGAATTTTTGTCCGAGCATACGCGCTCGGGAAGCCCCACAGTAAAAATCGATCTTGTGTCATATACCACCTTTGTTCAGAGGTTCGGGTAAATAACGAGTAGAGTTCCGCGTGAAACCTGTCCCTGTCAATCAGTCTGCATTTAAGTAGAGGCTATGCCAAAGGCAGAGTCTCTTCTGGATTAAATAGACGAGAGCCCAACCACGCGTATACGGGGTCGACAGGAAATGTTTTCGCCGGGCGTACTCACACGGTAAAAATCGGCCTCATGCCACATACCACCTTGTGGTGAGGCTCGGGTAAATACCGAGTTCATCAAAACTCTATCTTTGTCGGATTCTTTATCTTAGGGCGGAAAGGGACCAAGACGAGATTAAGCTAAAGGATATAACCTCGTCTGGAGTTGGACTCTGACCTCAAGCAGAGGAACTCAGACGAGACTTTGCTTATGTGCTCAGTCTCGTCTAAAAAATAAAACCTTTACCAAGTATGCATGGTCTACCTGGAGTTCTTGCTCGATCGTACGCGCTGAAAAGGCCTACACTAAAAAATGGCGTTGTGTCACATTCCACCTTTATGGGAAGGCCCGTGTAATGCCGTGTTCATTAAAGCTTACATTTAGGTCATTACGAATTATCTCTAACAATTTGTATTGTCGTGGAGGAATGACAATACACAGTAATATGTTTATTTTCGGTAAGCTAGTACGCTAAGTAGAAAACGACAGGGCTAGCCACTGACGCTACACGATATTAATCCTTTTTATATTGTGAATGTCACGTGTTCGAGCTACGTCACAACACAATTCTTCTACCGTGCCTGCAAAAACGAAAAAAAAAAAACACAGAATGTCAAAAGGACGGTTTTTCCCTTGAAAACGCTATTATTTTAACTACCTTCACTCCTCAGCAATGTTTTTCATCTTCTTCGTGTGCTGTGTCCCTTCAGGACGTAGGCGATCATGGACTTTCACTTGTCTCTGTCACTTGTCCCTCTCAGTAATTTTTCTGTTGGTATCTCTTCCAAGCTCCGCTCTGTCAACCATTTGCTCAGGCCTGACAGGTACGTCTCTCGCTGCTTTCCCGTCTCTTCTTTATTCGACCTGTGAATATCATGTTCTCCAGGCCCATTACGTGTTCAAGGAATATCATTTGTCTCTTCCTGATATTTATTATCACTTTTCTTCTCGTTTGCATCCTTTCCAACACCTCATCGTTGCACACGTGCCCCGTCCATGGTATCCTCAGCATCCTTCTGTAAAACCACATTTCTCCTGCCTCAAGCCTCTCTTTCATTTTTTATGAAATCGTCCAGCATTCACTTCCATACAGAAGGACAGATATCACATAGCAATCCAGCACTCTTTTCTTTGTTTCTAATGAGATTGTCCTGTCCTTCAGTACTATGGTTACCTTGTGGAAAGCGTCTTTGGCCATGCCAATGCCTCTTTGGATCTCCGTGTCGCATTTTTCATCGTCTGTCAAAACACTTCCCAAGTATTTGATTTTACTGCTTTAAAATCGATGAAAATGAATTCATACATATATTTTGCTTTTGGGTCTTCAGAACGTACAACAAAAATATAAATAAATAGTGTTTTATATTTTTGTTGTACGTTCTTTTTTATTTACAAAAATATTTTCACATTTACTAAAACGAATAAAATTAAAAATAATTCAATATTTATTATTTACGAAATTTACAAATAAATAAATATGAAAACAAATTGTTATTCATAAATTTATAAACATTTACTAAATTATTAAAATATGTGAACCAACTGTAATCAAACCATTATTACATGCCATTTTATAAAGCTTGAATTAATTAACAATTAACCGATGTTTTGCCAACCATTCCAATAAACAATGGCGAAAATAGTTAAAAAAAAAATAATCTAATAAAAAGTAGTGTTTTATATTTTATTATCAGTTCTCAAGAACAAAGAAAATGAATAAATTTATAGTGGGTATCTTATCTATTCTTTTTCTAGTTGTAGTGGGAGTCCGTTCTAGTGAAGGGAGTTGTATATTGTTGCAGGTTAACGGAATTTGGCCTTGTGGTAGATAGCCCACTATAAGTCATAAAATGATTATAAAATCAAGAAAAGCAATTATAAAATAACATTTATATATACACATATCAATTAATGTTTTTACAATTAAAATAATACTTGAATATAGGTTCAACGGAGGTTAAATGTTCATTGAAAATATAATGCTGAAAAAGATAACTAGTGTTTAGGAATGTGAGGAGCGGATGTATGTGAGGAATATCTTTGAAGTAATCGCTCCTTAGGTCAGTAAGTACTTTTGAGACAAGGGAGAAGGAAAGAGGCAAGCGTAGTAACCGCTGGAATTAAGTCAAGGGGATATTAATTACACTCTTCTCCTTGGTCTCTTCCTGGTCTGTCTGCTGGGGTCTTGTCTGTATCTTGTCTGTATTTTATATCTGCTTTTTGGATCAAAAGCAGCTCGTTTTGGGATTTCACACTGGTATTTGATTCTGGGCTTTCCATTGGCTAGTAAATAAAATACGCGTAAGCTCGCGAAATGGAAATTTGATATTTGATTAATTTTTATTTTTCAACCGGAACATCTGCGCGAATACACCTGCGCAGAGACGACTTTTGTTCATTTGATCACGCAGTAAACTTTTAGGGTTTCAACACTAAGTCTCAACGTAAATCGCAGGAAATGAAATAGATATATGTGACCTGAATGCTAAAGTCAGAAAGAACGAGATGTTGAGATGACAAATTCGAACTTCGAAACCATAATGAACGTGCAGAAAAATATGTCCAATGTAGCGCGCAAACGAGCAGGTGGTAGCCAACATCTGTTTCAAGAACAACCAAAACGTTTATAGACACGGATAAACCCAGGAGTGGGAGAAACGAAAAACCTGATATACCACATATCAAAAATTTTAAAACTTCAATTTTACAGTATAAACATACTTAAGTGTCGACTGTATAAAAAACGACACTTCAGTATAAAAATAACAAAAAAAACCCCAAAACAGCCCGATAATGCGATACAATAGACTTCTGAATGAGCTGAATTGCAAAGAGATATGCACTGACCACATTAAAAGAAAAAGCAACGAACTAAATGAAAATGGATATTCAAAGTGAGACGCCATAAGAGAAGCTTTAGTGGCATCTGTAACCTAGAGGAGCACAAGAAAAAACAATGCAAGGTACAAAAAATAAGGTAGATTACATGAAATTATTGACGTGACGAAAAGGAGACAAAAAAATTTCAAAGTACGGCACAGAGTATTTCGGAACAAATTTAGGCAAGCAAAAGAGGAATGACTCAACGAAAAGTGGAAAGAAACAGAATGAATGAGTATCATCGCCGTTGACATTATCTCGTATCCAAAATTTTAATTTCTTCTTTGCTTATCGCTTTCTTTACGAAGGCAAATACCTGCATGAAAGGGTTGATTTCATTAGAAAAGAGAAAGATGCCTTTCAAAAGCCAGGCAGATTATTTAGAAACTGAACTTTAAAAAATAGTTAGGACACTAAACTGCTATGTAATATCATTCCCCTTCTAGGACACAAGGGAAGAACATGAGGCAACAGAAATATGGGTCTACAGAAGTATGTGCTGAATCTCGTAGACTGAATATGTGATTATAATGACACCTATTGAAGAAAGAGGGTTTGAAGAATTTGATACTCACATGACATATGGAATGCAATGGGGAGAGCGAAAAGCAGCCAGTACACTACCTAGCGAGCATGTAACAGAAGATGGAATGGAAGCAGTAATAAAACGATCAATATTACTAACAGCTATGAAGGATGGGAAGTTGTGGAAAACCATGATCCCTCACGGCCTGAATCGATACGAGACATAGAAGTGATCACAGGAAAGACTCAAAAACGCTTATCTACAAAAGTGATTCTTTATTTTTAACGAGCGGACCCGTCAATTTTAATCCAAGACTGAATTTATTTTACATAATAAATATTTGCTTATTACCATAAACTTTTTCTTGGTCAATGCCTTTAATTCGGCGATGAATATTATTGCTAAGGATCAAAATTTTACAATGTAAATTTAATAATTCAGTTATATTCTTGATTTATTTATCAACACACGTTTGCGTGTGTGTATTTTGCGCATATGTATATCGGGGTGATTATAGGTGTGTATAAATATATATGCTTTTGCTTATATACACCGTCTATATGTGTGTGCATATATATGTTTTTACGTATATGAGTATGTTTTTGTGTATAAATATATGAGTATCTGTTATAATGTATCAGAATCCTGTAGTTCAAAATGAAAGTTGTTTGACTATGATTAACAAAGCTCGTTATTGCGAAATATCGTTATCAACAAATCACGTTTAGAAATCATGTCTACATAAAAATGTCTAGTGTTTGACGGCGAACGTGATGACCTATTGATCAGAAATAGCACTGGGCATCATTTCAGTGCAGCGGTCAATTGTGGAATTTTTAACCAAGTCCAAATTACGGAGGTAGCTCAGTAGGTAGTCATGTTAAAAAAATGGTTGTAAGTTAAAATAAGAACGAAAAGAAAACGGAAAAGGAAGTTAAGGAAATGAAGTAATGGCAGGGAAGAAAATGGCAAAGGTGCAAAGAAAGAATGAAATGTCATTAGTTTAAAATGACGATGGTGACCAAAACAGAGTAAAAGAAAACAAGGAAAAGAAAGAAAGAAAGAAAGAAAGAAAGAAAGAAAGAAAGAAAGAAATGTCATTAGTTTAAAATGACGATGGTGACCAAAACAGAGTAAAAGAAAACAAGGAAAAGAAAGAAAGAAAGAAAGAAAGAAAGAAAGAAAGAAAGAAATACTATAGGAAAAAAATAAACAAAGAAAAAAGAAAAAAGAAAAGAAGAATGGATATAAAAGAAAGAATGAAATATTAATTTAAAATGACGATGGTGACCAAAACAGAATAAAAGACAACAAGGAAAAGCAAAAGAAAGAAAGAAAGAAAGAAAGAAAGAAAGAAAGAGAAGAAAGAAAGAAAGAAACAAACAAACAAAAAAATGTAGGAAATAAATAAACATAGAAAGAAAGAAAGAAAGAAAGAAAGAAAGAAAGAAAAAGAAAAAAGAAACAAACATACAAACAAACAAACAAACAAACAAACAAAAAAATGTAGGAAATAAATAAACATAGAAAGAAAGAAAGTAAGAAAGAAAAACTATAGGGAAGAAATAAACAAAGAAAAAAGAAAAGAAAAATGGATATAAAAGAGAGAATGAAATATTAATTCAAAGTGACGATGGTGACCAAAACAGAATAAAATTAAACAAGGAAAAACAAAACAAAGGAAGAAAGGAAGAAAGAAACAAACAAACAAACAAACAAACAAACAAACAAACAAAAAATATAGGAAATAAATAAACATAGAAAGAAAGAAAGAAAGAAAGAAAGAAAGAATGAAATGAAAAATGGATATGAAAGAAAGAAAGAAAGAAAGAAAGAAAGAAAGAAAGAAATGTCATCAGTTTAAAATGACGATGGTGACCAAAGCAGAGTAAAAGAAAACAAGGAAAAGAAAGAAAGAAAGAAAGAAAGAAAGAAAGAAAGAAAGAAATATTATAGGAAAAAAATAAACAAAGAAAAAAGAAAAAAGAAAAGAAGAATGGATATAAAAGAAAGAATGAAATATTAATTTAAAATGACGATGGTGACCAAAACAGAATAAAAGACAACAAGGAAAAGCAAAAGAAAGAAAGAAAGAAAGAAAGAGAAGAAAGAAAGAAACAAACAAACAAACAAAAAAATGTAGGAAATAAATAAACATAGAAAGAAAGAAAGAAAGAAAGAAAGAAAGAAAGAAAGAAAGAAAGAAATGAAAAATGGATATGAAAGAAAGAAAGAAAGAAATGTCATTAGTTTAAAATGACGATGGTGACCAAAACAGAGTAAAAGAAAACAAGGAAAAGAAAGAAAGAAAGAAAGAAAGAAAACTATAGGGAAGAAATAAACAAAGAAAAAAATAAAAAATAAAATAAAAATGGATATAAAAGAAAGAATGAAATATTAGTTTAAAATGACGTTGGTGATTAAAATAGAGTAAAAGAAAACAGGGTAAAACTAAAGAAAGAAAGAAAGAAAGAAAGAAAATCAGTTGGTTGATTTTGTTTAGCAGTATATCCACCACTATGAGATATTTAAAAACAAAATCTAAATATTTTGAACACAATTTTGTAGCTTCAACTAAATACATTTGTCCGCAATTGCATGCTTTTAACTACAAAAAAAATTATTGTTGGTAATTCTACTTTAAGATGTATTGCTGTTCATTTTGATATGAAAATGTATTGTTGGTAATTTTGCTGTAAATAGATATTGTTGATAATTTTTATATAAATAGGTATTGTTGGTAATTTTACCATAAATAGGTATTGTTGATTCTTCTTCTTTATGTGCCGTGTCCTTTCAGGACGTAGATGATTATGGACTTCTACTTGCCTCTATTTCTCTTAACATTTTTCCTTTTGCTATCTCTCCCAAATCCATCCACTTCCCCAAGCCCATCGTATATGTCTCACGCTGATTTTCCCTCTATCCGTCCTGTGATTATTAGATTCTCTAAGCCCTCCTTCCTCATTTCATGTCCTCAGAAACCTCATCTGTGTATTCTTGATGCTAAATATCAGTTTCCTTTTTGTTTGTATCCACTATAAAACCTATATAGAATCCTTAATATCCTTCTGTAGAACCGAATTTCTGTTGCGTTGAGGCTATCCTTCATCCTTGAAGAGATTGTCCAGCATTCGCTGCCATGCAGGAGGACAGACATCACATAACAGTCCAGTACTCTTTTCTTTGTTGCCAATGAAATCTTTCTCCCAATACTCAACTCATTCTTTGGAATGCTGGAGGACAGATATCACATAACAGTCCAGTACTCTTTTCTCTGTTGCCAATGAAATCTTTCTCCCAATACTCAACTCATTCTTTGGAATGCAGGAGGACAGATATCACATAACAGTCCAGTACTCTTTTCTCTGTTGCCAATGAAATCTTTCTCCCAATACTCAACTCATTCTTTGGAATGCAGGAGGACAGATATCACATAACAGTCCAGTACTCTTTTCTCTGTTGCCAATGAAATCTTTCTCCCAATACTCAACTCATTCTTTGGAATGCTTCCTTGGCCATCCCAATACGCCGTTACATCTCAGTGTAGCAATTTCCATCCTCGGTTACAACGCTTCCCAGGCAGTTATATTTCTCTATCTGTTTGATTTCAGTACCCCCGGTTTGTAGTTTGCATTTTAGGTTCCTTTTTTATAGTGATGACCATAAATTCAATTTTCTTGTAGTTTATGTTTAATCCTTGTTTCTTTTTTTTTTTCACTTTCTTTAGCTACCTTCAGTAGGAGTTCTTGTAGTTTCCTTTCCGTGTCTGCGATATGCACTTTATCATCTATATATCTTATATTGTTCAGATTTCGGCCTCCAATGAAAAATCCTGGCAGAACTTGTAGTTCTGTCAGAATTGCCTCGCTGGATAGGTTGAATAGATCTGGTGAGAAAACACATCCTTGTCTTATACTCTTTTCTCTTTGTATATCTGCTGAAGTCGTTTCTTGTACGTATGCAGGCGGCCGGCTGCCAGTACAAGTTTTTTTATCACGCCCTTCCCAAATATGTTAAGGTTGCCGGGCATCTCTATCAAGTCTTTGTCGAACGCATTTGCGTAGTCCACACAAGTACACCTCCTTCTGCATTTGTATTGACCTCTCCGATAACATTCTGAGCATAAATATTGCGTTCCTTGTTCCAGTGCCCTGACGAAACCGCACTTTTCTTGTTCTATCTCTGGCCTGATTCTACTGGGGGCTTTATTCATCAGAAACTGGATGATGAGTTTTTTTTATGTAACTCATTAAGCTTATTGTTCAGTGGAGTTCACATTCATTTGCGCCTGGCTTCTAAGGCAGTGCTATGAAAATCGCTCTGCTTAGGTCTTCCGGGATATCTCCGCTCTTGTAGAATTCATTTATTATTTCTGTAGTTTTTGTCTGCACCGAATTCTTCTAAGGCTGTCAGAATCTCGATTACAATTCCGTCTGGTCCTGATACTTTGTTTCTATTCAATTTCGCCAATGCAGCTTCAACTTCGGGTTTTAATATTTCCGGTCCGTCAGTATCACTGTATTGTCGGTTGCTCTCTCTCTTGTCGTGGAAAAGATCTCTAATATATTCGTCTCATCGATGAAGTAATTTCTCTTTCTCTTTTATGAGTGTTCTCTCCTTAGATTTGATGCATCCCGCTGATGGGCATGTCTTTTGTCCTATTAGTTTTCTTATTGCTTATGCATGTTTCCTTTATTAGTCATGCTTACTCTCTCTATTTCTGCACATTTGTATTTGAACAATTCTTCTTTAACATGTCAGTATTTGCTTCTTATTTCATTATCTAATTTCCTGTATTCCACTCCTTATCTTGGCATTGTTTTCTGTCTCTTTTGCATCATGTCGAGAATCTCATTTGTGATTCGCTCATTTTTCTTTCTACATCTGTTTTCCTTCGGTACGATGTCGTTTTCTCATGTCACTAACGCTCCTTAAGCGTGTCCCATTTCCAATTTCCGTTTCCGATTTGTCCCTCGTATTCCTTTTTCACACTGTCCTTATATTTCCGCTGCAGGTTGAGGTCATTTACGAGTCTATTCCATCGCAGTCTGGTTAATATAGTAAGCTTTTTCAGTTTCCGAAGTTTTATCCTTAATTTACAAATACCCGAGAGGTGGTCGATTCCGAATTCGGCAATTGGATAAGTTTTGCTATGAACAACTGCAATCCTGAATTTCGTTTTTATTTATATTTATATTTATTTATTAATTTATATTAATTAATATTAATTTATTATTTATATTTTATGCATGTCTCCTTTATTAATTCAGAGCAGTTTTTCTATTTCTCCACATTTGTCAGTATTTGCTCCATATTTCTTTGTGTTGTTTCCTGTATTCTGTTCAATGTCTTGGCATAGTTTTTTGTCTCTTTCGCATCATATGAAAAATCTCATCTGTTGTCCACTCATTTTTACTTTTACGTCTGTTTTTCTTTTGGATGAGGTCGTTTGATGATGTCACTAACTTTTCTTAAGCGTGTCCTATTTCAAATTTCCGTTTCCGATTTGTTCCTCGTATTTCTTTTTCACACTCCCCTTATATTTTTGATGCAGGCTGGGGTCGTTCACGAATCTGTTGCATTGCAGTCTGGGTGCTTGTTGGGGATCACCCTTTTTTGTATACAAAAATGGACTCGCCTGATGTGTACATATAATCCTGCCTATACAGAGAACGGCATTTCCTTATTTGGTCAGTAAGTTGGTGCAGAGTTAGTTGAAGTTGTTTGGATATAGACTCATTACCTGGACATACTATTTCACTACAAGACTGTATATATTGATTTCTACTCATAGCATTTCTGAATTAACTAACCCGTGTTCCAGTTTGTATATTTTTCTCCAATATAACGTACATTTTCTACCTCCATATCTGTTTTTGGTTTTTATTATTTTGTACGGTTTCTCAACCGGAATTCACAACAGTACTGCACTTGGCTTCTTCAGTCTCTGAAGTTTCATCCTTAGTTTACATTTAGCCGAGAGGTGGTCGTTTTCGAACTCGACACTTGATAAAAATTTATTTTTATACTTTCAAAGCGTTTTTGTTTGTTTGTTAGGTGGGATCACTATTTGCTCAAAGCTGGGAGACTAACAGGTCCTACTGCCAACGGTCAGGTTGGATCTGGGAACAACAGTAGTTATGAAGTGAATGCACACCCCTCAAAACCTCAAATCTTTCTATCAAGGGCCCTGTTACCGGATGTAGTTTATCGTCATACCGAAGATTAAATTAATAATAACCTAAAACACAAGCGGAAATTTATATTACAAACTGTTTCAGCAAAATTTATGAAAAGTTCGAAAGTTTTTTTCTAATGTGACGCGTTTCTTTCAATAGATTTTCATCTTGCTAAAATGATGTTTACACTGAAGTGACTACGCATGCGCATAAATGAGATATTGACTGAAAAGCAAGAAGCCGGAAGTGCGTTATGCAATCAAAAAGGACGAAAGAAGACGCTTTCTACATATTATCTAATATTATATTCAACCATTTTAACAGCAACAGTATCGAGTCTTACTTCTTCTGTGTGCCTTCAGGACGTGGGCGATCAATGCCTTCCACATCTTCCTATCCCTATCTTAATCTATCCACATCCCTCTATCTCTATCTTAATATCTCTTCTGTCATTTAGATCAGCCCTCTCTGAGCCATCCATCTGCTCAAGTCCATCAAGTATGTCACTCGTTGCTTTCCTTTGTCTCTGCTTCCCTCTATCCGCTGCCATATTGAAGAACAGACATCACATAACAATCCTGTACTATCTTCTTGTTGCCAGCATAATTTTCCTGTCTCTTAATACTCTACTCAGTTGCTGGATTTAATTATTAGGTTGTCCTAAAAGTTCGTAAACACTTGCGAAATGGGTCTATCTGGTCCAGCACAATCGAGACAAGCGATGGATTCAGAAAGGGGAAGAGACACCGTCGGTTCCAAAACAAGACATTAATGTATCTCTTTTAACTTCCACCACCAATTGGCAGCTTTTCTCTTTCATCAGTCAATGTTTTTCCTTTTTATCCTTTTCCTCTTCCCCTATTATTTCTTTCTTTAGTTCACTACCCTTCCTTCCATTTTATTTGCCCGTGACGTATGTTACACGCTCGTTTCCCTACAAGTCCTTTTTCCTCAGTAATGTCCCAGAAACTTCAGCTATCTTTAGTTATCAGTTTCTTTTTCGTGGCCATTCTATCCAAAACCTCGCCGTTGCACACATGTACGGTCAGTGGTATCCTTAGCATCCGTCTGTAGAACCACATTTTGGTTGCATCAAGTCTTTCTTTATTCTTTGATTAGATTGTCCAGCATTCGCTGCCATATTGAAGGACAGACATCACATAACAATGCAGAACTCTCTTTTTAGTTAGCTATGGGAATAAAAATCAACACAAGCGGAAGATAAATAAATAAGAGGGCGATTATGTTATTCATCTTCAAACACAGGACATCGAAAGCTAATCGTCTCTGTATCATTATCGCTTTGATGTAAAATTGTAGACGCTATTTATTACATTTCACACGCACACACACGTATATATATATATATATATATATATATATATATATATATATATATCAGCATGGTGAGGGGATAGAATAATCCAGAGGAGTATCCTGCTGTACATACAGTGGTAGGATAATTCTCTAAGAGAGCTCTAAACATATATATATATATAAATACATATAGAGCAAATATAAGAAAAATTAAGGCAGACACGTTATTTCATGGTAAATCGGAAGTATAGGCCTATTTCAGGCGAACCATCATCATCTTCCGTCTTTATTTTACAAAGGATTTTACACAAATTTTGTGCAAAACCCTTTGAAATCATATTTTATTTAGTCCAACAGCCTGAACATTCGAGAAATCTTAAAAATGAAAAAATCATGTTCTGGCAGTATTGAACCTGCCTCCTCTTTTATGAGAGAGAGAGAGAGAGAGAGAGAGAGAGAGAGAGAGAGAGAGAGAGAGAGATGAACATGCTTAGATAGATAGATAGATAGATAGATAGATAGATAGATAGAGATAGATAGATATGAAGGGGAATAGATAGATAGATAGATAGATAGATAGATAGATAGATAGATAGATAGATAGATAGATAGATATGAATAGAATAGATAGATAGATAGATAGATAGATAGATAGATAGATAGATAGATAGATAGATAGATATGAAGATAAGATAGATAGATAGATAGATAGATAGATAGATAGATAGATAAGATAGATATAGATAAGATAGATAGATAGATAGATAGATAGATAGATAGATAGATAGATATAAGGGGAATAAGATAGATAGATAGATAGATAGATAGATAGATAGATAGATAGATAGATAGATAGATCAAAGTAAACGGGGGAAGAGAAATGGAGAATGAAATGTATGATTAAACTCTCGATATTAAAGAAAATGGAAAGGTGCAAAGAAAGAAAGAAATTCGAGGAATTTGACAGAGAGACGTAAAGGCAAAGAACAATGTCAAACAAGAGAACGTACATTTCCTAAATTGTTTTCACTGAGAATTATAATGGCTCTCAACTCGTCGCAAAAATCTGCGATAAAAATAAGAAAAATAATTGTTAAATATAAGATCGTGCATCAAAGTGGCATTTTTGCTAATTGCCAATTTGTAGAATAAACAATGAACCATTTGCTTTAATTCATTATTTTAACAGTTGGACGGTAATGGACCACGAACGCTGTGATTAAAGATAACAATGAAAGGAAAAGAAATCTCGTAATAATTAACATTAATGATTATTCCATCGATTAGACTAAGGCGCATTAGAATAGCAAATGATGCCTTCGAAAAACTAAGCTAAGTATTTAGAAACAGGAAAATTTCATCACAAAGAAAATAGTGATGAAGTGTTATTTAATATCAATCTTGTAATATGGAAGTGAAAGCTGAATAGTTTCCGCAAATGTAAAAATGAGACAACATAGATGGAATTCTACAGAAGGATGCTGATAATGTAATGAACGGAATATGTAACTAGAAAGTTTTAAGAAAAATAGAAATATAAAGAGCAGTTATGCATAAAACCAGAAAGAAACTTTTCAAATTTCTTGGTGTTGTAGAGTGGCTAACACCTGTGCAGCAGTCTCAGTTATGGAATGGCCCATGGCTTGAAATGGTCTATTTAAGAAAAGAATAGTAGCATTCAAGGTGTTTGAATCCCAATGCAAAACAACTGATTTTAACCGCGGAGGAATTAGCTTCTTTCCAAGCAGTGAAGTAATCATTGTCAAGCGTAACGACATATGCCTTCCCTAATTCGAACGTTAAAACTTATAAACTTGTTACGGATAATTCGAATTATGCGATAGATGTCGCTCTTCACCAAATGATAAACGACCATTCTGTTCCCATTGGTTTCTTTTATAGAAAGTTGTTTCGGACCCAAGAAAGATATTCCACCTTTAATCGTGAGTTGCTCGCTGCATATCTAGCGATGTTGCACATTAAACACCACATAGAAGGCAGGGATACTCTTTTGTGTTGTAGAGTAGCTGACACCTCTGCAGCACTCTCAATGATGAAATGGTCCATGGTTTGAATTGGTCTATTTAAGGAAAGAATAATAGCATTTGAGGCATATTATTCGAGTGCTGTTCGAGTAATATTCGGACTGATTACTTCGACGACAATTGCGATCTAACCCCTCCTCTCTGTGTTGTAAGCTCTGTTTTGTCTACCATTGTAACTATTGCACTGTTCTGTGTATATCCCTTTAGCATCGGATATTGTCCTGAATAACACCGCAGCAGACTTTCCTGATGTGTCGTGTCAACATCGGCGATACAACACCTGGGCAGATAATGAAAAAGGAATGCCTCGAAACAAAAGAGGCGAATTCAAATTTCAAAGGCAAAAAAGAAAAAAGGGAGACGAAAATAAACTACAGTCACAAATAATAAACATATAAAACTTTTAAAAGATAACAAATATCTTTACAGAGACTTTTTCAAAAAACTTCTTTAAACATTTCACTTTCTTTAAAAATCACTTTTGAAAATTATTTAAAATGTTTGTAAAAATTTCTTTTTGTCAAAAAAGCCATTAAAAATATTTCCACAAAAACAAATCTTATGTGAAAATGTTTACACACACAAAATTTTTTTTGAATTAGACAGACGCAAAAAATGAGTCACAGACAGGATGTATATACTCAATCACACAATGATATGAAAATATAAAGAATATATACACATAAAAAAGAAAAGAAATAGATAAGAATATACATTTAAATCAACAGACATAAAAGAGTAAAACGAGAGAGAGAGAGAGATGGAGAGAAGGGAAAAAGGCGATAAAGAAAAAAGGGAGACGAAAATAAACTACAATCACAAATAATAAGCATATAAATCTTCTCAAAGATAAAAAATATCTTTACAGAGACTTTTTCAAAAAATTTCTTTCATTAAAAATCACTTTTGAAAATTATTTTAAATGTTTGTAAAAATTTCTTTTTTTCAAAAAAGCCATTAAAAATATTTCCACAAGAGAAAATATTATACAGAAATTACAAAATCATAAATTAATATATAATTACGAAAGAAGTAATGTAATAAAAAGAATATTGTCTCAAATGTGCGACATGACAAAAGGAAATTCAATTGTCAGCCGATTTAAATAGAGAAATAAATGAATAAATAATATAAATAAAATAAAAACTAAAAATTTTAATATAAATTAAAGACCATTTAAAAATTTTAAGGATAAAAATTATATTGATTAAAATAATATATATATATATATATATATATATATATATATATATATATTATGCTCTCATTACGATTGAGCTCTCTGGAGAAGAAAATTTTAAAAACAGGTTCCACTTCTGCTATATGCGTGACTCTTCAGAAATGAATTGAGTTCTTTCGGTGACTGGCGTGTGTATACACAGCCTGTACACAACACGTTAAAATTTCCTTTCTCTGATTCCATGCGTCGATGGCTTATGGAGTAGCGACACCGACTGACACCAAATCGGTTGAGTTTCGATCCCGACCAGAAGCAAGTGGATGCGTCTAGCCACACTGATGAGCTGTGATACGGCGAAACAGGCTTGTATGTGAATGACTAATATATATATATATATATATATAGAGAGAGAGAGAGAGAGAGAAAGAAAATTCAACGCATTTTAGATGGTTATAAACTAAGATTTTTTTCGGGGGTGTAAATTTACTTAGATTGTCTTGTTCAGACCTTTGAAAAAAATATTGACTCAGAATATTTTTCAAAAATTTAGCAGAAAAGGTGAAGCTTGTAAATAATCAGGCCGGTAGAAATAAATATATAATACTGTTTGATTATAAACAGAATATCTACTTAAATACGAGTATCGATAAAAAAATGTTCAAACAAATCATTTCATATATACTTATTATAAGTTATAAGAACATGTACTATATGTAATTTATTACAAAAGTGTACATTTTGTTTCGACATGGAAAAAAACAATGTCTCATCAGGTAGTTAATAATGATAGTAATAAACGTTATTTTTGAAAAAGTAAAAAGTAAATTGTAATTTGTACCTGTTCTAAACTATAATTGAAAAAATATATATATATATATATGTGTGTGTGTGTGTGTGTGTGTGTGTGTGTGTGTGTGGTAATGTTAGCCGTTTCTTTATGAGAAGACATTCGACATTCATTTAAATTTCAAATCTTCACATCCGTATTGAAAGGGAACTGACTATACTAACAATCTATATTCTTTAGTCTCACCATCCATGACCTTTGCAGCTGGGATCCACCATGCAACGTATACATGGTGGAATCATTCCTACTTCTGTCGTATTCCTAAGAAATCAGTTCCATTCTGACATCTTCTTCCATAGAACTGCTACATTGTGGAACAAACGTCCGACATGATATGTTCTCAATCACTACAATCTTGACCTCATCAAGTCTAGGATGAACCGATAACTTTCGTCCATAACCGCCATGATCTCTAGTTTTTTGCCCTTTCTTGCGCTCATATAACACCACACAATAAAATTCTACCTTGGGTGGCTCTTGGGTCTTGTATTTAGTAGACATTAGTA